>VZTN01009896.1:17218-447297 GCA_013400515.1 Erpornis zantholeuca
AGAACTGAATTTATTTGCTGGCAGCCTCGCGCCAACTGTGAGAGGATACATATATAGCGGAATATATAGATATTAATGAATAATTCCCAGAGATGTTGATGGCTTTTTTCCGGCTTTATTCTGAATGACAATTTCAGGTCCTTGACTGAAGAGGTTCCTTTTTTCCCATTAACTTGTTCCTCAAGGAGGAACAAGTCTCAGGAAAACAGAGAATGGGTTCTCTAATATCTCTAAGACTAAGACCCAAAAGGTCATCAGAGGTCATCAGGCAAATAAAGCAGCGCTATGTTGATAAACTTGTTTGTTTCCTTTGCTCTGAAATACACTATTACTGCAAATGTCCTTTACTATTAGTGAATACAATGAGGAAGCTTTTTAAAATCTTCCTTGCCGTGTTCTAAGTAGAAGGAGTGATGTTTTGTAGCTGCTGAAACGATTTAAATGTGAAGTGCAAAGTCTTTCAGCAGTCTGAGAAAGGCAGCAACCAAGGGGCATTTAAGGACAGCGCAACACCAAGCTGTTGTCAAAACTAAGCACGGAGGGGTAGGCTCCATTTCCCAGAAACTGGTTAATGAGGGTTGAAACATAAGTTGTCCTGGAAGCATAAAAAAAGAGCATTGTATTATTTGCTAGGAGAGAAGTTTACAAATGACAGGCTGCTTCTTTCCTAAGCTCAGGTGGAAATTTAAGACTTTCCTACATTTCCTACAGACTTCTGTGGGTTAAGAGATCACTAATGTGAGAGATAGTCGCTACTAAAATCGGAAGAAGGGGCATAATCCAACATTAAATACTGTTTCAAAGCAGGTACTTGCAAAACAGAACGGTTACACTGCATCCTGACTGTGGCTCTGAAGATCCCAGGTAGAGCTTGCTGATAAAGATCCCTGCTGTGCTCTGTATATAAGGGCGTGTATGGGACTGAAGATGGTCTTTCTGGGAATGTTCTGAAACCACGATATAAAAATGTAGGAGTTCCTTTCAGGGACTCATCAACGACATCTGTGTGTGGAACACCACAGAGCAAAATGTACAAATAGCCTGGGCAGCCTGGGTCAGGCTCACTGGAGGCTGAATGGAGGCTGTTCGACTGAAGTCTGCTGAAGCCAGATCCTGCAGCAGTTGAAAATCTACATGGCTCCATTAAAGTCATAGCAGGGGAAGATGCCATGGGTCTTTAAAGCTCGTTCTGTGGTGGTCTGTCCTTGATACATTTGCAACATTATGCCTTTCTTTAACTCTTCAATCTCTACACACCGTTTTACATAAGCAGAGGTAATCTATTGTTTCTCTCTGTTTTCAGCCTCATCTATTGCCTGGAATGGTGCATTACAAAGGCTGTAAAAGTACAAAATCTGTATTATAAAACAGAATGTCTTCGAAGATGTATTTTCAGTGCAGTCATTTTTGCACAGAAAATTAACTTCTAATGAACCAAATGTTCAGTTCTGGTTTTGGCTACATATGCATATGGCTTCTGATATTTTCATGTAGCATGTATGCATGCATGTTTATCTTTTACTTAAGCATTTAATTGCATTTATGTTAATTTTATTTTCCTTTTTTAATTTTTCTACATGTAGATAACTGCTTGCTGCAGTGCAGCTAACTCTACTAAACCATTGGCAGTGTGGTTTCCTGGGCAGGACAAGTTATGCTTGTTTGGTTTGTTTTTTTTAATGTTATAACATAGCCACAGTCACCCACCTTGTATGTAAGTGTTAGTGATAACAGTTCTTACCAGAGCTGGTTCTGGCAAGTTTTGATATGCAGATATTATGCTCTTTTACTTGAACTAGCAAGACTGGGCAACTGAACTGTGTGTCTTCCCTTTCTATCAGCCTCGTGGGGCTCCTTGGAAGGATCCTGGCAGACCATGTGAAGCAGCAGTTCAGAGCTCAGCTGTTGCATCTGGAGGGATGTGAAACAACTCAAACAGACTTCCAAGGAAGCTCAAGCAGAGTAACAACTTGGAAAGGAAGGAATTTGTTTCTGTGACTCTGAATTGGGTAGTAAAAAATTAGGTTCTGGAAATTATGGTCAGTGATTAGGGGGAAAGGGGCAGTGATTTAATTTTTAGTCAATCATTTTTTCAGTTTCCTGCTCTAAAGTTATCCCTCTAACTATGATAAACACATCTCAGTGATGCACCCAGTATAACCAGTAATAACCTACCATGTCCTGGTTCTTAGTGGGAGATGATCCTCTCAAGCCCTTTGTGCTCCAGAGCCTGGTTGTGCTGTTAAGGGTGTGACCTGCTGGCAGCTGGCCAAATATTCATTCTTGCTTTTCAAGCAGGCCTTTCCTCCACAGATTTTAGTATGTATTTTGCCAGACTGGAGGCTAAGGACGGACTTTGTGATGGAGCATATTTATGGATTTTGTTCTGAGGAAATGCTGTATGTGAACTATGACTGATCACAGTGGAGCAACCACATAGAAAGCCTTGGACTTACTGTCTAGGAAAAAACTAATCCAAACCACTACATTTTCAGAGTTAAGTGACCATGGGATTTGAGCATCCTTGAGCTCTCATCACACCAGTGTTTGCATGCAGTAAGGTGACCTGAGATGGCTGAGCCTCAAGCATGTAACTGTTACTTTTATTTATGAATCAATTCCAGTGGATGCAGTGCTTTGCTAAATATTTAAAGATGTTCCTTTGTCTCAGAGTGCTTAGGCATAAGATTTTCATTTATTCATAGAGCTTAAGGTCAGACTGGACCATTAGATCATTCTTTCTGACCTCCTGTGTGACACTAAAAATACTCACTCAGTAACTTCTACATCAGGCCCAAGTCTTGGAGGTGAGGTGGCACAGATAGCTTAGCAGGACATCATATTTTGATTTAAATACACTGAACAGTAGAAAATCCACTACATGACTTGGTAGATGTTCAAGAGGCTGATCCTTCTTGCTGTCTTTCATATAATCTGAAACACACTACCTTAGAAAAAAAGAAAAAAAAAAAAAGCCATGTGCTTAAAAAAGATGCTAATCTGTTCAACACAGAGAAAGGAAAGACTTCAATGGAATTTTAGAATAAGCCTCAAACACAATTTTGTAAAATCTTCAGGCTGAATTTCAGAAGAATAAACTCTCCCTTACCTGCTTAGAGTTCTGCAATGGGATGGACTGTAGAGGTTTCACCTAAAACTGCCATAAGCAGTTACGTGCTTCCCTGTGCTACAGCTGTTCCTAGAAATACTGTTTTTGTGGCTGAGCTTATCCGATGTCCCGCTGGAGGCCAGCTTAGAAGCTGAAAATCTCAACACTATTCTAGAGGGTTCAGGTACTCAGGTATGGGGTGTCCTGGTGCCCACAGGCAGCCCTGCTCTGCTAAAAAACAGATGGCAGTGGCAGATTTTAATGCATATCAGTTTATCTTCTCATTTTTCAATCCTTTCCTGATGAAGTATCAACTGTGGGTCTGAGCCAACACCCTAGGAGATTTCTGTGCTGGTGTCGAAAATGCTATACACTGAGGCACACTGATACTTTTAAAACAAAATGCCAAAACTGTGAAGTTGTGATGAGAATAGATAATAAATGATTTAAAGGCTGCATTACTTCTCGGGAGGGCACAGAATTGCTAGCAGCATTGACAGAAATGGGAATTCCATCCACAGTAATAAAGCATCTGTATCTCTTTGTACCAACGAGTTGAGTGGCAAGTATCTCTCAGAGCCATGCCAGTGTAATAAAGCTAATATATCAACCTAAGAGAGATACTAAGCTCTTTGAAAATAATTGTGTAATTGGCAAGCAATAACTGTTACTCTTTATATTGCAGAGAAATAAAATTGGTTTTTTTTCTTCCCTCGCTCTCCCTGCTGCGGTGCATTTAAGAAATTAAATGCAGAAATCTACTCCTAATGCACTACTAGGTTGGAAAACTAATGGCTACAAATTGGAACAACTTCCAGAAGTGAAGGTTTCTCCCACTGCTTTTCTGGGGTTAGATTGCTCACCTTTTGTATTTCCAACAAATATTGCTAGACAATGGCTCACATGTAAGGAGGTTCTTGATAATACAATTTTTTTAGGAAACCTCCATATTTGTGGTTCTTTGGGCTGTATGTTTCTCCAAAGGAATTTAAAAGTGACTTTCTGGATGAATCTACTGCAGCTTTTTAGAGGCCTTTTCCTGAGTTTGCAGCCAGATCATTGCTTCATGTGTGTCTTTGCTATGTGTGTCTTTGCACACACACCTTTCTTATAGGTGTGTGTGCACAATGTTTTTCAAGGTCCTGTATGAAAAGGAGAAAAAATTATAGAAGTTTTAAGAACTGAGTAAGCATCTAATAGGATATTAACATCAATCTCCTGCAGACAAAGAGGGAAGACAAACCTGGGTGTTTATTGTCTTTTCAAACCAGCCTTTCACATTTTGTGCACTTCATAGTTGTTTGTCGGAAAGCTTAGGACAAGGCTCTGGCTCTTGTATTCCAGAACCAGGCTCTTCTATGGCTGACTTACTCAGGCAGCCAGAGGCTGCTTCTTTCCACCTGCTGTCAACCTGTGTAGGTCTCCTTGCAATGACTACTAGCACCTATGATGATTCCCAAAACTTGCTAGCAGAGTCTTGCTCAGGCCATGTTTGAACTGTCAATGGTGCCAGGAAGAGAATTGTAATAAATATTCGAGTACCTGAAAATCTTTCACCTCCTCAAAAATTGGGCTGTCAGAGACCCGGTGGTAGCCACCTGCCAGTTTTAACACTAGAGGGAGGCATCGCCTAAAAGAAATCACAAATGCTTCCAAAATAGCACAATTTAAATCGATTTATATGCCTTGGAAGGGAACAAAGCGCTGATTTCTTTTTAAAGCCTATGTTTTTATTGGAATACATTATGGGAGGCCTCATTTGTTGCCGAGAACGCTTTTGGCCAGAGTGAAATCCAACCCTCCTGATGAGGTGGGCAGATTCAGCCTGCACTGCTCTGCTTTGTCTTAGCTGGGCTCTCCTGGGACAATGCTTTGCTCCAGGCCTGGAGGTAGTGCAGCCTCTATAAATAGCCCACTGCTGAATGGTTGTGTGAGCAGATTTTGGAGGGTGTGCCAAAGGATAAAGAATTGTGTTGTTTTAGTTCACTTTAGACTGACACACTCAAACCAATTTTGCTGTCTGGCCTCAGTTTGTACTCAGGGCAGAGGTCCGGAAGATGACATGTCAGTGCTTCTCTCTGTATTAATTTCTCCCTAATTTCAAGCCTATAAGAAAAGTAATAGGGATTAACTTAATGATGGAATGGTATGTAGGAATGGTTGTTGTCCCTGAAGAGGTTTTCCCTCTCCCTCTTTACTCCATTAGCTTGTCCTGTTGCAGCCTGGATTCTGTACTATAAAAATGGGAGGCAGTGCACAGCTACCTCCTTCATGGTAGGACTTTGATGTCTGTAAACTGCATTTTTCTACATTGCACAAAGAGACCATAGAAGAATGGGAATAGTTATTTGTGGGCTCCACAGCACCTGGCAGTAACTCAGAGTTGTATAAAGCATATATTGTACTGAGCTGAGGATTGAGAAGGAAAGTGGGGTAAGAGAAAGGGCCCGGGAGCTCTTGGTGTCCTTCCCAAATATTTCAATGAGTCCTGTTCAGTGGAGGTGCTCATTTCTTCTCCTAGAATTATATCTGCCTTGACTCTGTTGGTGAGCACAGCTACACCTAAAGGAAAAAATGGTCTTAGGTAGGAGGGAAAGAAGCACTGCTGAAGGAGTAAGAGAGACAGAGCTGGGATGTGCAGGTGAGGACAGAAAGAAATGTGAGAAGGAGATGTGTAGATGGGGACCAGAGAGGAAAGAACAGATGTGAAGAGTGAGGGGAGGGCTGTTATGAAATCTGCAGACCAGAATTAATTGCTGATCAGGGCACTGCAGAGGTGTATGGGTGGCTGCTTTGAGTAAACTTAAATCTTTGCATTTTGAGGTGTAGCACACATGCTGATGAGGTCAGGTGCTCAACGATCACTGAGATGGAGGTCTTGAGAGACAGGTCAGAGGGTGCAAGTTACAGACACTTCAAATGGATAACAGGAATTTAAAGTAATAATAAAATGTGTAAATTGCAGCTATAAAGACTAAATGTTTAGAGTTAAGCTGTTCCATGAGTTTATCCTTTAACAAGTTCCAGGCAGTGTCTCTTGTCCTTTTGGCAGCACTTAAGGTGTCCTGAGTCTCTACTGGAGTAGGACTTGGTGCACTGTTCCTATTGCATCATGCTGCTCCATCTCAGCCCTAGACTGCTTCTAATAAAGGAACTTTCACAGTGTCTGTCTGCAGTTTCATTCTGTTAAATCCCTTGGATACCTCATCATCTGTGTTTCTCACCAAAGGCCTTGAGATATGTTTCGTTAAACAGCTAAAAGAAAATTGCGTTGGGAAAGCTGCTGATGTAGCTCCTTTTGCCTTTCAGAACATAATCCAGCAGATTTGTAGTTATTATAGCAGATCCCTGTTTAGAGCAAGGAAGATTTCTCAAGGTGCTGTTTAAAACTTCCTGGTTTGTGCTGCAAATTGTTAATCAGTCCGTGACAGCATAAATAAAATTAGAGGGTTTAATTAAAACTAATGAATGAGTGAATGGAGAATACACAGCATGTTTCACTTGTAGTGCACTGGTGCTGTGAATAATTAAAATGTCACAGAGTAGGAGATGTCTTAGTAAAATTGTTAGAGCTGCAAAAACAGAGGCCCCTGGACTTTGGTAGTTTGGGAAGGTTTTGCTCTTTAAATTGGTTGAAATACATTTATATAAGTTAGGGGAAAATAAAAAAATACATACAACTCTGCTTTTTATTAGGATGGAGTCAAAGTTGGAAGCTTGGTGCCAAACAAATCCTACTGCATTTTGAATTGGTTTGCATGTCTCTGAAGATCTAACTGTGTTCATACCATATTAGTCCTACAATCATATCACCCAGGGGATTAGTTTCCTCTTTTGACTCATCTGTGATTCTATTCTTGCAAAGTAAACTTATTCTTACAGGCTATTATATTGTTGTTACTTGTTAATGTTCCATCTACTCAAATCACAAACATTCTTTTGATTTAAACCCAAACCTGAACCACAAGCTGAACTGGATTTGCCTCTGGCTCAGATTTGGTTTATATGACGTGGTCAAATACCAGGCCAAGAAAATAATTTTAACTGGACTGTTTTAAATAGATCCAGGGGGCATGAGGTGAGAATTAGAAAGATGAGACGAAGAGGCTGATCAGAGTGTTGTAAAGCTTGAGATTACGTACTAGACCCTGAATATACATTCTCAGAATAATATGAAAACATCTTTCATCTTTCTGCTTTACATGTCCTTGCTGTTGCCTGTGGTACAATGTGCTTTATACTACCCCTCTGTGACTTACTCTGAGGTTGGTGTTCTCCTTCTCATCTCTGGGCTTTTCCTCAGATCTATTCTGCTGACCCTATGACATCTTCTGAGGCAAGGAGCCTGTTGGAACATGAAATAGGATCTGGATAAATGTTCTGGCTGCTGACATGGCTGATGAAATAGTAATGCCCCATCAGCCTGCTTTCTGTGTCAGAATGACCCAAGGTGAGCATCAGTGAGGGACCTTACTCAGTGTAGGGATTTAACTATGTGTGTTGGGAGGTTTAAAAGGTGCCATACCTCAATCAAATGCCTCTAGAGGCCATGATCTCATGGTAGGCAGTACTGGATGCAAGTTAGAGTGGGGTGAAAAGGTGAAAATCATCCATGAGGTGTCTATGCTCTTGTATAATCCTAGCTCTGTATCATGAAATTTCTTATGATGGCTGAATAACTATTGAGAAATTCCACCAATTTAGCCTGGTAGGTCAAGATGGGAAGAACAGTGCAAACTTCCAAGTGGCAGCATGGAGTCTTCCATGTCTGGACTGGGTATACAAAGCCTCACTACTAACAATATATACAATATATTCCTTCTCAATGCTTGGCTGCCTGTTTAGCAGAAGATCAGATCAGATTATGGCAATGGTCCCCTTGAGCCTTAAACATTTATAAAGGAATAAGTAGACTTTGTCAGGAACTCAAATGATTTCCCAATGTTATATGAAATATCATTTAAAAGTATGGGATAACTCTAACCTGTTCACCATCGGCTTAATGCTTTGACATTGACAATTGTATGGAAAAAGGAGTCTCAAAAATGCCTTTCTTTTCCAATAAAAGATTTTGAAGAATATGGTGGGTTTTTACTTAAAGTTTTCTTTTCTGATATATGTTTTTGGGTTATTTTGGTCCAAAATTCAAATATTGAATATTGAGAGACTAACTAAGAAAGAACTTAATTCTCCCTGCATATCACTTTGAATGTGTTTGAGTTGAGGGAAGTTACAGAAAAGAAGTTAAAGAAAATGTGGGCCATTCAATTATGCTCTAAATCCCAAATATCTATACATTGTCAAAACAGACTAGATTTTATGGCTTAGACTATAGCATTAAGAGCCTTGGTGACTTGGTTTAAAAAAATAAAAATGAATAACCAACAATTAGAGTTAATTAGGCATGCTCAGTTCCTCTCATAAATTATACTGATTTATGTGAGTTCTTCAACTTTAATGGGTACATTAATAACTCACTACAAATTAACAATAATCACAAGTACTATTGAGAAAATATCTTCCCACTCGTTACTTTAAGATTCAGTTTCAATTAAAGTGTTTGGTACTGTTTTTCAATCAACCAGGGCTTGGATCCTGCTCCAGGTGACATCACTGTAAATCTGGGGTGAGGTTTTTATGAAGTTAATGGCATTACTCCAGATTTACATAGATCTTGCCAAAAGCAAAATAGAGTCCATTGACTAAAGCATTCCCTTATCTTCAAAGGGAATAGGTTTCATCTGTAATAAAATATCTCAGGGCAGCCTAGGCTAAGCCTAGTTATTTGGCTTCACTGAGCTCCTTCATGTGAATGAACTTTTTAGATTTGAGCCTAAAAGGTTGAAATCCATAAGCAGCTTTCACTAGACTGCACTAGAGCAGATCCAGGATCTGTAGAGCCTCTGCTAAGATGCTTTTCATTATGACAATATGAAGTTAAGGTTGCAAAAGTTTGTTGGGCTTTTCATGAGAACACATGTAAAAACTTTTATTTCCTAAATTCCAGAGGCTGACAAATATGATTAGAATGTAGCCAGAAACAGGCGGACATGAGGTGTTTGGGACCCTGTCCATGCTGGTATATTTTTGCAAGGGATAGTTCTAATTAGCTATATTCTCTTGCTGTATATATCAAACAATTTTTTCCTAAATATGGATCAATCAGTTACATTATTGGTTTATTTTCTTAGTTGATTTTCAAGTGCTCAAGAGGCAGAACTTCAGATCAAGATTCCTTGGTGAATAGTTCTATGTTTTTAACTTAGGTTCATTGAGTTTAATGCTTGCTATGCTGCAGGGTATACAGTGTATACTGTTAGAATGTAGGAGCTCTGCCTTGTGTTTTGCCACGTGGTTAGGCAGCAATACCTTTGTTTATGTGTCTACAAAAGGTATTGCTATGCTTTCCTTCAGGGCAGAGTAGGAACTGTGAGCCAATAAGTCCTGCATTAAAATACATGTCCTTGCTCAGGATGTTAGCACACTTCTTCCCCATTCCTATATCTTGCTGCAAGAATAAGATGAAATTGATCAAGGATTGGTTTACAGAGCCCAAGGTTTTTCCTGGTGAAAGCTTTGTGTCCCTTCCCTGTGTGGGAATGTTTGCATGGTGCAGCTTTTCCCTCATGGTCAGGCAGGATGTGTGATACTCCTGGACACGTCTGTCTTGCTGTGTATCAGTATCAGTGCAGGGAACATGGTCCTCCCAGAACTGTTGGGTGAGTGTATATGGCTGCACCATGCAATGCACTGCCAGGCTGGACAAAAGGTGCCTGGGGGTACCTGGCTGTTGACACAATCTGACCTCATCTTTCAAGATGAGCAGGCTGAGCTAGCTAGTTCCTAGATCTAGGAACTCATAGCTCCTGCATCAGAAGGAAGCTTGCAAGGATTTTTTCAACATGTACCTGAACAACCATGGAGTGGAGAGAATTCAATTGTGTGGGATCCACCTCTTGCTGTTAGGGAAACCTTTGTATTGTCTGAATGTTTTGGATAAAGATATGCTGTTTTACAGTCCTTCTCTCTGTAGAGTAGCTGGGAACAACATTCATTTGTAACTGGAAGTCTTACGACAATATTAAACCCCAAAATTTAGACTTAATATAAAAGAACTTATTGACAGTTGAATTTATTACAGTTAAGTTAGCCTAAAAAAACATCAGAAGGCCTGTAGCATGGGTTACATATAACTATAACTACCCAAACCTGGGAGAATAACATGTGAGGAACAATCTTAGATTCTTGTATCTTAAGGAAAAAGAATAGTAAGGAAAGTAAACCCTGGAACAGAGGTCCAGAGGAGTTCAGACATCTCCATCCTTAGTATGTAATTGGAATTGCCCTTGTTGCACCTTGTGTGTTACTGCTGATAATATTAATCTGATTTTGGACTCTTTATGCCAGCAGGCCACCAAGTCATGCAGCTGTGAATCAACTCAAATAACGAGAGTAGGATCAATACCTAATTCTATAAAGAAATCCTCTTAAAAAGGGCAAGAGACCAAAGCTGGGATTAATAGAGACTTCCAGTGTACACTTCCAATTGCGCATCAGAGAGTTGTCAGTATCCCTGATAAAATTTACACTGCCTCAAAAACACAAACCTCAGCAAGTACAGAAAGTGAAAGCAGTTTTGGAATGATCTGTGCTCGAGTGATTTCCTCCACAATAGGCCTAAGCTAACCCAAACTGATGCTTTTTATACAAATGATTATAAATAGAAGCCAAAATTTTGTCAGACCAATAGTGCAAACTTAACATATTGGCCCCTTGGTGTCATTTGAAGAAAATTAATGCAGGGGGCCAAAGAGACAGAGTCTGCAATATGTAATGCTCCAGAGACATAGCTGAGATTTTGTTCCTAGTGTAGCAGAAATAAATGCTCTTGGCAAGTCATAGGGGAGGAATAAGACATGTACATAAGTAAGATTAATCAGTAAAACCAGCATCTATCTCATGAGTCATATCTGACATCAAAAAGGCCAAGGTTGTTGCATGTTAAATTTGTGCTACTACAGGAAAGGAAAATAACAAAGAATCTCTTGTGCAAATTATGCTGTAGATTTGGATAACTGGGAAGCACTAGAGAGAATGGGGGTGGGGGAAGGAATGAGGGCTTCTCTCTCCTGTCTCAATAGAAAACTACGTGTGAAATCATGGCCCAAGTAAAATCAGTGACAATGCTCCTGTGGCTTTTAGTAGGGTCAGGTCCTGCACACTGTTTGTACATACTGGAAGGGTAGAATTTCTCAGCCTTTTCTTAGGTAAACTCTCCAAGAACTAAGAAGGAATGATGATAGGACAAAGAGCCTCTCTCTGCTGAAAGTGCTAGATCTGTTAAATCAGAGGCAAGAGAATTTTTCCTCAGTGATGGTCAAATAGGCTTTTGTGAGCTGCCACTGTGTGACTGAATAATGAGGGGACTGTGGAGAAAGAAGCCATTTAAGGCATCACTTCTGCCATCAGTTTACTGGGTCTTACTTTCAGAGCTTAGTGGATTTGTCAGGCACAAGCCACCCTCATGGGTGCTAAGAAAGGGAGCAGTGCTTTCAGCATAGAAGAGATGACTGTTAGTTGATGGAAGGACTGCACTCCCTCCTGGAGAATCACATTTTGAGCTTCTCTGCAGATCGTGCAGCTCAGAGGTGCTCCCACATGGGCTCAAGCCTTCAAGGCACAATCTGGCTCTGTTAGTTTTGTGGCAGCAGTTGTCTAGGAAGATTCTCCCAGGACTGAAATGAGAGACCTCCTGTGCTGAAAGCACTTGGGTCTGTCCAGATTGAGCTAAAGTGGGCTCTGCAATTAAGGTTTGTAATGGCTTATACCCTTGGGGAAATGACCACAGGGTTCAAAACGGATGAACAAAGGCTGGCCAAGCAGTTGAAGTGGCCACACAGGTGTCCAGTGTTGAGAATACTGGGCACTAGGGCAGGAGGGTGGGTGGATAGCAGTCCCCATTTCATTTGTATGATATGTAAAGCACTGTGGAAGAGCATGTGTTGCTGCAGTATCAAACCCAAGCTGTTAAGCTGGAGTTTTGTCTCACTCTCTGTGATAAAAATGCTGTCCTGCTCCTCTCTGGCAGATGGAAGGCTAACACTTCAGGACATTTTCCCTTTTTGTTCAAACATGCTTTTCACTTGCAAGTTTCCCCGGAGCAGGAGAACAAAGTGGTACCCTAATACAGTTTAGAGATCAATGACTGCACAGGCAAAATAGGACTCGGTGGAATAAAATCAGAAGGGGAAAGTATACCCTGCTTGCACCACAAACTCATCGTGTGAAGGATTTCCAAAGGGTTTTGGATATTGCTGCTGGTAAGGATGAGGGAAGAGGTGGAAGGTGCAGCGGGGCTGGCAGATGAGCCAGTGGTAGGAGCAGCCCCAGCCAGCTGGCCGGCCTGAGCCCGAGGGCCTGCTCATGTTTTGGCTGTGGCAGAGTGCCAGGCTCGCTCCCCACGCGTGCATTTACAAGGCACCAGTGCCCAGTTTATTTGGATGCAAGGGGATGCTTTGTGAGCACTGCACCCAAACTGGCATGCAGATAGAGAGCTTTATAAAGCAGCAAGCCTTAAGGAGAGCTCTTGTGTGTGGGGGAGCTGTTGGTGTAGGAATATGCTAGCTGTCTGCTGCTCACTCATTCATATTAAGTATTCTAAATAGAAATGCAGACAAGAGGGACTGGCTCCCAAATGCATTGCTAGATAAAAGATGTAAAGATGGACTTGAAGGTCAGGTTGTCAGTCATTTAAAGGTTAAAATCATGCTGTAATCAGTTATGCAGTTCCAGGAACTTCTGAATACAGATTATATTGGCAAGACGACCTGTCATGTTAAGAACATGCAATTAAAGAGTTTTTGTCTTCAAGTAATGAGGATGAAAACATGATAAAAATATGGTAGGTCTGGATGGAAAAAATCACCATCACCCAGGCTTGCCCTGCCAAGTTGTGAGAAGTCCAACTTATCTGCTTAACAGATGGATTTGTGCAGTGAAGGGATTGAAGAAGAAAGAAACTTCAAGAAATAACCTGAAGTTTATTTCTTAATCTTTGTAGAGCCACTCTGTGCTCCTTGGAGGGAAAGAATGGGTGAATGTGAGTGCTGTCTGTAGTGATGAATGTGAGAAGAATGGATGAATGGATAAATGTGAATGCTGTCTAGTGCTCCTGTAGTCCCTGCATAGTGCAAGTGCCTTGGGACAGAGTACTTGCCCTGGGTTAGAAAGTTTGGTGACTTGTGCCTCCCTGTTTTCTGGTCTAGCTTTGTGTTGTCTCATAGCAGAGACATCCTCTGCTCTGCAGCTGTCATAACACTTGCAAACCACCCACTCTTCACAGGAGCAATTACGTGTAACCCAACCCCTTGCCGTGTGTGCAAGCTGATCTCTCCCAGTGCCCTAACTCAGGCTCCAGAATCCCTTTGTTTTGCAGCGCTGTCACCTCTATAGCAATTGCAGCAGACCAGCTTCATTATTTTCCAATTTGTGCTCTGGGCTCTGAGACCTCAGACCTGCTGGCCTTCTCCCAGTGGAATTCCACTTAGGCAGCTCAGACAGGGTGCTTTTTGCTGGACATTCCCTTGTCTGCCTCTTTTGTAGTAACTTACAGGCTGATTTATCTTTCTCCTAATTGTATCAAGTTATTTGGCAGTCAGAACTTTTGCTTCTGATTTGTCTCCTCTCTGCCCCACAGCAGAAATTTGCCATAGAATTTACCTTATTGGTGCTTATTACCTTATTTATTTTAACACTTGTTGCACTTTACCATGTCTCACCTTTCCATTCCTGCACTGCCACATCCCCTATTGTGGTCTGTGCCAGTTTGAATGGGGATCATGGGGAAGAGCCCCAACAAAAGAGGACCTCTCTCTCTCCTATGAAATCCAGTTAGTTTTGTATTGTTTCCTGTGCTTTTAAATCAGGAAAATTGATAAGGCGGGCAGGCCTTTGGGGCTGCAATTGTTGCCACTGTTAGATTTACTTTCTCATGCAATGTTTGATTTGAGCTAAGATATTCTGATTGGAATCTGGATTTTGGTTGCTCTGAAGTTTGGCATTTGTATCCACTCCAAAATTAGCTCCCTTCCTGAAAAAACCAAAATTTTAAAAAAAGAGTGCAAACACAACCATTAACATACTTCTTTCTAGAAAAAACATGTACTAAATATTTGTGATTGACCAACAGCTTTTCTGTTTCTTTGGAAACTTCCATTTTAGCTCCAACCAAAACACAGGCTATACTGGTTATTTAATTGATTGATATCACAGATAGTTTGTTAAAAATTATGGCTGATAAGTTTTATTTATCCAACTTTGTACAGCTTCTGCAAAAGTCTTTGGAAAACTACTGGAGCTGGAAATGCTCCAGACACCACATGTGATAGAAGTGGTCCTCCTGTGACTCACTGCTTGAGCAGTTCAGAGCCTTTCTTCTGTCCAGTCAGGAGCTGAATCACTGGCTTTGCTTCGGGAAACTGAACTGGGCTACCTGCAGCAGTGTCTTTGCTGTGGGGCTGTGTGCCTCTGTTATGTTTGTACCACAGCCAGGTCCCTCTGACCTTGCTGGAGGTGAACACTGAGCGAGACCTTTCAACCTATTTGACTTCTAATGAGCATTTTCAGGAGAGCACCAGTGCCACAGGGTTTGGTCGTGACCTGGGTCAGCCTTCCTGGACAAAAGGATAGCATTAATTTAATTTTTTATGCCTTCATGGTGTTTCTAATAAACACAACTGGCAATTAGGCAAAAGGTGGTGAAAAGCTGCTTAAGATTTCTTTCCTGTTTCTCTGGCCAAAAGTGTTAGCCAGCTCTAATGAAGGTGTTCCCCAGGGAGATGTGTTTTGCAGTTAAAAGTAGTATTCATAGGCAAATCCTTGAACTCTAAATTTGGGCATGTAAAGTAGAGATACAGATAGCCTAAAGAAAAGACCAGCTTAGAGTAGGAATCCTCAGAAACATAATTCTGCAGTCAAAAACTCTTCATGGCTAAACCAGTCATCTTTGGGGCTGCTGAGAGAGTGTCACAGAAATAAGGCAGAGGTGTAAGCTAACCCTCTCCTGTCCCTTCTGTACAGAAACACCCAGGACAATGCTGTTATGTGCAGGGAGAGAAAGAGGCTGAAGGGCTGGTGAATTCACCCAGTGCCATGCACAGACAACTGCCAGGTGCCAGTTTGACACTTGTTTCACCACGGTGGGACAGTGCTCCTTTGTGGGATGGACCTTCGGGTGAGGGATCAGTGGCCATCTAGAGCCAGAATCAGCAATCACAGGTAGCTTGGTTGTGCCATGAAACCACCACACCAAGAGCTCTTTGGTGGGGAGGAAAATGACATTGAAATAAAGGACTGGGCCTGTTGTACTGCCCTCCCCTCAGCAGCTGGCCCTTGGGTCACATTCTTTCAAGTCAAAATTTCTGTCAGACATGTGAAAGAGCTGCCCCCGGACGGGTCCCTGGGTGTGCGATGGTTGGAGAGTCCCTCTCCCTGCAGGGCTGTGTGCGCCGGGGACCTCCTTCGATTTGGCTTCAAAAAGCGAAAAGACGGCAATCCAGCCATTCTTATGGCCAATAGATGGTGCTCTCCAGCTGATTTTCTCTCTTGAGTTGGAGTTTGGCAACAGTTTCAAGCAAGCCCTTTCTTATTGTTAACTCCAGTAAATCTTTTCTGGACTGGGTTGACCTTCCCAATTATGAAACTCGAAGCAGGCTTTTGGAAACTCTCCTCAGAACAGGCCTGATTGACTAGGCAGATTTTTTTCCATTTGCAATTAAGATTTTATATAAACTTAAACAATGGAGAAACAACAAAACCCATCGTGCTGTGTGTACAGTGTGCTGCTGGCAGCTTGTGACTCCTGAATTATACAGTGATGACCCAGTGCCAAATAGGAACAGAGCATGTTCATAAACATGCTATCAACTAGGAACACAACATGCTTTTGAACTCCCTGAAGCCTTGAATAATCGCATTGTGACAAACTAATAGAGCCAGGTGGGGAGTAGATCAGAGCAGATACCTCCTTCCTGGCACTCGGGACCCTGGTATTGGAGATGGAGTTTTACAGCTGATTTAAGCCACTTGGCAGCTGTGCTGTGGGTGAACAGGGTGCTGTTCTGCACCCCTCTGCTACCAACTGGGTGTTTGCAGTTGTTATGCAACTGCTTCTTAGTTTTACCTTATTTTATGAAGTTTTCTTTGACAGTATTTTGTTTAACATGCTTTTGTTGGGAGCTGTCCCTTGCTCTTGATCCTGGCTGTGTCATCCCATCTGCTTTCTTCTGGCAACTCTACTGTTTGTTGGGTCCATCTGTGACCCGGTTCAGTTCACTACTCTTGGTGAAAACTATCAGTGGAGAGTGTCAGCAAGAGCCTTTCACTCCTTCAGCAACAATGAGCCCAGGAATCATTGGTTTGCTGAGGGAACTGCAGTCAGAGACCTCAGAAACCTAATTTTAACCACACTGAGTTTGACAGCAGAATTCCACCTGACATGGATGCCACAGGAGCAGTCCCTGGGCTCTAGTTTTTGCACGTGGTTATGTGAAACAACCCAGGTGTAGGTTTTGGGCCCTGTTGGTGCTAAACATACCAATATGTGCTTCAATTAGCTACCTGTTGTCTGTGAATTTCATCCTTAGGAAAGTAATATTTTAAAGGACTCACAGCTGCTTATGGGAAGGCAGTATATCATGAGAGAGAGATGCATTCCATCAAAGACAGTGCTCTGCAAATGCTACATCTGAGATTAACTTCCTAGCTGTCTCTTGATTTACTTATCATCAAGGGCATGTGAGCTGCAACTTCCTTCCTTTGCTCTTCCTTGTCAAAAGGACCTGTTTAACTCAAACCTAGGAAGTATGACAGGACATTTCTTTATACATTGCTGGTGGTTTATGCGGCCAGAACTCACTTGAGTCACTCTGTTGGAGGTGTGGAGCATATCCTCCTGTGTCAGCTCAAGAGAAAGTATCCAGTGTGCTCAATCTGGCAGGAGTTTCGTATTAACTCCCCTTCCCCCAAAAGTGTTGTCACAACCATCTAATGCATTTTTTATGGATATAAAGTCTTCCCCTGATTACTGAACTGAAGGGAACATGACAGCAATTTGTTCCGGTTAATAACCAGGAGGCTTAACTTGAAATAAGTTGGAATGAAAGCAAGATTAAACCAGATGCAGAGAGAACAGAGTTGCAAATTATTGAAGAAGTGCTTGAAGTTTCTTGTGCTGATTTTTCTTAAAAACTAATGTATGTTGAGAGTGCTCTTCAAATCCATGGTGCTTTCTTCTTCCAGTGTGAAAGCACAGTTATGCACTGCTGAGAACAGGGAAAAGCCTTGCTTTGAACAGCATGTGTGGGAGCACATAAAGGTGGTTGGATTGCACCATTATATTTCTGGAATGGGCTTTTCTAGCAGCTGTTATAAGCCAGATAAACACACACTGCTGCTTTTTCCCCTCTTAACTCAAGAGTCAATAAGGAAATAGTCAATAAGGAATAGTCAGTCTTGGGTTTTGCAAGACTGCTTCTGGTTCTTGTAGCCTGTGTTAAATGATAAATTCAGTCAAGGCACACATTTATACCTTAGTTTCCATATGTTTGCAAAAGTAATAGATTCCAAGGACGTCAAATTGTTATTCTCGATTTTTTTTTCTCCAGGATGTTGTCTACTTCTTTCCGTGGCCAGAAGGTTTGCATCCACCTGATTACTTGGTGATGTCCTGGAAGTAATTTGAATAATTCAAGGACCAAGAATATGAGTTTATTGAGGTGAAGAGAGAAAATTCTCTACACTGTCAAGACTTGCTTCTGTTATGGTTTCCATGTTAGGGAGCATCAGTAACATATCCTGGAAGAATCTAAAGTGGAGCCTTGCTAATGGCAAAGCCTGCTCTTGGTGCAATTGCACATTAGTGTTTCCATTAACTGCAGCTGTGCACTGGTCTGAAGCACAAGGCTGGTCACTAGAATCAAGAGAATCTGGGGAGGCTCACATCATCTGTTTAGAGGCAGATGTTAACAGCAGTTTGTAGGCCCAGAAGCCAGAGGGTGTTGACAGCTGACTTGGGGTTGCACCTAACAGCAGAATTTCTAAAGTGTTGGATTGATGCCAGAAAGGGAACCCCAGCTCTGGTTGTCTTAGCAGCACATGTGACCAGTGCTTAGCTTTGTGTATATTTGCTGTTACCTTACAAGTTCAGTGGTGCTGCTGTTCTGTGTCAGAAATTTTAATACATACCAGAGCACCCCACCAGTGTCTGGGCACTGGAGGCTGTGTGTCCACTTTGCAATGTTTATTTCTGTGAAGCTGAGTGGGTGGTAGCCATAAGAAAGAGGCTTCAGTGAAATCAGAGTGGTTTTATGTTTTTCTGGCATACTCCTTTCTCATGTCTAATTCAAGAGTCTAAAAGCTCCTGTCACTGGAATATAGTTGGGAGGCATGGGGACACATCCATCTTTTCATGAACATCAGACTTGACAGAAATTCACATGATGGCTGACACAGACTGGCCAAGAAGGCTATAGAACTCTGCCTGTATATAAGCAACAGCAGAAGATCATTTAAAACCAGCAATTTTATTTTCTGCCACTGCATCTCCACTGAGGGTAATGTAGCTACTTGTCTTGCCAACCCAACCACAGTTTGTCCTGGTGGGATCCAGCAAGCATAGAGCATTCCTGGTCTCCATGGACTTCACTAGCTCAGATCCTGTCTCAACTCACAAGGTTTTATTGCTACCAACAGATTCAGATATTTTGTTTAATCATCAATATTTTTTTGCTAGACAGGTGGAAATGGCCAGGATTACTTGGCTGTTTCAGATCTTCCATTTGCCAATTATTTGGATGAATTATAGATATTAGTAGGCCTGCAAAAACAATAGGTAAACTGAGCTTGCTTTCTTCCAGCTCATTAAACCATTTAGCATTGCATTACTCTCCAGTTCACATCATATATATAATAATCTGACCATCTCTATTTCTCAAGAACTAAACTGTTACTGAAACACAAACCAACCATGGCTTATTCACCATTAGCAGTACAGGCTATTATATTTATTTAACAGGAGGAACATAAAGGTAAAGGAGCTTTAGGAGCTCTGTGGAAAAGGAGCTTTTACAGTAAGGCCACCTTCTACAGTAAATTTGAAGTGGTAGCTTGAGAAATAGGTATCAAACAAAAGGAATTCACTGTCCCTCAGATCCTGAGAAGTCACAGCTGCTCCAGTCAAGGCCATGAGTAGAAGTGTGATCCTTTCACTCATGTAGTGGTTGTTTCTGCTGCTCCCTGTGCAGCATGGTGTGGATGCAAAGACAGGGAGGGTGGGAAGTGAAGGAGAAATGGCATTTATCTGTGGGCATTCTGCATGGTGGGGGAGATGTCTTCTGCAGTGTGTAATGGCTATTGAATGAGGCATGCTGTGAAAATGGTTTTCAGAAAGCTTCATGGATTACAGATTCTGCAGTGGTCCTGAAGAGTTGTTTCCTGAAATTGCATTTTCCCCACTTTGTCTGTCCACTCTTTGGGAAAGAAACCAAAAGATTTCTAATATTGCTAAGAAGCTGCCCACACACATAGGAAATTAAATTTTTTAGTGGGATTTGTGTGTTGTGATAAGAATGGCCTCATTCAAAGAGGTGTGGTAATTCTGTGTGGCTCATTTGATGAAATCATTATTCTCTTTTGCTTTGGTCTGTCTCAGCTGGGGTACTCTGAGCATCTAAACAACCCTGCACATTCATTTGGTAGCCTTTGCTGCAGTTGTACTTCAAAGATGTTTGGAAATCATTTTGCATGAGAGTTCATGTTTAAGGTTGAGTTGAGAGCAGAAATAAAACCTGAGTGTCCTGCAGTTGAGAGCAGACTGGGATGAGAGCTGAGTCCAGGGAAAGGTCTCTGATATTGACGTCTGTGACACAAGCAGAGATTATCCAGTGTCCTGAACTGCCAAGAGAGTCTGTGCTTTCCTTCAGTACAGTGGCTCAGGTTAGTGCTGAAACCACCATGGAAGTATAGTCAGTCATATAATCCAGCAATGCCTTAGAGAGGGCTTTTAGATAGGTAAGAATAAGGGAAGGTGCAACTCAGAGTGCCTCTATTTCAAGTAAATTAAGAGATAGCTGGGAGGTTATTGTGATCTGTTGGAGAAAAGGAGGTGTGAGGAACTGAGTAGATGCAGTGAATGTTTTGAAGTGTAATACTTCTTCTTGATTCCCTGCATGCTTCCCTCCTCTTGCCCCAGGACAATTCTACTGGCATAGTTTTCCAACAGAAAATGTGAAGTTCACAAAAACTACATTTTCCAAAAGTAGGATACTGAATAGTGGCCTGGCTGCTTCTGCAACTTGACCCAAAACCAGAATCAGAGTCCACCGTATCACTGTAAATTTTTTGGCTCAATCTCAACTTTTTCTTTTCTGAAAGGAGAACAGGTTGTTGTCCAGGAGACAGTGACTAAGTCACCAGCCTTGCCTTTTTACATTCAGTCCAGCATCCATAGAAAGCATTGCCTGACCTAGCTCCATGGTGGCTGAGAAAATACAGAGGCTTTTTTAAAATACAGAATGTGATGTCTCATATGTTTTAAATGGCATTTTTTTCTGATACAACACAAATGCTCTGTGGGGACAAGTAAGCTATGTAAATTTGAAGTAAGATTAATCAACATCCTTTGCTCGTACTCACTGAGCCACTCTTCACCTTCAGAAACACCATGCGGTTGCAATCTGCTCCTCGATTCATCCTGTGGCTGGTTCACTGTCAGTCTCCAAACCTGCAGTACATCATTAGCTCTGGCAGTGTGTGGGTAAACATCCTCTGAGAAACTAAAGCATGGGGCTGAAGGAAATGCCCCGAGTTTTTGTTGCTGGGGAAACCAAAGAGCTGTTTAATCTTCCATTTCCTACATGCAGAAGTGGTCAGCTGTGACCCAATGTTACTGTCATCTGGAAGATTTGAGACTGTTGCTAAGTCTGGTGTCCAAACTGCAAGTGAAAGGGATACTATACAAGCTGGATCTTCTTTGGCTTTAGCAAGAGCAGAATTAGTACAGCTGGAGATCCTAGATCAGAGGATGCCAGATGGGAATGCAGCTCTTCTCTGCAATTACCTTTATGATATCTACAGTCTGACCTCTGGGATAGGACCTTGGCTAACACGTGTGAGGTGTCTGTGAACACAAAACAGTATCAGAAAGGCCAGGCAGGCCTGGCTGAAATGTTGCTGGTGTTGGTAGTATGGTGGCTTCTGTTCCAATCACTTGGAGAGGTGTCCTGCATGGTTTAGCTTCACAATGTGATGTTGCCATGGCTGAGCTGTACGTGATGTTCAGAAAAAAGATAAGGTTTTGAGTGAGAGAGCAAGACATACTTCAGACCTAGGTTTATTAGATCAGTAGTTGTTTCTATTGCCACGTGTTTTCAGCTGCCTGGCACAGAGTAACCACTCAAGACTTACTAGAGGTTGCAGAGGTCAGAAGCTGTTGGGAAGGCTCTGAGCTGCCCTGGGTGGTGGTGTGAGAGCCAGGCATGCATGTGCTCACGCACACATGCTGGCCAGCCTGCGGCACAGGTTCCCAAAGGGCTGTGCAAAAAATAACTTGAAAAAGGAAATGGTGTTGTTGAGAATATTTTCAGAATGCAAAATAAACTCTGATCCAAGAAAAGGTATTACTTTGGAAGGAAGCCAGAAAGAAAATACAGCCATGACCTGCATTGACCACAGCTACTCTCTTCTGATCCTGGCTGCCTTCTGGCCTTTCCAGGGAGTGCAGTACTGATTAAAGAGAAGGCCAGCAGCTTCTTTTCTTATTTATCCCTATGGTGAAAATATCAGACAGTCAGGGTACTGGGACTCAGCATTATCTTGGCTTGGTGGATTAAAAGCCTGGCAAAAACATCCCACCCTGCACTTACAGGCTTCCTCTTGTAGGGAGGGAAGAGGAATGCTGCAGAAAAATGTGCTCACTGAACAAGAGCAAAACATGGAAGATCTGTCTCTTCTCCAAATACAGATTCACTGTACTTTCTCAAAGATATGGTTATTTTAGTAAGAAAGAGCCATTTTTATTAAATTATGTCAAAGAAGTTATCTTTAAGATTCACAAAAAAGGGGAAGTGTTACAGGATTCATTCAGGATTTTTTCCAAGGAGTAAACCAGTGTGTAAATATTATGTAAGCAACTTCAATCTGCTCATGCTACTGGAGTAAAAGCAACGATGTGTCCTTGTAAACAGACTGATGAACCATTCTGTGTGGTCAATGGGAGTCTCCCTCTTGCTTGAACAAGGCTAAGACAAAATCTTAGCGTTTTTAACTAAGAGTGGAGAGGAAAAATGGCAAAATAAGAAACACCTCATTGGAAACAGTCAATTTGGTGCAAAACTATAACACTGTAGTGTACTTATCTCAGCCCCTTGAATTGCCTGAAGAGACTCCATCTGAAGTCATAAGCAGTGTTCCTTCTGGAGCAGCAGGATTCCAAGGATGTTGGTGCATGTTCTGTCTGTCTGAGCTGCTCCTCTACTGCTCTTCTGGGTGGCCTTCACTGTAGAACACCCAACTTGCATGGAAGTTAATACTCACTGACCTTCAGTTGTGCCCAGTAGCGGGTGCTCCATCTTCCAAGACTTTTAGACT
The DNA here is from genome assembly GCA_013400515.1 of Erpornis zantholeuca. Taxonomy (NCBI): domain Eukaryota; kingdom Metazoa; phylum Chordata; class Aves; order Passeriformes; family Timaliidae; genus Erpornis; species Erpornis zantholeuca. The sequence continues at coordinate 39,972 of VZTN01009896.1, forward strand.
TGACTCTCCAGTGCACCATCACTGGAAGAGGTGGGAGATGACTTTGCAGAAAACCTGGACTTAGGCTTGCATATTTCAGCTCTGACTGGCCTTTGCACCTCCAGACAGGTCTCAGCAGCAGGACAGGGCTGTACCTAGTGGTCAGAGAGGGACTCGTGTGGTTAGAAAGGTGGCGGAAGTACTTCCAGTGAGTATACGAAACAGTTGTTTTGATAAGACACCTTTAAAAAATAACCTCAACATGAGCAGTTTTGTCTTGATGACAGCACAGGTGAGTCAGTCAGAGTGTTTTGTTATCTGTATTCTGGCAGTTAATGACTTCAGAGCTCTGACAAACAGCACACACCCAATTTTATTGAAACTAATTAGCCACCAATGCAGCAGTGTGTTCAAAATTATGTATTCCTCTCACTGAGCTCAAAGAGCTGCCCTTGTTTCACATCTGTGCCTGATTATGCCTCTTGAACTCTGAGGCAGCTGTCTTGCAGGTTCATTTTCTGCAGGAACTCAGGAAATTACTCAGGAAAGCCACTGACACTACCTACCACTTAGTGCCAGATCTCTTTCACTCCTCATGTGAAGAAGCCTATTACCAGGAACTGCTGGCACGCAGCGCAGTCCATGGCAGCCTCGCAATTAGAGTGGAATTTATAACGAATGATTGCAAGAGGCTCTAAATGTCACCAATTGATGCATATTCTTTTGGCTTATGGAGGAGTCCCCGAAGACTCTGGCCCTTCCCTCCCACCGACAAATAATAAGGGATTCTCCAAATCACACCGAGATCACAATGGGATTGATTAGGTGTAAGGGAGATAATTTATGAAGGAGGATGTAAAGCGATATTTACTTGCAGATCATTATTAAAGTGAGGGACTTGATGGTTGTAATATTGACTCAAAATGTTGGCATTGGTTTTTCTGCATGGAACAGCCTTCGAAGTACTGCAAAAATGACTGCTTCTCTTTTTATTCCATTTTAATGTAGAAAAAGATAAGTGACTTGGAAAAACTGAAACCTGAAACTCGTTCCTTGCCTGGTTATTTTCCTGATAAAAATGAATTGGAGGACAAAATGTGATTTCTTAAGTGCTTTGCAACAAATATAGAGTAATTTCTTCCAAAGGGCATGTAGCCCACCAGAGTTGAGTTGAATGAGAATTTAGGGCTTCTGATGATGCTGGTTAACTCATTCCTTTAATCCTCAGCATAATGCTTTGGGCTATGATTTCATCTGATCTCAAGGCTAAGAAAGAGTCAATCATGCCAAAACTTGTATAGGAAGCAGACAAGAACTGGTGTTTCATGAAATGGTGTTGGTTTATTCAGACACTTTCTTTATTAAATCAATGTCCCAGCAAAGTTCTACAGTCACTGTGCCACTGGTTTGGTGATGGTTTATACACCAAATTCTTGTTTTTCTGGTAACAGGAAACCTCTTTTTTTAAGCATAGCATTGTTTGTTTGGACATCCTTGCCAAATAAGCTTTGGTAACTTTTCTCATGTGTTTTCTTCTTGATTTTGGCACTCTGTAGCCATGGCAATGCTCTGTGATTCAGAAGAGAAATAGTGCTCTGGCAGTGTAACCCTCCAGGCTGAGAACGTGTCTGGAGACATGTCATTTCGTATTGCAATGTGTGATGTTTAGCTGCAGAGATCCCTATGTGTGACAGAACAGGATCTGCTTTTCTGGCTCATTCTACCTCTTTGACTTTCATTCCTTTTGGCAGATTGCAGTGCATATCTCTGTGTTAAAATTGCTGCAGGCTTGGGCTGGAAAAAGGTGAATTAGGGCTGTACCCTGAGGGGCAGCAGAGGAAAGCTGATGTCTGCATGGCTGGCTTTGCAAATTGTCCTTAGCATGACCAGAACTGAAGAGGGATGTCAGGGGATGGGGCAGATGGCACACACACCCCTCTGCAGAGGAGGGAGGTGAAGGTTCCAGGCTATGAAAGGCAGGCAAAAAAAGAAAGAGGTATGTCCTTGGAAGTTCCTGATGACTTGCCTGTACAGACTGTATACAGGCTGTATAGACCCCTAGTCGGCAAGCCCAAGTGCCCAAAGAAGAGGTCCAGAAGAAAACAGTGTTGTTAGTTGACCTGTGTGTAACAGATGCTAAAAGTAATAATGGCTTTACTGCTTGGGTTGAAAACATGTGTTTAAATCTTCCTCTTACTTCTTCAGTGGTGCAGGGGCTGTACCAGGATCAGCTTATCCTGCCCTACCTGTATGGAGCCCTGTGCACCTGCACCTTGGCTGTGTGTGTGGTTATGGTCACCTTCTACAGAGACAGGGGACTCTTGCCTCCTTGTCTGATGTGCTGAGCCCTACTGGGGTCAAGTAAAGGGAGAAACACAGCAAAAAAAGGAGATTTTGTGGATCCTCTAACCGTCATCTGGCTTTTAAAGCTTTCCAAGATTTCCTGGAAGCTGGAGAGCTGTAATCAACCAAGTCTGAGCACTGGACAAATGCACTGCAGTGTTTGGGTTGGTTTCTTTTTTTTCCTCTCTCTTTTAATTTAAAAATTATTTGTTGGAGGAACAGACTAAATTAAATCAAATTGCCAAAAGACCACAGGGGAGCTCTACAAGGTCTTTCTTAAACTGAGTACATAAACTTTAGATCCCATTGGTTGGGGAGCTTTGGAGTCTTTAATCTTTGTTGCTGTTTATTTTTCATAGCTGTCACTCTCTGTAATTCTAATTATTGGTTTTGTTAGTGGAGTCATGAAGTGTCCTGCTGGCTCAGAGGCTGAAGCATGGGAACCTTAAATTGACAGACTGAGTCGTGACAAGTGCATATCACTCCAGTCTCCACAAACTCCTCTGCAGGACTTGAAACAGCCTTGACAATTATTTGGCCAGCTGAAAAGGAGACAGTACCAAAATTAATAAAATGTGTTTCAGTAAAGCAATTTCCTTTGCCTTTCCCTGTCCTACTTCCCTACTTTATTTCACCTTTTGTCCCCTCAGAAGTTAATTTTAAAATTAAAGAATGCGTGCTATGTGATACAGCTTTGGGTTTTTAAGTGAGCCTAGAGCCAAAACCAGAGAGGCAGTGGGAATTCAGTTTGACCTCAGCACTTGCCAAGCATGGAGCAAGCACACAGACACTGTACAGTCACCCAGGTGAGCTGAAGAGGTAGTGTGACATGGCAGATGGCCAAAGGTTGCTGGGTGGACCTGGATTCATCAGCTCAGTAATATGTGATCTGCCCTTCCTCTGCAGGTTGTGCACCTTGCAGTGCACACCAAGACTGTCCAGAGGGTGCTGATTTTTTGGTAGTTTTTTAAACTCCATGCAAATTAAAATATTTCAGACTCCTTTCAGAGTTCCCTTCAAAGAAAAAATGGTATCTAAAACAGTCTTTTACATTTCCTTGCAGACTTCCTGCTACTCATGGGGAGATTGAAGACTAAGTGTAGTGCGAGGGGGGTGGGAGTTACATGGGATCTTCTTGAGATGACATCCTTTATTGCCGATGGTATTATAGTTTGGTATTACCAAATACCCAGTAGAGAGGATGAAGGCAGGATGGTGCTGACTTCACGTATGGGAGTTCATCAAAACTGCACTGGATGATGGTGACAAAGGGTAAGGGGGTTTGCAGCTCAGATGATCACTGGATCACAGCTTCACAGTGACCTTGGCATTGATCCCAGCACTCAGTGTGGACATGCTGTTGGCTTGGGACACCAGCCTTTGCTTTCAGCTGTGGTAGGAGTTGTGCCTGTGTGTTGACTTCTGCAAGTGCTAACAAGTCCCATAGTCTTACACAGTTTGCTGCCTGTGTTGATGGTGTGCTGCCAAATTTAGGATGCTCCTACTAGTCCGGGAATCAGTACTAGTGTAACAAGCATTTAATTATCACATGGAGGTGCTATGACTGCAGGCAAGCAGAGCCAGAGATGTAAATCTGAGTATCTCATCCACAGGCAGTTATTTGCCTCATATATTTCTGTGACACATCAAATGCTTTTACATATTGATATGTCTGGATGCAAATGTGTTCTTGGCTGTTTGTACCTCACGTCCTGGCCACAGCATGAAGATATTTTCTAGGCTCAGTCCATCATGCTAAAATTGCCTAGGTTATCCTGGCTGTCTCTCCAGGTACAGCTATTCAGTCCCATGTGAGTAACTGTAGCCTGCTATTTTTGCACTTCACTGCAAGCTTAGCTGCTGGCTCCAGCAAATTATCCCTATTCCTGGTACAGAACAGTTTAGCAAAGAGGACTTTACAACAGCTAATGTCCTCACCCATCTCACAGTCCTGTGTCAGGACAAGCAAGATCCCACATTTACTCCTGCTCACTAGCTGTATGAAGTAGGCTCATTAGTTATTTTTCTACTCTACCAAAGCATTTAAGGATTCTCAAGGACTCCGAGGCTTAACCATCAGAATTCTGGATATCTGCAAAGAACTTTTACCTGAGATTAGTCATTTTGCTTACTTATGTGTTGACCATGAATAGCCCTAGGCAAGCTGTGATGAAGGGCAGGCTGGACAAACAACTAATGCTGCTAATATTGACCCAGAGCTCCATTTAGTTTTGCAGCCCCCTTTAAAAGGAGGCAATCAAAAGAAATCACTGTGAGATCCTGAAGGCTGCTTGTTTGTTTTTTCACATGCTGCTCAGCTTGGGAGGTGAAAATACTCAGCAGTTTGATTTCCTCTTTCTCAGACCTTGGTCAGTGCTTGATGGCTTTGCATTTTCCGTGCTGGAAGAGCAATGTTGAAATACACCTCTGAGAGGTCATGGAAAACATTCTAGTTGAGGAAAGTTTGAGACACTTTAGAGGGTTTTTTTCATTACTGTTTTTTTATTTTGCCAGGTCACTCTGCTGAGCTTTGTTTAAGTTTTTTTTTTTTTTTAATAACTGGGCAATTCTTATGTATGATTATCACTTACCACCTCTGGTGATGCACAGATTGTCTAGTAGGTAATTCTCCAGTCTGAAATCTACCAAGTGGACTTTGGAAAGCTTTTGCAGCATGGTGGTGTTTTCCAGACGAGGGTATATAAATGCCATTTCCAAGTGTGACTGCTGTTATTATTCCCAGATGTTCCAGTCCTTTAGTTGCCTAAATATAGCTGTTTGTGAGGAGTTTTAGGCTTTCAGGGCAGGAGGTCAGCTTGAAAGGGACTCAGAGTTGTAAAGTAAGCAATTTCTGGATTTTCAGCCTTATCAGCTCTCACTTTGAGTGTGATGGGAAAGCATTTAAGCTGCTTTTGTCAAGCTTGGGAGATAAAACTGGCATCTCTGGGGTCTACCTCATAGAAAAAAATGCTAAGGTGTGTGTAATTTCGGGTCAAAAGTTCCACTGGTATAAATTTGTCCCACTGTATTGACATAGTAGAGCTAATATGATTTCCTCTGTATGCTCCTGGCAGCATCAGTAGAAGAATTATAACTTTAAGTGGGAAGTGTCAGAAATACAGTCACCTCCCTATCTTGCCATGTGGGGAAGGAGCAAGTGAAGAGAGAATGCCTTCTTTGGAGTCAGAGCACTGACATCCTTCATTCGAAGAAGTGAGCCTGGGTTGACATCGGGTCAGCAGCAGAACTTTGGATTTCAGTGAGTCTAAGGGAAAGCTACACCCAAGCTGATGAGCTGCAGCTTGATCTTGTGGCACACTTCAATATCTATGTACTGAGGGCTCTGTTTCATGGCGAATATTGTCCTTTTCCCAACATGAGTGTCATGCAGCCATCTGTGTTAGCTAGGCTTGCACCTTTTATGTGTCATAAAAACGTGCATATTGTAGTTTGATATGCTGGAGAACAATAAAAAGGTATGTGCAGTGAACAGAACTGTAGGAAAAATGGGTTGTGATCTTGCCATTAAAGAAGGCAGTGAATGTGTGGAAAAGTCCCTAGTCTTGGCCAACGACCTCATTCTGACTCCTACATTGGAAGAGCACTGCCTTTGTCCTTCTTATGTACCTTATTAAATGTGAACCTGTGCTTTCATTTCACCCTTTCTTGTCTCATGCCCTTTTTAGGATTTGTCTGTCTTTCTCATTTAGTAGTCTAATTCTCTAGTTTATTTTATTCTCTAGTTTATTTTAAAATCTCTTTTCATAGGACTGTAACTGGACACTTCCTACCTGACCCTACCTCTTCCTCTTGCATCTCCCTGTGAAATAAGGCAACTTTTCACCTATAAACCAAGAAGACTTAACCAGGAGCATCTGGCAGAATCACATATTTTTCAGTCAAAAGGTTATGACAGACTTTCTATTTTCTACAGAAAGTACACATTTTTTGTATGTTCTAAAAATTTCACTTACTTGAGGATCTGACTTCTGTCCAGAAAAATAATTCTGACAAATTTTCTCAACAAGCCCTAATTTTTCTTCATCAGGAATTTTCAATCAGTCTTAATTTTTCTTCATAAGGTTTTTATTTTCTCCTCCACAATTTCTCTTTCTATAGCCTCTTGAGCAAAATAAGATCCCTATAAACATTTGAGCACTAGGTGAACTTTCCAACCTATGGTATTTGGGTGGATTAAAAATAAGGTGAAATAAGTTTGGTGGTGCCCTACTTTTGACAACTCTGGCCTAGACGCTTCCTTTATAGGTCAGTAAAAGCCTTGTTATATGTTTGTAGAGTCAGCAGAAAAAGCTGGCTTTCCTCATAGCCTGAGCCAGTGCAATCGTGAAGCTTTCTGAAGTCACTGAGATAAAGACCAGGCCCTGAGAGAGAGCATGAAAAATACTCTTAAATGCACGGCTCTGGCCCTTGGATACATCAAAATATTTTTAACAAAGTGGTAGAGGGAAAAAATAGAATCCTGCACCTCCATCCGGAGCACACCAGACAGCTCAGCATTGCTCTCATCTGTAAATGCTGCTGTCAGGGATGAGTTCTGGTGTGTCCCCATCGCAGCAGAACACACAACACCCCTGTCTGAAGTCAGTGAGGCCACCTGAGAAGGGTGCCAGGCTGGGCAGTGAGGAAAGCCCACACAGCTCTTTTTCCAAAAGAGGGCAAGGTTCCTCCACCCCTTCCCTGCTTGTGAGCTGTCAAAAGGTATCTATATATGTGAATATTTTTAAGTCAGTAGCTCCCTTCCAGCTGGTATCTAAGGACCACAGGTTTGATCATGGTGTGGGATATGCCTGTAATTTTTGCAGGGTATTGTGCAGTTTTCAGACTGTCTCTTTTTATCTTGCTTGAACAGCTTAATCTGGTTTCACCATGTTTCTTTTTCCAGCCTGGGCTTTTTCTTGCTTGCAAGGTATTGTTGCTCAGGGGAGCTGGCAGGAGAATATAACCCAAGCTAGAGAAATGTATATAGTCTATTTTAAATAGACTTACTCCCTGGGAGAAAGTCCCTAGTCAGTAAAAACAGTTTCTAGGGTACACAAGATGAAAAGAATTTCTCTGTGAGAAGATTCCTGGTAATTTAATTACTACTAACTACCATCCAGCACTGCCAGCGGAAATGGTTGTAGTTTTCAGCTGACTTGCTGTAAAGACTGAATGGGGCATGATGGTAAATTTAATATATTCTGCCTTAGTCATTAGCATTTGTGTTCAACTTTGCAGCCTTTAATGGGAGCTCTGTGGCTGTGTGCTCTCTAGTAGCACTGGTTTCCATGACAGCTTCTGTGTCAACTATTTTTCACACATGCTTTATGACTTATTGTACAGCACGTGTTGTTTAGTTTCACAGCCCGTGCTACAGTTTTCAGGAAACCTGTGACTCTTTAACATCTACATTGCAAGAAACAATCACCAATCGTGAGGAGTGAGAGAACAATGAGCAATCCATATAGGAAAGGTGGGGAAAGCACGCTGGTATGTTAAAAATTTGGATTTGTCACACCAGAATGCAGCTGGCAGGGGTGACAGGCTCAGGGACATCTGTGAGGCCTTGGGCTGGAAGGAGCTGATTGTTAGTGATGGTTTGCTGCTGCTTTGTGTAGTCTCCAGCAGGAGATTTTGAAGTTCCGTCACATTCTCTGAACCCCTTGTCTAGCACTGCCTGAGGCTCTCTCTTGTGCATGCCTTCTTTGTTCCCATGCCCTGTGTGTCCCCTATGAAAAGCTTCTCACTCGTGCCAGAAAGACATTTCTAAAATTACCGAGGAGGAGCTGTGCCAGGCGGGTACATCTATGCACGCGCGTGAGTCTCGCTGGGTGACTTCTACCGGGTGACTCTGGCTACCCCAGATGGGTTCTCACCATGTCCATGCTGGGAAACCTCTCCTGGGAGCAGGAAGGCACCCAGCCATGTTCTTCTTCCCCCCAGCACATGGACAGCTTGGGAAGGACAGCAGCAGCAGGTTCTTGTGGGGGGGAAGCTTCCTCTTCCCCGCTGAGAGTGTCCCTCTGAGCCCATGGCAGGTGGGGCTGGTGGGGCTGTGTGCTGGCACCTCTGGCACAGGCTGCCTTGGAGACTGTCAGGGTCTGAGCAGGGCACAGGCTGCGCTGTGTCGTCGCAGCTGAGCACCACACTTGCTCTCCAAGGATGACGTACCAGAAGATGGAGGTCAATGAGGATTTACCTCAACAGAATCTGAGGAAGGTAAAAAGGCAAGCCTGCAATGAGGCAGCGAGCCCGGGGTGGGTGTACGTGCTCTGCCTGAAATAGAGCAACCAGAATTGGAAACTGTCCTTTGGCCAAGTCCCTCAGAAAGGAGCTTACCAGAGCAGTGTGATGTGCCGTGGCCCTTGCTGGGTTGGAAGGGAAAGCCTGCCTCTGACTGCTGCGTCCCTCAAGGAGCGCCCAACAATTAATTCTGCAGCAGGAAATAGGTGGGAGATTAACAAAGGGTTTGTTGCTGAGCCGATTGTGTGGCCCCGTCAAAAGGAGCTGTAATTCCCACCCAGCCTGATTATTTTTGCCATGGACTAGCCCTGTTACTCGCTTCCCCTTTCAAATAAGGTTAACACCTTCAAAAATTCGGAACTTGCCAGAGACTTGGAGTCTGCTGGAGAGAGGGGTTTCCGCCTCCCCTGAGGATTTCTGCACAGTGTTAGGAGTTGGCAGGGTTCAAGGTTGGAAGGGATCCTGGTCTTTAGACTGAGAGGGGGACAAAGACAACTGACAAAGAGCAGCATTCCAGCCGGGGATGGGCTCATTTGTCATCTGCCAGGTACCTATTAGATCTTGCAGTCCCTGGGAGAAAATTTGTTAAAAAATGAAAAGCTTTCTGGTGTGTGAAGATCAGTGGAGCCTGGTGCAGGAGATTTTGCCTGACTGACTTCAGATAACTTAAAAATGTAGAAGTTGCAACATAAATCACTTAAAACCCAAGAGCCAGTCAGGAACTGTTTCGTGCCCAAAACTGTGTCCTATTCCCTGGCAGCCATAAAGCCTCGGCTTTGTGTTCCCCAAGTCCCATGCTGCCAGACATGCTGCTGGCCAGGCACCAGAGGAGAGGTGCAAATTCTGTGACAACTGTTTGTGGTTAAACATGGTCACTGAGATGTCCTGGGTCTCCTGGTGAGCCTGCAGCCCATCCTGTCTCTGGCTCCATGAGACATCCATGCCCTCCTGTTAAACTTTTGTCCCAGGTTTGGAGAGCCTGAGGGTAAAATGAGTCCCATGGGCACTGAAATTTACATGACTTACGCTAAATCTTCAAACTCTCTGTGGCAGACCCTCCTGGACAGAAGGACCAGGGAAACTCTATTCACCATTCCTGCCCTCAGGATGGGAGCCCAAAATCACGTGTGGCTGAAGTTCCACCCAGACAGAGCTGTTTATTTTTGAAGCAGCTGGGAGATGCTGTGAGAGAGGTGGGTAAAATTCAGCTGGGATTATTTTTAATACCCTGTGTCTAGAGGGAAATTCAGAGTTCCATTTGATGATTAGAGCTGCTTTTTCCATTCCAAATATGTTTGCTTATATTGTGTGAAATCCTGCCATTTTCTGTACCTTCCCATCCATTTCCACTCTCCTCTTTTGCCTGCCCCTCAAAATGCTCACTTTGGGGCCAGGACCTTGTGGCAGGTGATGCAATGTGCCTGCTCAGCAGGAGGACCCAGCCCCACTCCCCTCCATACTCCTGTGAGCTATCTTTGTGTCTTGTTCCCCATCTGCCGTGCAGGATGAAATCTGCCTTCTAGCAGGTAATTCATCACTGTACTTGGTGACAACACAAAGCTCTCCTGTTGAGGTATCCGACTGTGGCCCCTGGCTGAGATACCTCTCTACACAAAGCTTGGGGAATTAAGCTGTGTAGCAGTATTTAGACTAGGCTGTAGCTTTGCTCTGGATGCTCTGCTAGGCTCCAGAGTGAGTCAGTAAGAGTGGAGTCAGCAAGCAGGCCATGCTGAATGGTGGAGGACCTACGTTTGCCTCCTCACTCTGCCTCTGGCCTGCACAGGACTGGGGTTGATTCGCTTTGGCTACCCTTGGCCTTTGGTTCTCCAGCTGCAGAGTGAGACTGACAACTCTACCCCACCTCTTAGGGATGCTGAGGAGATAAAGCATTAATGCTGGCATGGCTTGCTATTACTTGCTATACTTACTGTTAAGGAAAGCCAAATAAATAGTAGCTGGGAGTTGATGGACGGCCAGATTTTCCCTTCACTCACACCTCCACCTTCTGAAACCACTGGGATGTCACCACAACCTGATACTTGTAAGCCCTTGAGTGTGTGTGTATGTGTGTGCGTGTGTGTGACACCACAGCATCTCTCTTACTGGATTCAAACCAGATGTTGAGATGACAGTTTGATCCCCTCCTGCTCCGGCTGAGCTGAGTGGGTGGAATCTGGGCTGCAGCTCACAGTGGAGTGTCCAGCCAAGAATCTCCAGGCCTTTCTCTGACATAACAGGACCCCCTGGAAGCTTGGGAAATGTTGCTGTATCAATGTGCAACTGGAGAAGCCAAAGCCGCAGAAGCAGAGCGGGAGTGCTCAGAGCTGGACAAGCTGGAGCATGGTCTGTGAGCCTCTCTTCCCTGTCCTGACCACCAGATGGAGACGTCCCTCCCAGAGTTGTGAAAAATGCAGGTATTCATGAAAATACGTTTTGTTTCTCAAAGACCTGCCAAAGTGTCTGAAAGTGCAGACATTCCTCCCAGTGGTTTCACAACGAGTGAGATCTGGAGAGTGGTATGGGAAAGGTGTTCTTGGTTTAGTAACAGGTTATAAAGAGCAGCTTTTAGGAGAATTCCTCATTTTGAGCTGTCTCTGTTTACCAAGTACCCCCTCTCCCAAGTACAGGACAAGTACAGTAGCTTGGTTCAGAGATCCTGAACATCTCACTTTCCACTGCTTAAGGACCCTCTGCAAGTCACAAGTTGCCCAGAGGTGACCACTTTCACCAGCACTCGTGCAGCTCTAACAGAGTGCACACACTCTGTGGCACAGGATTGATGGTATCTCTAAGGCCTGGAGCAGCACCTTTTCAGCCAGCTCCACCTCGCAGTTTGCTACACTCTGTGTCAGAATCAAGAATCATAAATATGGATTTGTCTTTGCCTCAATACTTAATTTTTCTTAGTTAAAAGTTTTTGTAGGGTGGAAAAAGAAGGCAAACTATTGTTTTGTGACTTCAGCTGTGCCTGGTGCTATTGTATCTCACTACTTCAATGTACATTTGACCTTGCTTTTTCTCCCTGGGCTCATTCTTCAAGTAGAAGGGTATTAATGACTTTGACATGAATCCAGTTCTCCCCTCCCCCTTTCCCTCCTTTTTCCTAAGAACTGACAGCAAGATCAGACAAAAACTCTGAATCACTGTCCAGTCATACACTGGTATGTCTGTTGCTAATATTTTGCAGAACTTCAAGCTGAGATGGTTAAAGTTGCTCTGAGTCACTGCAAGAGTATCTGCAGCTCTGATCCTTTGAGGAGAAAATGCTGGAGGTGCTTTGCCTCTTGAAGCCCAGCAGTAAGCAGTGGTAAATGTGCAAATTCTGTCTGTTCCTATGGAAGGCAAATCTTTTGGGTACTGAATGGCAGATATTAGAAGAATGCAGGACATATATTAGTTAAACCCCACAGCTGCTGGCCTGTGGCATGCTGGCAGATCTGAGTACTGTTATCCCACAGAGGAATTGTAACAACTGTATGGGCTTCCAATACCTGTTTTGACTACACAGCCAATAGCTACATCCTATTTCACACAAACCAGAAAAATAAATATATTGATCCAGAAGTACAAATCCCAAGGTCTTATACACCCTTTGCAGTACAGAAGGTCCAGGACAAACAGTTTTGATGTCCTGATCTCAACCAGAGCAGGGTGCAGGCATTCCACTGCCCCTCACTGCGTACACACATTGCCAACCACCAGATTAAACACAGCCTGACCCCTGTCATGAAGGGACAAAATCTGAGTAAATAAAGCAAGTGAAGAAGAAAAAAGGTTGGTGAAAAAAAGGGAAGGTGCTGTTTTAGAGAACACAGGCATTCAGGAATGTGTTTGGATTTTAGGGTTAATTTTGCTCCTAAGACAAGGATAGACTTCTCTAAAAGTGATGTCTGAGAGTTGAGATTAGGGATCAGGGGCTGTGCAGACCATTTCCCCAGCCAGAGGTGAATGGGTGTTAGTGGAAGCACACACAGTGTCCCACAGGGCTGGGGCACTGCCAGCATGGAGCTCTGTTTCACTGACATACGAGCTGAAGATTCTTTAAACTCATTGACATGTGGATGTGATGGAGACCCCAATATCAAATCTTATTTCCCACTAGTTATCTTTTTGCCATGTTCTCATGAAGGGTGGATTGGTCAAAGGAGAAGGGATGGTTCAAGGGGCTGCAGCTGTCCCCTGTCCCAGCTCTCCTGACTGATTAATGCAACGCTCATCCTGGAAGACCAGTCATACAGTAACATACTTTCCCCAAAGCCAACTAAAGAGAGAACTCATGCTCAAAATACCTATACTTCTCCTTTAATGGAAATGGTGTGTAACTCACAGTCTTAAAATACTAGCTGGAAAGTTGTTTGGGTTTTTTTCCCCCCTATTTTTTTCTCCTGTTGACAATGCCCATTGGCAAGAGTCCATCAAATAACAGATGAGGTGATGAATGCAGCTGGAGTTCAGCTCCAGGGCTTAAGTTCCCCCGTGTTTGCCTTTGGGTCCTAGGGGTACATGCATATCTGTAGGAGGAGTAATATTCTATAGAAGTAGTAATATCTCCCCAGCTTCTGAGAGATCTCAAAGTGCTTTGAAGCCTGGAAATAACAGAAAACTATTATGTTCAGGAATTACTTTCACATTACTTTTACTGTTGAAAGGCAGCCCCACCACTGGGACACAGCAGGGCAGCCTATTTATTGTCAAGGTTGTGCAGCAAAGCAGGGTACAAAGGGAACTGAATCACCAGCAGGAATGTGGAATGGACTAGACAGCACTTCCCTAATCATCACACGGCCAGGATATCAGAGTTGGTGTCATGCTACTCACACGTGTCAAAATAAGTGCTTAAGGCTTTGGCCAAAGGAAGATGCTTGAGATGGTACAAATCCCCAAATGTTAGGCAGGATCCTGTAGGTTTGAAAAGGAATGGGGTTTTGCTCCTGATTTGTGATACAGTTGTGGCACTTCAGCTTTGCAAGAAGAGTTATTCAGAAATTATTTGGGAAAACACACTTGCTGCTCAGATCTCCTCAGATCCCTGTACATTCATGTTGGACATTTCCATAAATGTGGTTATGTGGGAGACATGAATAGATGTGAATATGCAGTATCCTGGTTCAGCAAGGCTGCAGATTTGCTTATTCTCTTCTCTTAATTTCTAAATATAACTTTCCAAATACTGTAAAGTTCTGGGTTAGTGTCTCAAAACTCCTTGTATTTAGCTCAAAATCCAAGAAAAGACATACTAGAACTTCAGAGTATGACAGAGTGCCTCCCTAAGGTCCTGCCTGCTGAGGAGGAACTAATCACTACAAAAAAAGACTGTGGCTGAGGCTTTAGGAGTAAGGAAGGACTCATGGTCATACCAGTGGAAGAGACAGACTGGAGCCCTGAGGTCAATGCTCAAAGAGATCGTCTTTGCTACTGACCTCTGAGGCGGCCTTGAGCAAGTTACCTGCCTCTCACTGTGCCTCATGTGTCCCCCCATCCCAAAACATTAATGACTTCATCTCTAAAATGTTTTGAGACTGAAGCATGATCTGAGTATTGTTATTCAGTTGCTGGTGGCACCAGAGTTTCAGAACAATCTCTTAATATAAACATCCACCTCATTAAGCTGAAAAGAAACTCTCTCACACGTTTCCCGCTGGGTAATAAACCATTACACTGGTTGGATTTTAATGTAAAAATTAATTATTTCCTTCCTGTTCTGAAGGAGGTTCTACTTCCGGAATCTGGAAAATTCTTTTCTTAAACATTCCATGTAAATATAATTCTTTTAAAAAATAATACACATGGCTTAAGTCATCATAAGTACAATGGTTATTGTATATAAAAGAATTGGGGCACTATTTTATAACTAGGTAAGGGCTATATTTAAGAAACTGTATAAATCACATTCAAATTTGCTGATGTTAAAAATGTCAGGTGGCCCCAGGGAAGGTGAAGAGGGTGTTCTAAGGGCCATGAGTGACTGAAGAGAAGTCTCCTACACGTATTGAAATACAATATGGAATACATTTTATTAAAAATAATAAAAAACCGTAACATTGTTTCATTGCTTCCTGCCGTTGTGATCCCAAAGACTTATATTGTCCTGATCTGTACTGTAGTCCCTAAGGACTTTCAAAGATCTTTCATAGGAAGCAAACTTTTGCTTATTGCCTGCAGTATTATGGAGGGTGTTTGGGGTGTGGGAAGGACATTGCTGGGAGGATATTTTCTGGAAGCTCCACCTAGCCATTCTGGCCACCTCTGTGTTGGAGAAAGCCCTTTCCTGTTGAAGGCCAGGGCACCTCAGATAAAATGTTATGGCAAAGCGACAGGGAATGTCAAATTTGTAGCATAATGTGTAATTTGTGCTGAAAGAGAGACCAGGCTGTGGGGGCCGGGTTTGGAGCAAGCTGATGCTGGGTTTCTGTCTCAGAGAACAATCATATCTATCCCAAGAGAGTGAATTAAGATCAAAAGTCAAATGTCTGTGTGAGGAGGGGAGAGTTTCATGTGCCTGCAGAGGCCCTTTACTTCTGACCTGTTGTGGATATGTGTGGTGCAGACATTCATTGTGCAGACTCAGGCCAGTCTGAAACCTTGTGGGTTTGTTTCTGGAGAGCTGCACAGCCACTGATATTGGCCACAATGGCTGAAGTGATTTCAGCATTGTCTATGAACAAAAGGACCCCAAGGAAGCCAGATGATGGCTCCCAGCAGACCTGTGTGACTGCAGTGGCGTGGCTGGGAGCGCTGCTGGGGCTGCTGGGCAGCCTGCCACAGCCCGAGAGGAGCTCAGTGCTTCAGCAAACCCCAGATGAGTGCATCCATTAGCCACTGAAATGCTGTGCCGTGTCTCCTGCTGGTGTGAATGGCCTCTGTGTGAGCCCAAAGTGTGCCACAGGCTCTGTCCTGCCTACAGGAGGTACAGCTTTTGCTTGAAGCTTTTCACCTGCGGCCCTGGGACACAGCACTCTCTGAATGTTATATTGGAAACAAGGTACTCAACTTTCTGCTCAGCTTGAACATCACATTACAGTAATTTCTATGTATTTGAACTACAATGAATACTATTTGATGCCAGACTGGCTCTGTCCTGTCCTGTTCAACATATATGTCTTCTAGACAGAAGTGTGCCTGCCTGCCATTCAGCGCAGCTTAAAAGGCTTGCTCTTGAAGAGGTGCTGTAGGTTTGTTCCAATTCTAAAGAGCCAGCTTCAAAAACAGTATTTGGGATTATAGTCATAAAGTATCAGCGGAATTAAATTGTTAGAAACGCTCCACTCTTTAAATAGAAAACCCCACACTCATCTGATGTGCAGTTGGCATCATTTCTTAAAAGGATGAACTTTGCCCCATAATCATGAATAAGAGTAGGGCAAATGAAACTTCCAGTTTGGAGTGAGTCCAACTTAGGCCATAACGAAATCTGAAATAAGTTTTTGTGAGAGTAACTCTTACTCACCCAAGGAGCTCAGTTCACTTCAGTGGCATTGCTAATGTGATTATGGGCTGCAAAATTGAGTGTCATGTATATGATTTGTAATTTGTGGAGAGAGGCCCCTGGAAAAATTTCATCTTATTTAACTTCAATTAAGTCTGGCAAGACCCTTTTGCTTCAATAAAAAGACCAGACCACAGAGGGAATTGGTGAAATAATCATGGGCATTCCCTACCACACATCGTTACATGTTAACACACTTTGCTACATGCATCACTAATTTTTGGGTGGTGGGCTGGAGAGGGGCCTGGAAAAAACAATCAGGAATTTCAATTAAGAGGCATTTAGAATGGGGAAAATAATAGGTTTTTGTAATAATATTCAGCAATTTTGTTTGAGTTAAGGTTGATAGGTGTTTTATGCCTTAGGATCTGTAATTCTTTAGCATTTCCAGGCAATTAGTAGGTCCCTTGTAAATCATAGCAGAATTGCTTGAAAATTCCTAGCAGCTGGCTGCAGGAGAAGACACCCTCAAGGCTGCTGCAGCAGCAGAGACATACAGAGCATCAACATCTCCCTCCCCTGCAGCTGCCTCCTGCACAGAATTAGCTGTTTGCTGGAAGCTACAGAACAGGGAGGGTGTCCCTGGCACTTCCCAAAGCTGCCCTTCTTGAAGGCATTCTCAAGGCCTGGTTTGCTAGAGCTTGATCTTCCAACCCAAGTGCTGGTGAGGTGTCTGCTGGGAGACCACAACCTCTGAGCAAAGCTGAAGAGCTTGAGGGTGTTGAGTCACCCATGGATGCAGCTGGAATGGACACGGCTATCCCCAGCACTGCGTGTCGTCCCTCTCTTGGAGGTTGTTTCCAGCACATCTGGTGAAGCCAGCAGGCAGGAACAGTTTCACAAGCAGTGAAGCCACCCAGGCTGTGGTGGAAAAAGCCTCTGAAAGAGCAGTAAAGGGAAAGGTGAGGACCCAATGAGTCACCCCAACCCACGAGCTGCTGCTTCTGAGTCTTCCATCTCTCACCACAGGCATCAGGGATGGTGGAGGATATACAGACACCTCACTACTGTTATTATCTGCATTCTTAACTTCAGCTGGCAAAGCATCTAGGGACCGTGGGTACATAGAGGAGCATCCTCTGAGGGTTGGTTGCTGGGTTGGGATGAAGAAGGTTAGGTACTCAGCATAATTTGCATTGCAAAAGTCAATAGCTGTGTTTTTTGGAGACAAAACCAAGTTTTTACTTATAGTTGAGGACATCTACAGGTTCTATATTAGCATAAATTGCAATGAGCAGGCTTTCTCCTTCTCCTGATCCCCTGACTGAGGGTAGAGCTCAGTGACTAAGTTGCAGGAATCTCACTAGATAGATTTGGGAGACCAAAGTCCGGGAGAGGCAAAAAAGCTGGAGTCTAAGTCTTTAAAAACTAGCTAAAATACAAAAGTGTTTGTTTGTAGACAGATTTGGCATGGATCTGTGGTATGCCCATTTGCCCTGGAATCTGGCTTCTTGAGCTGCCTTTCTACAGGTGGGTATGGAGATAAATGGAAGAGGAAGGTTTAAGAGAAACTGCACAATAATGAGGACATTTGTAATCACAGGATGGGTTTTTCTGCCTTCTGAAGGTCCAACAAGAGAACTATGACTCTGAATTTTCTCTTGCCTATTAATACAAAGTACCATTCTTTCCTGTTGCAGTTCAGCTTTACAGGTGTCTGACCTGGGGCAATCTTGATTCCAGTTGCTGGGATATGGATTTCACGTGAGAATGTAGCTCTGAAGAAGTATTGACTTAGAGGCACTGGTGAAAATGAATTAAAATGGCATTCTTACACAAACACAAGAGAACAGCCCCGTGGTACTTTTCATCCTCCTCTACTGTTTGCTTAGGATAACAGGAATATTATGGAGAGCAGATTGTCTCCCCATCATCATATTGTGTCTGCATTTCTGCTGTAAACCCCATTTTGACCTTTCCTTTCTGAGGCTGTAGTTTCCTGAGAGCCGGATTAAGTTGCCCTGGCTGCATGCCACTGTTTTCTGTCCCCAATATCTCTTCCTTCTCCCTTTTCTTTGTACCAGCACAACCCTTTGGATGTCCCCATGGAGGAGTGGATTGGGGAACTGATCAGGATTAAATATTATGTAATTTTTCCTGGGCTAAAACCCTCCTCTCTGCTTTCACCAAAACTTTCCTCTATCCAAGTTCAACATCTTGGATAGACACTGTGTAAAAATTGGATGTTTTGTCTCAAGGGAAATCTGCATATATCACTGTTAGTTTTCATTCCAAGTTGGGAGAAAGAGACCAGGTAACACATTTGTTTCCCATAGAATGGTAGGAAAAATGTGGAATGAAAAATCTCAAAGCAGATGAGTTGGTGCAGTCTGAAAAGCATTTAGGTGTGCTGGACCCCACTTTCTGCAGTGGCTAGGAGGCACCAGGGCCACAGGCAAAGGAGCACTGAACTGACCTGGAGCAGAACACTGCTGCTCAGCTGGCCAGGACAAAATGTTTTCATTTCAATTTAAGCAGCCCAAAGTGGAATAGTCAGCTCTCAGTTAACTGTGGGTGGATTATCTGTGTTGAAAAAGAACCTTTTTCAAACATTGTATCATGTGAACAGCTGGATCTGGAAATGAAGTTTGTGGCTTTTCCTCAGCCACCAAGAAGCCTTGGTGCTGTAAAACACATCAGATTCCTTAACTGTGGAATTGTTCAGTCTGTCTTCTGATAACCCACAAGTGCAGAGCTCTTTGCATCACAGAGAAATATCACAGGATCTGTTTACTCTGGTGTAAAGCCCCACCTATGGGAATGGGGCGACTGAGAGAATTTCAGGTCCTCCTAAAATACATAAATGAGCCGTGATAATACATAAAATAGAATAGAATACAAGGGGAACTCCAAAGCAGGAACTTAAACATTTGTGTCAGAAGGAAGATGAATATTTGAATTGTTTAAAAGTGTCCCAGTTTTTGGAGGGTGGAGCAGAAAAGCTCTCTCAGTCTGATTTTGATCATCTGGATATCAGTAATAATTCATGATCCGAGGAGAACAATGTGACTTATCAACTATCTGAATGAAAGTTCAGATACACACAGAAGTTAGTGTGTGATGGTACAGCAGTATGTGCCAGCTCAACTTCAGGGACTGTGTGTGTGTCTTTAGTCCTAAGTGGAAAATGTGATATAATTTCAGTTAGCTTACCCCCCTAGAGAAAGAGGATATTGAGCTAAAATTAACAGATTCATAGCTCATTGCCAGAAGGGACCATTATGATAATCGATCTGACCTCATGCATAACAAAGGTCACAGAAGCTCACCCAGAAATTCCTTCAACCAGGCTATAAATTGTACCTCTTTTCTTTTTTTTTAACACATTAAAGATATGCAGTCTTTAAGCAAAGACTTTATTTGATGAGGAATTTATGATGTTTAGTTTTTTCTTACTTGGATATCCCTCTGGTAAAGTCTGCAAATTCTTGACAGAGGAATTAAGTTTATTTTTATGTTGCTTTTGATTTTTTAATTTAAATAAAACTTTCAGGTAGAAATATTTTGCCCTGTCTCTAATTTTTATTTATAGTACATAAAATATTTTTGATTAGCACTGGAAATATATATATTTCATCATGTTTGTATCAAGGAAACTCTTTTGCTGTGGTTGATGATGGAGTCATAGCAGATTTACAGCAACCAACAAGGATGTTAAAATAAATGTACAATAAGCATATACTGATAAAGTCCCTGGTTGCTAAAATGGCCACAAGAAGTGAATTGCTGACCCAGTTCACAGGAATTTGTAATGCAATTGGCCGTAAGAGGAAAGTGAAGCAGAGAAAGGAATTGCCCTCCCTGGACAAGTCAGGTTCACATGCAAAAGGTAAACTTTGTACTACCAATGGATGCAAGTGTGTTGTAAAATGAGCGAAGGTTGTGAAATTAAGAAATCACAAGTTGTAACAAATTCCTGGAAAAAACTGGGGCAGCTTGCAAAGATCAATGTGTAGCACTGGTTTTGTGTTTATATACCTGTTTTATAGCACATGAGGCTAAATGTGCATCAACCAGGTCTGTACTACTGTACCAGAGGTGAATCTTATCAGTAATTTTTATATTGACAACAGTCTCTGGACTTTGAAGATTTTGTCACCAAAAACCAAAACTCCCCAAACACAAAAACCTAATCCCAAACGAAAACCTCAGAGTTATATGTGAAAAGATATAGGTTGAAATGACAGAACAGCATCCCTGCAGCTGGACTGACACATGGGCCCTGAGGGAAGTGGCCAGATGCCTGAAGGACCATGGTGGCTGCACCCACCTGGGTTCTGGCTTTTCTGTGAGCTCGTGGTGTGACCTTGGGCATGAGGGACAGCTCCTGCATGGCTGGGTGATGCTTTGGTGGCAGAGAACCTTCTGATCCATGCACTGACTTAGGTGCTCGACACCTGGGACCAGTGTATCTCAGCAAGGAGTCACAGACCTGCCACAGTGGCTTGGAACTCTGTGTGACCTGGGAGACAGTGACAACCTGCAGAGAGCAGCATTTGGCCAGAGTTGTGTTGCCAACTGATTCCTGAGCTGAACAAGGTGGGCTCAAGTCTGTCTTTGTTTTGCTGTAGTCACAGAGTAGAGTCCAATGTGCCCATGGCAGAGCTCTCAGCAAGATTTCATGGCACAGGGATCATCTTTATGAGATGCTGTGTGGTGCCCAGCAGAATGGAGCTCCAGTCTCAGATGGGGCTGTAGACACAAGACTATTCTGGGTAATAACAGCTTGGACTGTGAGTTCATTTGGGTCTGTGAATCAGTGTTGAATAGAAATGCTTTCACCTTTCCACTGACTTGTCTCCTCTCCAGAGACTGAGAGGACAGCAAGGGCTCATCCCAGTAAAATTTCATTTCTGACCACAGGACATGAGCTGTGCTCTCTCCCCTCCCCTGAAAAATAACATAGGCACTGGAAAATGACCCAACATTAAACAGCATCACAGTGCTGGAAGCCTTTTCCCACTCCCAATTTTATGACCTTAATTAACACAGGGCAATCCATAAATCAGATCAACACCAGGAGATAACAATGAATCATGCAGAAGGCAGCTTTAATAGGAGCCTAATCCCCCAAAGAAGTGGACAGTACCGGCATTTTAAGTGCACGTGTGAGGTTGAAAGGGAACAGATGTCCAACTGGGGCTGCTGCTGGCAAGGGTAAGTCTGCAGGGCTGTTGCATTTCCACAGAGAAACCTGTTTTGACATCTTAATGGCGAGAGTGTCTGGCAGCAGACGACGGAGTGGTGATAAATACTGCTTCCCTCCCCAGGTGATTGCTGGGCAAGATGGGGACGCTCTCAGGTTCAGCTTATCTGGCAGAGTGCCGTCACCACCTCGCCGGGGTGTTGAGCAGGTCGGGGCAAGAGGGAAGGAGAGCTGTAGGAGTGACTGTCTGGAGAGCATGAGAAACTGAAAAGGAAATGTAGATGGAAAGGAAGAATTTCAGGCTTTCCCACCATGACTTCAACTGGTGAGTTGCCAGAAGCCCAGCACAGAGTGTGTGCGGAGGAGCAGACAGAGGCTGCCTTCTGTAACGCAGCCGAGGAATGACAGCAGGATTGGCAGGCCCTGGGAGCAGCTGGCCCTTACTGACAAGCTCCCTGTGTGTGGGGTGGCTGGTCTTCCTGCAGGGCCTTCTCTGGCTATTCCAGCTGGGAGAGCCAGCAGCCCATAATTAGGTTATCAGGGCTGCTTTCAGTTAGTTTCCTGCTCCCAAACTTGAATATCTGCTGGTTAAGTGTGGGTCTGCTTTGAAAAGTGAGACAGCAAAACTGTGCCTTAGTTACTATTGCACAGAATGTCAGATTCACATACACCCCCCTTACTGGGAAGATGTTCCTTTCCAGCCACCTGCCCTATGAATCCAACATGAATCTGAGAATCGAGCTTGCTGGCAACTTGCACACAAAGAGTGCCTTCATCTTAACAGACAGATGTCATGCCAGTGCCTAGGCAGCAACAGTCCCAGGTTGCCTGCTCCTGGGCTAGATAACTCATTAGCACAGTTTTACATGTTTGGTTGTGTGGGGCTAAATGGAACAGCAGAGTGGAAATGTATTCGGGAGAGAACTGCTATAGCTCTGCTTTTCCTGAGAGGCAGATCAGATTTTGTGGAGAATCATCACCCCTTTAATTAAGGGTAATTGATGGTCCTGAAGAGGGACCTCAGAGTGCTAACTCTTCTAGTTCTGGGACTGTAAGACCCTTCTGTGTGATCCTTCACACAGATGCCTCTGTCCTGCTGAAGCAGAGGCCATGAGGAGCCCTTTCCATTGTAATCAGCATCTTGGTGCTCTGTTCAGCAGGCTTGGAGAGTGTCCAGCTCCTGCTCTTCCTGAGCTGTAGTCATTGATATAATTGGTGCAATGGAAAGGAAACCTTATTGCAACTGGGGGCCATTCCAGTATTCCATCAGGGCCTTCACAGTATTCTGCATATCTGCAGCATTTCCCTTCCATGGCTGTGCTACTCTTGGGGGAAGCGGGGGAGGAAAAGGCAGAAGATTATGTACAGTGTATTGTGAGAGCACTGAACTGGGACATCCTCAGGTCTTCACAAGGGGCTGCTGTGACCTCAGTCTGTGCAGCATCTGTGACTTCTTTACAGAATGAATCTCACTGATAGCTGAAGGATGAGCATCCCCTAGGGCTGGAGCAGCAAGTGGTTTTTTAATGCCATTAACTTAGCTAAGAAGTTATTGAGTGTAGTAAACACACTGGGAAAAAAGGAGAGAATTTTAATTACATCAACATTCAGATCTAGCTGCAACATAATTGCTCTCAATGTAATTTGCCCATATGAAAACATTTTCACCTTTTTATTTAATGTTAAGTGTAGGTCCTTTTAAATGAAAATTTCCATTTTGAAAACAAACTCTGACCTAAATGTAATTAAAACAGTTAACATGAAATGTTTCAGCATTTTCAAAATGAGATATTTAATTTTCAAAATTGTCATTAGAATATTTAAAATTATATTTAAAGACTTTTTCTGGGTCCAACCTGTTCAACCTAATTTTTCCAGTGTCTGTGAAGCTCCTTTAAAGATATGGCCTGGTCTAGAATAAGAGAGCTTAGCACTGGTGTCTCTTTACTGTCAATAATCTGAAGCAGAATATGTAAATGTGTATAGACTGCGTGTGGATGAACAATTTGGATTTCCAGTTTGTTGCTTTGTAAGGCTCCAGGAAGATACAAATGCAATAACGAATCTAAAGACTAAGGGGCTGTGGAAACCTCAGCAAAACTTTCAGCCACTGCTTCCCTCAGGAAGACCTCACTGTATTCTCTGTGGTGAATATTTGGCACCATAAATCATTGCACAGTCTGCCTGCCAAAATGGCTCACAGCCTGATCATCCAAAGGCAGGGCCCTGCAGCTGTCCCTGCATGCATCTCCTAGAGGATTGAAGGCAGCTGGCCCCAGCAAACCTGGGAATCACGGCAAACAGGAGCGCAAGGCACCAACTGCCTCTGCTTGAAACTCCATCCTGCAGGTCTGTGTTTCAACACACAGCAGCATCTGCACTGCCAAAGTCCTTGCCCTGCTCAAAGTCCCTTTGGGCAATCTTCTATCCATTGCCCTGTGGTGCCAGGTATCTCACAGAGGGATATTGCAACATGGGTGGGTGTGTGGGCAGAGCTCTATTTTTCTTTTTGCTCTTGTTCCTGTGGTTTGTCCCAAAGGATTGCATGTGTTTCCACCCAAAAGCAGTCTTCAAGTACTCTGTATTTAGGAAGAGGGTAAAGGACCTATTTTGGTTTATAACACATAACTTCTATTCTTCCCCAGAGTCTCATAAACAAATTTCTCATTGAGTTACTCCCAAAATAGATCCTGCTCTCTCAGCTACCCAAAAGCAATCTCTGAATTTGTTTCTTCTCCCTCAGTTTGTGGGTTTTCTTTCAGTTCAGCCCCATGGGTACCAGGAAAGCTCACCGAGTACTTGCAAAGCCCTGCCAACCAAAACTGGATTTATTATAGATTGATTTAAGAGTTGCCTGAATGACTTGAAATTCAGGGATAGGAAACGTAAAAATACTTGGCAAAGACACACAGGAGGGTTTCCTCATCTGCAGGTCTGACCTGCAGGGAGTAGCAGATTTTTCTGAGTAACAACTGTAATGTGAAATGGAAAGGCCTTAGTGGGGAATATTTACAGCTGGGCTTGGTTTGAGGGGATACACTCATGATGCTTGAAAGCTTCTATAGGTTTTCTTTCTGGGCTTCTGCTGTCTGCAACTGTAGTAGCTTTGCTTAGCAAGGCTCATGTTTCAATATGTGTTTCTTTTTTTTTTCCACCTTCAGCCCTGGCGTCCAATCTAAAGTAGTAACTGAGTCTGTGAGACAAGAAAAAGACCAGCATCTCCAGCAAGGTCCTGTCACAGGTGCCCAGCTTTCAATTACCTGATAGACTGCAGAGGAAGCACTTGTGCCCTCCTCTGACTCTTGGAGACCCTCGATACCTGTTTCAGGTGTGACATTTTGTTTTTGAGCGGCTTACTTCAGGAGAATTCCTGCCCTACCTTAAAGCTCCATCACAGCCTGATAGAAAGAGATGGGAGATTTACCATTTGGAGAACTAATTAATCATTTCCCCATTCTTTTTTATAGCCTATATGCTATAGGTCATAGTTGTTATAGCTGTGCTCATAGGTCATAGTTTTTTCAACTTCATCCTTCTCAGGTCGGGTGAGGGTCAGGCAGTACTCAAGCAGGGGGTAGTTCTCTGACCCTTTGTGCTGGTCCAGCACAGCAGAGGGATGGAGCCCTCAAGGATAGAGCCAAGCATTTTATGATGGAGACCTTCCTGGCAAACCTTACTGAAAAGATGCACCACGGACATGTCCTGCAAGAGCAGAGGGAGCAGAGTACATGTGACTAAAACTCAGAGCACTCTAGAAGTCTCTGGATAGAAATCCCTGGAGTCATCATCACTGGTTTGGGAGGGTGGAGGAGGATGGCAGCTTCCCTTCGGACACCCTGGAAAAGGGCCACGTCAGTGCCTTCTGCTGAGAGGAGCTGGATGGGCTGGGAGCCAGCAAGAAGCTGCAGAGCTTGAGGCCCATGGGGCATCCAAGAACATATTTCTCCTCTACCCTGCTGGTCTGTAATTTCTGCCCTGCAAATTTTCAGTGTAAAACATAGCCCAAGCAGAAATGTGGACTCAATATCCTTGCATTAATTTGAATGTGGGTGGAGGGAACTGCTGATTGAAGCCCTCCATGCAAACAATGGGTAGGGCTGGGAAGCAGATGTTGTGCTCACATTGCTTGTTTAGACAGCCTTGCTTATGAAGCACTGCATGAATGCAGCGCTGGCCAGGGCTCCGTGGTGTGCTGCAGATGGGAAAGTGGGACCCTAGCTCTGTGCCTGGGGCTGCAGGGATGGAGTGGGGAGGTGCAGCACACAGAGGCATCAGGGCCATGCCAGTGGCTCCATCCTGCAGTGCCATCAGTGCTGGGCAGAACAGGAATGGACCCTGCTTTCGGCAGAGGAAGCAATGGCACAAAATGTGCAAATGCATGGTGGAACATGGGGGCAAAAATCTGCCTGCATGCTGCCTGCAGAGGATTCAAGGGCATGGTAAGACAGACACAGCTCATAAAAGTGTCACCTTTCTGAAGTGTTTCCCTTCGGAGCCCAGATTCTTGGTGCAGTTTGGAAGGCAAAGGCCCTACTGCTGGAGACTAAACACTCACCAGCTCTTCAGTCTCTGCAGCCAAATTGCACCCATTCAGGAGGCCAAGCTCGACTCTGGGGCCAGGAGAGTTGTCCGTGATCTGTGTGCTAGAAATGCCTACAGGACTGGCTGGGAGGGAGTTGGGAATCCCAGCTGCCTGTGCCTGGTCCTCTGTGCAGCTCTAAGCCAAGGCACGTTTCTTACCAGAGTAAAAGCAGCTCTTAGCTCTGGTGTTTATACTAGTATGGAACATTGGCTCCTTTGGAAATAAGCCAGGAATTCCTAACATATGTAAGTAAGAGTTAACTGCACAGTTGCCACTTCACAGCCCAAGGCTGTACATGCTGGTGATGGGGCTGCAGCTTTATTCCCCTCTGAGGGCCAGGATGGGGCAATTGGCATGGCACTCTCTCACATACGTTTGGGACTGCAGGAATGACTGACTGAATTTTTCTGCTCTCATCTCCAATGATGTCTTTCCTGCCCAGCCAAGTTTCCCACTGGCTTCAGAAGAATGCTCCTCAACCATTTATATTAAATAATTTCCCATTATCAACAGGAATTATTCATTGCTGTATTAGAAGGAAAAATGTAAACAGCAGATAAATCCATCACTCCAAAATGTTTCTAAGATAACATATCAAACATTAATTTAGCCTTAAGGCCATTTTTTTAGAAAAAAGAAAAAACTTGAATGCTATATTTACAAAAGAGCCCTTTGATGTATAGCATACATTTATTGCTACTCTATTTTTTCCAACGGCAGTGGGGTTTTCAACAGCAGTAGGATATGTTTTAATAATTAAAGGGATTTAGGTTCTCTGCACAGACAGCCAGCTTCTGTTCTCACTTACAGACTACAAATCATGCATAACTTCAGTGATGTTGATGCTATTAGCTCGGTGCAAGCCCAAGGTTTGTGAGACTGCGGCAGCCCCTTTGTGGTTTAGGTTTGTGGCCATTTCTGGGTGCTTTCCAGTGTTAGCTCTAGCAGACATCTTCCAGTGCCAAGGGGAAGCCAAGCTTGCTCTTATTTCTAGGCCTCTGTGCAAAGTACAGATAATGGGATAAGAAACAAAGCTGAACCTTTGGTTTTCCCTAAGAGATCTAATCTGTGAAAGAGGATCAAGCTTAGATTTGAGTCTGGCATTTCTACATGGCCACCCCATAGCATGGGAAAGTCAGATGAAAATTTTGGTTCACCATATTTATAGTGGGTGTTTGCAAGGCACAGATTTTGGGGATGTGCTCTCCAAAACTTGGCAATATTTAGATCTGGGGGTTTGATTCAGGCATGAGTGAGTGTGAATGCTCAGTTCGTTTGGGTGTCACCACTATCCTGCCTCTGTGGAGACATCCTTTTCTCTTCTAACTTTTCCTAACTCCTTTCATACACCAGACAGAGATCTTGCTTGTCTTTGCCTCCCCAGCTCGCTTTCAGCAGCCCGCAGAAGATGACACTCCATTCTACATCAGCTCTGGGATCAGCTGATATCAGCTGTTCATGGCATTGCTCTGTGCATACAGATTCCTGTCTTAAAGATGATCTTTTCTACCAGAGAATACAGCATTGTCCTAATTTCTGTTGCATGGAGCTTGACTACTTCCCCAAAGCAGTGTCAGTCATATATTTTCTGCATTTTGAAGTGATTTCCAACTAGTCTGACTGTGGTTGTCCCCATCATTTTTATGTGTGTGTAGTTAGCTCCTGACTTCCACTCCTGAGGCTCCTGTGGAAATTAGTTCCAGAGGGTAATGATGTGTTTTGTAATGAGACTTACACCACAGGGAAGAAATGAGATCAGGTCACTGGTGCATCCATCCAGGATGTTCCTGCCATTTAGTTTCCTCCAAAAATAAGTCTCAATACAGGTATCAAGTGCAGATTCTTGAGTTCAGGAATGTGTATTCCTGTGAGAATTTCCTGGCAGATCAGCTATGAAACGAGGTAGTTTATAAATAAGACATTTTAGAAAATATTCACTTGAAATGGATAATTTCATAATCCTCCTCTTCCTTACAACCCCCAGAGAAAGAAAAGAAAAGAAAGAAAAGAAAAGGAGAAAAGAAAGGGATTAGATATTTTCCTTAGGTGTTTCCTGTCTATTTCTCACAAGTAGGAGACAATTCTAACGTGGCTTCTTGCGCCAAAGGCCAAACCAAGGACTGGTGTGTGGAGCTGTTTCAGACTGCAGTGTAATATCTTCCTTTCCAGCCCTTCCACAGAGGAAGGCTTGAGAGCTTGTGAGTATCAGAGCAGAGAGGGTAGGAAGATAGTGATTCGTGGCATGACGTTGTGCAGGAGCCAAATTAAGCAAAGTTTACAATCCCTATCTTGGCTGAGGAATGTTTTTTTTCAGTAGAAAGAAGATATTGATCCATCCTTTCAACCAGAGATATGGAGAGCAGCTATTCTTAAGAGAACTTGATCTGATTTCACATTCTTCCTATCCCCTGCTTCAAGCCCACGGCTCTTCTCCAACATGGCTAGAAAAGGAGATCTTTAAAGTGAAGCTTTTTGCATAGCTTGTGGGTGTAGGTGGATTAATTCAGGGATGGCAGGCAGGACCTCCCAGCCTCGCTACTGACTCCTAGGTAGTTAACACATTTAACATTTCAGAGCCAGCTTTGCACTGCTAGGGGGCTGCCATGACTTACTTTGGGTGCCATCTGGTCTTAGGCTAGGGAAATAAAAAATGATATTTTTGCTGGCCTGGGAATTTGTCACTTAAACTCTGTCTGTTGTCACATGAACTGCTCCATTTATATCATTATATTTTGTGCTCATGACTTTTTATAACTGCAGAGAAAATACTCAGAGCCTATTTCCCACCCAGGTCACAGCAGCGGAGTGACTTTGTGGTGATTCCCGCCCTTTCTCTCTTTAGAAGGAGGATCCTGTGTGTTTGGTTTGCTGCTGATCTCCTGCTGGAGAGACCAAAACAGCCCCACTGGGGGGGCTGGTTTTCCCTGCCAGAGCAGCGGTGGAGTGTGTATGGGGCTGTAAATAAAGCAGGCTGGAGCTGCCGTGGGGCTCACAGGCACAGGGGCCATTGTTGTGCCTGTAGTGAAATTGCCCTTGGTTCTTTTGTGCCGAGCAGAATATGATGTGAGCCAACACAAATGGCTCTCACATGTTTTCATTGGTGCAAATGAGGCATTCAAGTATAAAATGAGGCAGTTGCAAGCTGATCAGCTTGAGAGCTGAGGCAGAAAGCTCTGGATAAGGGTAATGGCTTTGGACAAGGGTAATAGCTTTGGACGAAATAATGTGTGCCTCACTGATGAGCCCTAGAAAGGCTCACGCTGATTTGTGAAACAGATCTTTAAAATATCTTCTGTAGGCAGAGCTGGTTAGAAAACCTTTTAAATTAAAGTAAAAGCTTTCTGTCAAAAATGAAGTTTTCTCACCAGAATGAAATAGGGTGTAATTGCAGGTTTTGTTTCTTTCGAAAAGCTTTTTAAAAAATAATTTCATTTCCATGTGGAAGTGTTACTTCTGCTCAGAAAGTAATGCTTGCACATAGTTCCACTGCTCTGTTCCAACTGGCAAAGTTAGAATAAAAAAATTATCTGGTTTTCAAGTGACAAGAGCTTAAGGACAGTTAGAGGATGGGGAACAAAGCAAGTCTTTGTTTTCTCACCCTTCCCCCTGCCTGTGCCCATGTTTTTTTTCTAATTTTCCTGCAGGGAAGCCATTATTTCTTGATGGGGAAATCTGGAATGAAGATTTCTTGGAAATTGTCCTTTTCCTAGAGAATAGAATTTTGTTTGTAGGATCTCAGAGACTGAGATTCAGATTCTGAACCCCATCTCCTCTTAGGATATATTTCATTCCAGAACTGATTAAGGTACATTTTCCCACTGAAATTCTTTCATTCAATTGACTCAAATGTGACCAGCAAGAATTTCAGTCCATGTGAACATACTTGTGTTACCTGCTTGTTTCTTCAAGGGATCAGAATATGTTAAGAAAGGTTTTTCACCTTAACAAAAAGGGGAGAGAGAAAAAGTTAGGTGTTCCCAAAGAATGAGAACCTACTTTGGGTAACATTTGGGGTGATTTCAGCAGGCTCAGAGACTGAGCATCTCTCATGGAAGTCTGTCCAGCTCTGCACTGTAAGAAGGCAAAGTGCCTTTGTGGGGCTGCCCCTGGTTATACAAACTGTTGGCAGGATTTACTGGCTTGTGTGGATGCTGCAAGAGCTTCTGGTGAGTTACCTGTCTGCCCAAGCCACTGTCATGAGGCCTGCCTGATAATACCTTATTAATCTGTCAAATGGAAGATCACTTCTCAGTGACCTTTCCTTTAGCTATTAAGCTCTGCCCAAATGCAGTGTTCTGGCCTTCACAAATACGTTGTTACACAAGTTGGTGTTTTGTTTAGCCTAGAAAGTTGTGGTTTGTTGCTTGTGTTTTGTTTAGCTTAGAAGGTCAGCCTTCCCCCCTTACTCTGGCTAATTAATAGCACAGTGAGTTTCAGGCTGCTTGTTCATCTAATGCACAAATGAACCCATGAATCCTATACTGATGAATCACCTATATGTAGTAAAAAAAGTATGCCTCTTTCCCAACATGGAAACCTTTGTTTTCAGAAATCTGCCTCAAACTCAAAACTCAGAGGACATTTTTTTCCTGAAAGTTGAACAGTTTTTGGCAGAAAATAGCTCCCCTCCCCCAGAGACTATGAATTGCTATGTACCTCCCTCACACACGCTGCTTTCCACCAACTTCTTCAATCAATAAATTTTGGCAAACACTTTAAAGTTGTTGAGTTGGAAGGTTTTGAAGGCAAAAAAGAAGAGTCAAACAAGAGACAATTTCTAAACATGTTGTTTAATTGCAAATGTCCATAGAGAAAAGTTGTGATGTGAATAACTGACAGTAAAAGCTGTCATGCTGTACTTGTTTTGTATCTCTCTTACCTAAGGGAATGTCAGAAAGAAAGTGAAACTAATTTAGAGGACTAGGATGCAGAACTCTTGAACTGAAGATCTGTCTTTGTCTCAGTGTTGCAATACTCACATTTCACATGTTATAAATCTGGACTGGAATTTTAGCCTCTGCCTGCTCGAGTCCCAACAGCAAGGAGACCATTAAAGCACTCAGGGAAATATTTCATTCAGTAGGAAACGGTGGGTCTGAGCTTTCTCCATACTTAGAAGTTTTTGATCAAGGGCTCAAATGGCCCATGGACCACTTTTAAGAGCCACTTTTGAGTGCACTGTCTGATTGCCTCCAGCACATGTTCATCCTAACTCTTGCTTATGTCTTAGTGTGGCTGTTGTGGCTCCCGAAAGGAGCTTCCCCCCATCAGCAGCAAGGTGATAGAGCAGTATCAGGAGATGATTCCTGTTAGGTGTGCATGCACTGTAACTTCAGACCCTGAAGTTACTGTCAAGCTCTTTTCCATCTGAGGGCAAAATCATAAGATGAATAATAAAATATTGCTGAGAATATGTGTCTACCTGAATCCACAGCTCTCACTGTGACATGTGAAATAGCTAATTAGAACTTCATGACATCAAGATCAACATAACCTCCATCCTCTGGATAACTGTGTA
Source organism: Erpornis zantholeuca (assembly GCA_013400515.1). NCBI lineage: Eukaryota > Metazoa > Chordata > Aves > Passeriformes > Timaliidae > Erpornis > Erpornis zantholeuca. The sequence continues at coordinate 71,269 of VZTN01009896.1, forward strand.
GAATGTTTAACTGTTCTGTAATTCTATTGCTTCCTCTGCTTCCCTGCTGCTTGTAGGCTTTGTGGGCCATCATTGCTGAGGGATCTGCACCCAGCCAGAGTCCCAGGATTGTTCATGCTATCTGTTGCCTTCACATGGTCTTGAATTCCACAGTGATCTCAGCCATCCCTCTCATTGCCAGAGAAAAGAGCCATCTTCCCAGTTTAGAACAGTTTTATTTAATTTGAAGATTTAAACCGGAGGAAAAATGCTGGATTTCCTTTTCCCCCCAAAGCTGTCTGTGACCTTCATTGTACTTGATTAAGGTTCACATTCTTATCTGGGAGCATAGTGCAGTTACAGGTTATGGCAGGTGGATGCTGGCTACATGCCTATAAACAATTATGCTACATGGCTTTATTAATATGACTGGTTTAACTTTGTTTTTCCCATATGTCTCAGGGCCTGACTGGAGGAGAGGACAACAAATGTAGGATCTGTAATACACATGTCCAATGAGGAGTTTTAATTATTTCCATTTGTTATTTTGGTGCAAACTTTTACTGCATTTGTATTTAATTTTAAAAAAATCTCCTCTTCCTCCCTTATTTCAATAATGAAAATATCTTTGTATAAAGTTTTCATTATATTTGTGCTCTAGAAGCTGCTTAACCATTTTGTTCAAACTTTTAAATGATTTTGGGAAAATAACTGAACCTGAAAGATTTCAATCATTACAATTAGTGTTTTTTAGAATCTGTAGTATATTTTACTGGGAATTTACACCTGGAAGCTTATATAGTATTATCAGTAGAATGTGCTTGCTCTTGGTGGATACAAGGAGATTTTTCATCTGCATTTAGAGCCTTGTTATGAGACAATATGGTTACTCTCTTTTTACTCTCCATTTATGGGATTACAAAGGATAATACATCTGGGGCAGCACTCTTGACAGCTCACCAAGAGGTTCCACAGGTTCCAGCTCAGCCCAAGTAATTAATTCACTCTGAGGTAATATTCTCTTACCACATCAGGCTACAGGCAGTAAACTGGGAAATTAATTTTGGCTGCATTCTGTAGGGAAGCGACACGTTCTGGTTTAGGTCCCTTCTTGCAGATCTGCTTATCCTCAGTTAACACAGTTGAAAATCTACTTTGGTGCAAACTGATCTGAATAGACTCCTAATTTGCAACTTTCTACATCATCTTGGTTTTTGCTCTGTCCTTTGTGTGGCCCGTTGTCTTGTAGGAACCCATACATAGATGTAGGGGAAAGGATGCAAGCAAACAAACTTCTGTAAAGGTGAGTTCTATTTCCACGGCAGAAAGTGTGCCCAAGTTTAAACAAAGTTGGAGGAACTGTGCTTGGAATGGCAGAAAGAGCTGAAAGAAGCTATGGAATATAGTTACTACAATGTCCTAGACTCTCACAATGTCCTCTCAATCTCACTTTGACTTTGGCCCTCAGGATACAAAACCTGCCTAGAATTACCTGTTCCATCTATGATGGAAATGAGATCTGCACTCATAAGTCCCTCCATCCCAGTCATGTCTTTGACCTCATTAGAGACAAGTGTGGTCTTCAAGACAAAGGAAAATTACTTTATAAGCACAAGTGATTGGAATGTAGCCCTGTAGCCCTCAGTTACCCTTTCTGCACAGCTGTAGGAGTCTGAGGAGGTAAAATGTATTGTGTGTCTCTGTTAGCATTCTTTAGGAGCAGTTTCATTTCATAGCGACATCCTGTAGACAGGAGGAAAGGACATTTATTAGCACTAAAACCTGGTTGTTATATGGCTGAAAATGTTTTGGCTCCACTGGAATTTAAACTTGTCTGACTGCTTGAAAAGTGTTCAGATTTAATACAACTGATTCAAACATGCAGGCAAAGTTCTGCGTGAAATTCTCTTGTGGGATAAGGATCTTGGTTTATAGGGTCTGAAGAATGATTCTAAACACCCTCCAGCTCCAAAGGCAACGTAAAGGTGCCAGTTTCTGCATAGATCAGATTACTGCAAGTGTTGAAAATGCAAATCAATGTCAAATTCGATAAATAAGCATTATCCACCTAGGGGTTCTGCTGGTAATTATTAGCTAGAGCCATGCCTTAGTGATGTTTCCTTCATGAACATTTAATTTCATTCAAAGTATAGCAGCGATGAAGTGAACAAATAGGAAACAGAAAGGAATACAGAGGAACTAAGCAGAGGATCTTTCATAAAATGTTTCCCTTGGTTTCTCTACTTTTGTCATATTTGTTAGATGTTTTAAGACCAGAAGGAATCACTGTGATCACCTAATCTGACTCTTTCACTCTTAAAGTTCATGCTGTGCATTCAGTACCATATCCAGAATTTCTTGTTTTTAGAAGAGCAGGGAATTTGTCTCTATTTTTTTTAATCTCTTGTGGCTGCATTCTAATAAGCCTCTTTTAAAAGTTAAAGCCCCTAAGGCCATACAGTGTTTTGTTTCCTTCAGCATAAATCAGAGCAGCCTCTGTGGAACCAATAGTTATTCCATATTTTCATTTGAGGAAATTTAAGAGCAGAAAGAATGGAGCTAAACTCTGAATTGCTCAGTTATGTGACCACATCTCCCTCTTATGCCTGATCTCAGTGATTACAATCCCAATGACACTGAAAACAATTTGCTTTCTCCTCCAAAAATGGTTTGAGCTGTGGTGCTGAAGGCTGTGGTTCTCACTGCACCCAGAACACGGTCACTTACATATGTTTGTTATGTGTCCAATTGTGCTGATAAATTGCCTTTAGTTCTGATCAGGAATCATTACAATCAAGTGATGTTGCATCTTTGTGGACACTGAGCAGCCATTGTGTGGTGGGAAACTGAACAGAAGGCACCTTGCATGGAAAAGCATTCATCCAGAAAAACGTTGTTTTTGCTTTAGAGAACATGTAAAGCAGGGGCAGAGGGAGGATCAGGATTCATTGGCTACTGAAGGAAATGTTTTCTTTTTTGTTCAGCACAATCTATTTTTTAACTGACAGCCCACAGAGAAAGGAGTGCAGTGCAGGGTGACGCAAACACTCATCTGCACTCTGCTGGGGGAGAAACAGCTCATTACTGCAGGCAAAGCTAGAGTTCAGGCTTGCTTATTTTTGAATTTAAGTTCCTCAGTTGTGGGAAACAGTTTTTTCATTCCTGTACTTTTAATAAAATCTGCACATTGTTATTTGCTCCACTCTGATGAGGGTCTGGATTGATGTTCTGATGTGCTGTTTGCCAAATTTGTAACATTCTTTTAAATATATTTATTCTTCTTCTATGAGGGCAAAGGATCTTATTTTGAATCCTCAAAGGCTTTCCCAACATATGGGGGATGAATAAATACTCAAAATGTCTACAACTGCTGTTACTGCTACAGCTGCCAGCTTCAGGAAAGAACAAAGTACATGCACACGTGCGCATGCGTGTAAGAGTGAGAGGCAGAGGGAGAAATACAGTGTGGGCACTCTTGGGGTCAGGAGCGTTCTCTAATAAGGAACACATTTTACAGACAGCAAGAGAATTATTTTTACTGTGTTCATTTACAAGTCCTCAGGCAGGGAATTTTTTTTTTTTGTGGGGATGTTTTTAAGGCTAATTATTTACAGCATGCAGGGCTTGAACCTGCATATCTTAATTTGGCAAAACTCTTGTTCACTTCAAGGGGTGCTCTGCATGGTGCACCCGGTGGAGGGCAGGGAGGGATGGGTGATGGGCACATCCTGGCTCTGAAGGGCTGCAGGAAACCCTGCTGACTTCGGCAAGAAATGAGCCTCTGTCTCTGATGGTGGGTTTTATGGGAGTGTGGAGCTGTGGGGGTGACCAAAACTGGGGTAGAGTGGCCAAAAAGAGTGGTTTAGAGGAAGAATTTTTTGCCTTAATTCTCAGACATCTTGCCTGAATTTTAACTCAGTTTTTTGGCCTCACACTTTAAAGCAAACTTTTATGGGATATACCACACAAATGTTATGGTGTTCCCACACAAGCCACACTGGGTTTGAGCGTTTTAGTCTTTAGATATTAACACTGGGATTCTGAATGGTGTCCTATTATACAAAAAAAAAAAGAGAGGAAGGGTAATGTCTATTAAATTTCCATCCTAAACCAGCCATTTTTCATTTAGAAACAGAATTCAATCAGCTCTTTCAATCAAGGAGATTTAAGAGCCACAGCATGGCAAGAGGAGGACTGGAAGCACAACTGAAGATAACATTTCTGAGTCAGGAACCATTTCTTTTTGTCCTGTATTCAGCATGCTTAGCATGAGAGATCTTTTCCAAACTGGATGCTGCTAGGCAATTGTGATGATGGGGTTGTTGATTGTACCAGTCATTTTACAGGCCTCTGCCAAATCCTGTTTGATGTACGATAGCAGCTGGGCGCTTTCAGCTTTCAAGGAGCTTTTAATCGGACAATTTTCACTGGCACCGCTTGTGTAAACCACCTGCAAAAGAATATATTGCTCTCCATGGATAATCAGCATATGTAGAATCTGTATCCACCAGTGAGAAAACCCAGGTGACCTCTCTGCCCAATCACAGCTAATCAAGCCAGGTTTTTTCCTGAAGTCATTAACATTTAAAGTAATGTCCATTCAATCAAGCCGAGGAAACAGATTTAGCCCAATCGATGATTTCATCGTTCCCAGTCATTTAGTCAGTGTCAGTTATAAAGTACAGATAAAAACATGGTTTTCAGGAAGAAAAAGAGCTTAGTTCTTAGAGTATAGTTCTCTTAGAGCTTGAAGGGAGCTGGATAGCTAGACAAGCCTGATGGTTCTTTCTATTTTCCAGGAGCAGAAATTGCAGGAAATGCCAATGAATAGCCTCTCTGAATTGAAAGAAGCAGCCAGAGGTTTCATAGAGCTCTGGGTTGGGTAAAATAGAGTTTACCTAATTTTCCAATCCAACATTTGAATTTTGCACCTTGGTTTGTTGTTTTTTTGTTTCCTTTTCAATTTTTTAATTATAAATATATTCAAACCTATTGAGTCTTCCATCTCCCTTTGTTTTGTCTGTCAGAGGTATGAGATCTGGAGGTGACGTCTCTCCCACACAGCAGAGTCTGGATGGAAGGCTGATTCTCAGGAGCACAGATACTGGGTTTTCAGGGGATACAGCCAGTTAGGCAGCTCACAAAGTGGACTCTCTCTGTGGGCTGCCAGATACCCAGGGTAGCCTGATTTCTCTACAAAAGTTGCCAGGGATAACAGGATGCTCCCATGACACAGGGTCAGGTTCCCACTGCTTCCATCCATGTTGCTATTGACCTAAGAGGGCTGTCTTGAAGGTTGAGGTTTCTTCGAGTTGTGGGTCCCACTTCAAACTATTTCTCTCACGTGGAAGCTGTAGTCTTGAAAGGAGAAGATCTTTCTGTCTGGAGTGGTGGCTAGAAAGATCTTCTGTTCCTAGGCTTCTGAGAGCTGCTGAAAACCTGGTGGGACAAAGATTCCCAGGAGTGAAGGCTCTTAGATCTGAAGGCGGAAAACCCTCCCAATGATGTTTTTCTGTAGTGACTTAGGCTCATCTTTTCTTCAATATTAGATCCTAAATGTCCTAAGAACTTTAAATTCCTTCTGGGAAATTAAAACTGGGACATGTGTGAGACTTGAATTCCAAAGGCAACTGTCAAAATGATACCTGAGCCCCTCTCTCAGTCCTCTTGCTCTGTCCTGAAGCAGACTAGACAATGCAAGGTAAGATTAGAGTAACCTCAGACTGGATGTCTGGATGTCTCTGGATGCTGCTTCTTTGCTGCCAGTTTAATTGTGTTATTTTTATATCTGGCTGAAAGGTGGTCTTAGTAAATGTACCTGCTTTATGAATTTCTAGCTGATGTAAATAGTGTAATCAATTAGCAACAGAAAGCAGAGTACAAAGCAGAAAAAAAGTCATTTAAATATGGGGGGGAAAAATTCCCATCTGTTGTGATTTTCTTTACTCTGAACACCAGATATGAGTCCTTGGACTTTTTATTAGCCTCTGCACCTTCTGTTTTTCATAGACTTAATATTCTAAATTGAAAAATTTGAATGAATGAAGGCACAGGTTATAACATTTTCATGTAATACTCTTGTCCCATTTTGATTGTAACCATTTCTGCTCTTGTAGCACTTACAGATTTTAAGCAATGTTAAAATGCTCCTTTACCAGTGGCAAATTCTGTATTCAGGGTACACCACTATTATAATGTCTTATCTAGACAACTAGTTGAAAATCCCATTATATAGTTCTACAAGTGGGAAGTGGAGGCACATGTCTGGGATCCCAGGGTAATTAATAAACGACTGCATCACCCTGCTCCTCTAACACTCTTGATCCTAGCCAATTTGTGCTCTTACTTCAAAGCTGAATGAGCAGCAGCTTTCCTTCCTTCAGTTCCCAGGGAAAGCTATGCAGATTCATGGTGAAAGGGTTTCTGTTGTAAGGGCTTTCTTTGGTTTTGAACGGCATATCCATGGTCTGAGGGTTATGTGTACACAAAATCCACTGCTTTGAGGTCAAAAGAGAGAAATTCTTCTGATTCTGACCTGGAGGTATAAATTGATCCAGTTTTACTCAGCTCTGGTTTGGGGGAGGGGGTCATCTCTTGAAAATGCCCACAAACTTTGAGGAACTTGATATAAATCTATAGTTCAGCTGCAATGACAGTTCATGATGAATAGTTCTTACTGCTGTATTTGTAAGTTAGTCTACCCACAGCAGGAAACAACTGAAACAGTATTGTTTGGAGGGTGCTACACCTTCTCCTCTCTACTTAGAATGCAAATTCACTTTGTGTAAGGAAAACAACATGAGCTTGCAGACTAAGAGGGCCTTGGAAATGGGTGACTGATTGGATTGTAGCAGCCCAATAGAACAAGCAAAATCCAAAAGACAGGTGCTGTTTCACTTCAGGCCTTGTAATTGAGATTTAGCCCCAGATCTTGAATCCTTCACCATCCAGCCTCAAGTGACTTTTAACAGTGTCTCTCACTCTTTTTTGTGGTACAGCAAACTCATCATCTCTTGTCCATACAGAGAGAGAATGCATGTCTTTATCTGCAGGTGAAGCTTCTTGAGACAACATCCAGTCCAGTGCAAAGGAGGCTAGACCAGTGCTTTATGCCTCCAAGTTGAAACTTCTGTCCTGAACAATCTGTGTGGCTTTGGCTGTGTCATTTTTCTTTTTATATGTCCCAGTTTGCACTTGTCATCTGAGCAGAACAGACTGGGAATTATAACATTCATGTGTTACAGTCGAGTTTGTAAGTAATTAGAATAGGTAACCTTTTAAAAAATATTTTTTTTGGTGCGCCATTTGTGGTTGGATAATCTGGAAAGCTGTCTTAGCTGAGAAGATGACGGCAGTTAGAGTTCTTATGAGCACAGTCATGCATATTTAGGTCTTTTTAAACATGGCTTGGATGTGTTGTTCCTGAGCCTTCTGCTAATGTCATACTTAGCAATCATATCAAAACTACATAGTTGGGTTTTTCCTCCTAACACTAAACCATCTTGATTCATCTTGGACATTTCATTTCACTCAGATGTAAAATGCCAAGGCTATGAACAACAACAAAAAACTCTTCAAGAAGCAAAACTCACACCCTCTGCACAAACTCCCATAGTCCAAGAAACTTTGGCTGTACATGCTCTTGAAGGAAAAGCTCTCATAAACCACTCCGTGTTGGTGTATACACCACAAATCCCACAGAATGTATTAAAAAAGGTAGAGTCCAAGTCTGAGACGTTACAGCGCAAATGAACCTCCAGGGAAATGAATATTTAAGCCCCTACACAAACATCCCACGACACTGTGATGAAAGATGGCAATAGGCAACAGCAGAGAAGGCTGGTGTGCCAGTAAAATCCATTGTAGTGGCTTTGTGTGTGTACCCCAAGGCCTCGTAGCAATCCAGTATTTTTCAGGAGTGACTGAGCAGAGGGCGACTTAGCAGAGCACAGATTAGGGTGGAGGGGATGGGGGATTTCCTTGAGCTGTTCTTAATAAAGTTGCTGTCTATGGAAGATCAGGCTCCCAGGTCAAATGCCATTTAGCTATGGCAGCATGCAGATACTTGTGTGCCAGATGTGGAGGGGCTTGGGTAATTGGTTCTGTCTGTGCTGGTATCCAGCTCCCAGCCAGAAGACATAACAACATCCAAGGAGGTAAAACAGCAAATGCAACCTCAAAGGCTTTTCTTCCACTTGGCACTGAACGGGGAGCCCAGCGAGGTAACAGCTTTGTAAACATTGCCAAAGCAGGGCAGCAAGTACAGCCATATCTGCTTGCAATTTCATTAATGTCAAACAAAGAGGGGGAGGACCCCCAGCCCAGCAGCAATTGTGTTTGTGACTGCTAACCCCAAGAGCAAGGGAGAGTGACAGAATACGTGTGGGGAAAAACCAAGTCGTAAAGCACTGAGGTCACCAATACTTTGGGAATTCATGCATCACCCAGTCTTCCTGCTTCCTCACCTTTTGAAAGACAGATGGCCAGCCAGATGGCAGCTGCCTTGTGCTTCCTGCAAGGTTTAAGGCTCTGCTGTTAGGGGACAGCTAGCTCATATGGGCATTGAAAGGAACTGTGTGGTTTAAATTCAGCCTGAATCGGAGCTGCTGGTTAATCTGGTTCATCTGAGCAAAAACCCTCTGTGTTAATGTCATGGCATCAAGAAGCCTTTGATTGCAGCAGCCAAGTTTGTTTGATGTGAGTTGACTGGATGGCAAGAACAAATACTGGTGTGATGACATCTCTGCCTATGATACTCACAGGTCCTGGGAGTGTCCTGGCTGTGCCTGACCCCATCTTGCTATATATGCTGGGATCATTAGTTGTTGAACTGATTTTTTCTCAATGGAAATCAGTCTTCTTCCAGGCTCCTCAATACTCCATCCCACATCCATTCAGCCCAAATGAAGACACTTGACTGAGACACTGAAATTAGGATCTCTCTTGCCTGTGTCTCTTTATTCATTCATGGTGGGAGACAGGCACAAACAAGATTAGTCTATATATTACTTGGTCCAAATGGCATTAGTGTGTCTAAAACCTAATTAAGTGAATAATAATATCTGAAACTATCTGTAAGCAAAGTGTTTTGTGCTTCAGGATTTCACATCTCAACCTCCCTGTATCCTGAGACACACTTTTCTGCGGATCACCCAGTGGTCTCCCTGATCCTGCCTCTGGATGCAGAGGCCCACATGCTGATACTCCAATGTGCATCCAGATGATCCAGCCAAAACATGGTCACTAGTGATCCTAGCAGTGGACCCGATTGCAGGAGTTGGGCCCTAGATTCCATGTTGTGCATGGCCATAATACACACTGTGCACACCTATGGTGCCCCAGAAATAATAAACACTAGACATAAACTAGAGTGGAGATGGAAACCACCTTGGATGATGATATGGTTGTCATAGATCCTCTATGGCCCAGGTTACCTTCTAGAGCCAGAGGCACTGCCTGCAGGGTGAGCGAAGTTTCCCAGAACGTGTGAAATGCTGACATAAATCCCCAGATGAACTGAACTGAGCCTTCACAGCCTAGCCAAAGCCCTCCAGCCAGATTTCAATAGTATAAACAAGACTGAGTCACCTCCTCCCTCACTGAATTAGAGATGGTAATAGTTCTGAAAGCAGTTGATTGCATGCTATCAATCATTCATAACGCTAATTTTTCTGAGTTGGCATCAGAAAGAAAGCAACCAAGGTTGGGAAGGAGCCTAGGTTGCTGTTCTGTCTGTGTCACATTGCTTGTGAGCAATTCAGCAACAGCTTTATGCCTCAATCAATGCAGCTGTTAAGCTGAGGAAAAGCAGGACTTTACTGAAAAACAGATGTTTTGCACATGAGCCGACTCATTCCAGTTAATGATTCAGATAGAAAAGGAAAAAATGCTCAATGTATGCACACACAAGCAGGCATTGTCAGTGCATGAAATAATATTTAAGTGCAGATATAGGTACTGAGATACGTTGAGAGGAGAAATTCTCTTGTTTTGCAGTTATTCTACATTCCTCTAAGACTTTTTGTAATGCTGGGATGGCCTTCTGGCATATTTTGCTCTTTCAAGACCTTGTACATGAATATACACACACACACTTGCATATATGATGGAGGGTGACAGTGATAGCATTGGGGCTGATTTCCATAAATAGTGTTGAAAGTTCCCAGAGCGATTCAGACAAGTTCTTGCAACGTTGTTTTTATTGGTATTTTAGAAGAGGGAGGTGATTTCCCTGGTTAGGGAATTAGCTACCTGGTTAGGCAATTAACCAAATTAGTATTTAGAAAATGGCCTCTAAAAATAGCAAAAAATGACCACTTTTTTATGCATCAGCCTAATTAGGGTTTGAGTTTTTAGGACTACAAAGAGTCTATATGGCAGTGATTTTGAATGCCTTAATGTTTGAGTTTCTGAATTGGAAAACTGCAGTGAGGCTGATTTCTGGGGCATCACTTCTCAGCATTTTCTGAAAGTTGGCACCTTGGATAAGTTTTAAATTTCATGCTCCTCTAGATTCCCAGTCACTGTTAAAAAAAGCATCTATGGTGTCTCGTTTGGGATCTTTGGCGTCTTTGGGATCGGTGACCACTTTGTCAGAGGTCAAAAATAAGAAATACAAATAAACAAAGAGCTTGCAGCTATTTCCGTTTAATACACCAGAGTCTGTGTTGGGTCTGCACAGTGATACTGAAGAGGTGAAAATTGAAACTACTTGTGGAATTTTTTTGTTCCTTCTCCTCCCCCCCAAGTTGCTTCTTTTCAGGTTTTTTTTCTGGCATAATTAACAATTATTTTATTATTATAATTGATCTTTGTTTATTAATATTTAATCTCCCCTTTCTAAGGGGCCAAGAACAAGGAAGTGAACTTCTCAAATCACAACTGAACATGTGATCATTAAGTGTCACCAAAAGTCAGCGTTGTTGGCTCTGGGGAAAGTTTTCTGAGGTCCACTTTTTTCAGTTTCTAATTTGTTCTTTACTGTTATATAACGGAAATTCGGAAAACAAGTCTGAGAAATGAAACCCATCTGAGCTGCTTATCAATGCAGAAATTTCAGTGTCAATATATTAAACCTTAGCTTTGTCCCAACTTCAGCAAAACTTGATCAAACGTGAGATGCTTCAGATGAAACATGCAAGGAAGCAGTGTTTACTGATGAAACTTTGTTTAGTCGGAAATTTGCAAACCAGATTTAGTTGTAGTCTTATATCTCTCACACACATATTTTTTTTCCTTATACATGTATTCACAGAGAGCTTGTGTTAAATAGATGTTATCAAGTATTTATTTAAAAAAAACAATACGTTTTAAACTGTTTGACCAAAGAGCCTTTTCCTCCTGTCTGGTGCTGCCAAAAGGATTTATATAAGAGCTAAAATACATGTGGAAAGGGTCATGCCTGGAATTTTGCTGTAATTGTAATTTTTGGATGCTGAAAAACAGCTGCCCGTCAGTTTAAGGGGAGCACTTGAGAGCCACTCCACACTGACCAGAAAAATGATTGAATCACTGAAACAGTAACTCACTGGAAAATTGTTTCTGCATGTAGCTCTTCCGCCCTATCTTTGGCACAGCCACCCCTGTAATTAAGGTGCAAACTGAGCTCTGAACTTGATGAACTGAGCTAAAGTGGACCAGAACAACTCTCCCTCCAGCTCTGCAAAGCCCTACTTCTTCAACTCTGCCTGCATTATCGAGATGCACAGCTCCAAAGCGTAATTTCATGCTCTTTTTGACATTTCTGATTCAGCTCCTCATGTAAGGTTAGAAGTTAATATTAGGCCAAAAAAAAAAAAGTTATATTTCACCTTCCAGGCCTGTGAGCTCTATGCAAAGTCTTGATGAAACTTCTGGGAATGTTGTGCATATGAAAAAGTCTAATTTCTTCTAATATTTATCTTTATCTATTGCAACAGTTCCAAGTTATTGCTATCAATTCACCACGTGGGAGGTTCACCATGTGATCCTCCAGGTCAGCAAGATCTGAAGCCACCATTTCACTGACAATCAGTAGAGCAATGCCCATGAAGAGAATCTTATTGTGCTTATGCAGGCAAGGGTGCAAGTACAGCTGTGTTGACAGGCAGTGAAAGAAAGCACGTCTCAGTAGAAAAAATGAGACCTGCAAGCCCGGAACCTTAATCAGGTGATTAATTAGCAAGACAATCCTTTTTTATTATGTGCCTAGAAGAGTACTAAATCTTGGGTGGGTAATGGGAAAGTCTGCAGTGTTTTATGTTCCTGGTGGTCACTCCTATATGCTGCTGTGAAAATCCCCAAGATAGCTAGCTGAGAAACCTGAGATGGAAAACAATTAGGACTTAACTTCCAAGTGAGCTGCTGGGCCTCAGGCAGAAAACCATGAGAAGACAAATGATAAATGACCAAGTATTCTATCTTGATAGAATGACAAGCCAGGCATTTTTGAGAACACGTTTTTCAAAGAGCTGAGCTCTGACACAGCTGAGTGGTTTAAACTGTAGAGCTAGCCCAGAAAACCAGAGTGGACCAGAGAGCTGGGTGTCTTGAGGGTTTCCTGGAGCTTTTTGCCTGTGGTATTTGGTGCAGTGGATGGGTCACCAGGTCAGTTGTATTGGAGGAGTATTAAAAAATGATTGGACAATTTAATGGTTGCTAATATCATGGCAGTTATGTCCCTGAGATAAGGGTAACCAGATACCTGGCTCTGGAGCTTGAACGCTTGGACAGTTTCACTTGAAAGATGGAGTGGTCTCTAGAGAATTCCAATATGCTGTGATTGCTGAGTGTTTCCATTCAGCACTGCTGATCCCGTGCAGGGATGCAGAGCAGCTGCCTCGGTAGTGCTGGGTCTCTGGGCTCACAGGGAAGCCTGGCACCATGCTCTGGGCTGCCTGCCAGCAGCACAATGCTGGCTCTGGCAGCTCAGTGAGGCTGGGACAGGATTTGCCCCTGCAGATAAATGCTGTGCTATTGTGAGGGGTGTGCCTGTGTGGGACACAGCACGTGCAAGCTCCTTGAATGAGGAGGGCCCTGGAGACAGGGGTGATTTGCATATTGGAAACTCTTGAATTCAGATATTGTAAATCTCCAAGTGCCTTGAATTTGCATCGCAGGGTCCTTCCTACCAGAGGAAGCCATGAGCTTGCCAGATTTGAGGACTAAAAAGGTACAGAATAGTAAAAAATAGCTGATTCTGGTATTTTACCTTCTAGTTCTGGAGTTAATTGACCACCAGCCAGCACTATGTGATTCAACTAAGTTTAATCCTTTCTGTGATTTGGATTCAGTGAGCACACAGGAGAAAAGTATACGTCTGGATTAACCCAAAGGCCAAGTCCAGCTGTGTCTATTCTTGATCACAGCCTGGACCCTGTAGTCCTCAAATACCTGTCCACGTTTCTGTGTTCTCTAAAACCTCCTGTATGCAGCCAGAAAATAACTAGCAAACAGTGTTGATGCACTTCTGCACTCTAAAAAAAATAAAATACCAGGCACATTTCAAAAAACACAATTGCCAGAGATGTACTTATGATCCTAAAGTGCAAGAATCCCCTATATGCACATCATCTCCCCAACAGACATGTCATACTAACTTACAACATCCTCCTTATGTAATTCCCTTCACATATTGTCAGGCAGACAAAATATGCTTAGCACAACACAACAGCCTCTTGCATTCAAGCCCATGCGTTCTTAGCTCATGAGTTTTACCATAAGTCCCATGAACATTATGTGAACTTCCAGCTCCTGGATACATGGGAACAATAAAAATTTCAACACAGTTTTTAGGTTTTATGGTTGCAGAAAAAACCCACACATAAATATGATCTAAAAAGCCCCCAAACCAGAAGGCAAATAAAAATAATCCCAGAAACATTACTGTTGTGCTGATAAATCCAGTGATTTTTAAGCTGCCTTCTTCAGGGATCTCTTGAATGGTTTGGGGAGGGCATGGTTGGCCACACTTTGGGAAGAACACATACTTCTCCTTGTTCAGGTCCCATAGAACTCTTTCCTTCTAAACCTCACACAGGTGCTTCATAGCATTCACAGGCATTCACTGCCTTCAGATGTGCTGTAGTCTGGGATGAAACTCAACCTGTTTAGATTTAGCCTGCCCAAGATTCAGCTCCAGTCATTACAGAGATCAGGGTGAGAACTGGAGGCACTAAGGAGGATGAGCAATGCAGGTGCTAAGGAGCTGCTAAGGTCACTTCCAGTGTCTGCTGTTTGCTTTGGCATCAGATGCCAGAGCAAACAGGCTCCTCACAGTTAGCTGCTGAGTGTGTCCTGCCTTGGAGCAGCTGCTCACATGGGATGGTTTCCAGAGCTCATCCTTGCTGCATTGCACCACTGCATGCGGGGCTTTCAGCTGAGCTTGTAAGCAAAAGTCATGTTCAGTGAGGAGGTAGATGTGACAGATCTTCCTCATGGCAGCTCAGAGATGAGCTCTGGTCAGCTGGCAGCAGTCCAAGCCATGGTGGCCCCGCTCTGCCCTGGGCTGTGCAGCTTGCAGTGTGTGCAGGTGACTTGTGTGCCTTCCCGGAGCGCAACCCACCCTGGCCTCTGTGTCTGGCTGCTTTTGTGCCAAGGCTTGCCCTTGCTCTGTAGTTAGGTTTGTTTCCATGCTGTGCTGCTGTCTCTTGGCATGCCTAGGGGCAAGGAGTGGAGCCTAGGAGGCCTGCAGCATAGACACCATTGGTGTCATCTCTGTTCCCACCAGACTGCGAGGTCAGGGGTTACTACAGCCCTGACTCCACTGGCCTCCCAGACGTGCCAAGGTGTGGACAAGGAGATGGTGCTCCTGAAATGAAGTCTATGCTGTCCTTTTGACTACTGAGGGAGAAAACACAGCCTATATTATTTGCTAAATGGCTGTAGCCAGGTCAGTTGAATCCTTGCCTCTGCCAGCTTTGGCCATGGCTGGTTTCAAGGGGTAGTAGTCCCCCGAGCAGAGAGGTGTGTGTGAATAGCAACCTCAGCATGATTTCCTTGCTTTGTGTGTCTATCTGGAAGATTGCTCTCCATCCTGTTATACTCAGTAAAGTGAGAGGGGACTGGAGAGAGCACACCACTGGCCTGAGAAGTACTTCAAATTTTTGTGGCTGTGTGACCCTCTCCTGCTCTCAGTCAGGCCTGTGGCAGCTGGAGAGGCTGGCTGTGGTGTTCTGCTGCAGCTGGAGAGGAAAGCGTGGTGGGAATGAGAAATATCTTCTGAAGAGGGATTTCTCTAAATCCAAAAAGACACCCAGTATGTTTTCTAAGCTCATGGATGTTTTGCAAGAGTTATGAGCAATGGCAGAGACACACTTTGCAGTCAAGTCTTCTGGGAGTCTCTTGGGAGTTTTGGTTGAGTAAGAATTGGCATTAAAGTTTTGGATCTGACCCAGAGCAAGTAATGAGTCTGTGGGTGAGGCTGACCCTAACTGGGATCTGCACTCCATGACTGATACGCATGGGATCAAGTGCAAAAGACAAAGGGAGCTGCCCACCAGGACCTCGTGTGGGCTGGAGCAGCAGCGCCTTGGGAGATTTTTCATACTGGCTCTAACAAAAACTTATTGAGGGTGGAGAGGGAACTGAAACGGGTAAGACTGAGGTTCACAGGAGGTGCACTCTGTCTGACACCATCTCCCTTCTTCTCTCTTTATCCCCACTTCAGCTACAGTCTTTGCACAATTTTGAATGTCAAAACTCTTCTTTTTTAAACATCCTGCTGGTGCCAGTGAAGAAAAACTAAGCATTATACAGGGAGCAGCCATAGGAATGGCACGAGATCTAGGCTTGAAATTATTTTCTTATTTTTGAGGAGTTTCAAAGCACTGGAAAAACTTTTTTTTTTGTTCTGACAGAGGCTGGAAAGTCAAAATCTGAGACATATTCGTGAACTGAAAATCTGGAAAAGAGCAGTAAGGTTAGGGGTCAAGTGCAGCACTTTGTTTAGATAATTTTCGAATGTTTTGGTTTAGTTCTGAATATTTCTAAATGGTTTCTAGTCACTACAATTATCTTAAATTTGGAAAATAAATGATACTTTGAAAAGTAGAAGTTTGAGCAACTTGGAGGAATTTCAAACTGGAAACTTTACAAAAAACCCCATTTTTCACAGAGTGAAAAACAGCTATAGTGGAATGGCATTACATTATGAAACCCCTCAAAAAATCTGATCCTCCCTGCCCAACAGCTGTCTCTGGAAAGGGATGGTGTTCAGCCCTATACTTCCAAGGGTTCATCCTGAGGCAATGTAGTTTGTGTCAGATCTCCATTTTACTGCCCCAGTCTGTCCCCAGGGCTTTCTCACTGTCTAACACCCACTTGTGGAAGTGTTTGTATTGTCTGATAAACACTGAGAAAAACCATGTGTGAGCTGGGTTGCATTATGCAATATGGGAGGATGGGTTACTATCTCCTCCTCAGCTTGTGAAAGTTTTCCTTTTTGGCCACATCTCAAGGGGGGATATTGAACTACATTGCATTTCATTTCTGATTGACACTGGATGCTTAAAATTTACTGCCAATAGAGGCACAGGTTTTATTCTGCTGAAGGAATTCTTATATTCCCTGAAATTTCTAGATCAACATGAGCCTGCCAGTGCCAATTCTTGCTTTACAAGCAACTACTAGATCCTAAGGCTGAATTTACAGTCTTATTTCCTTGTAAATGTCAGATGCAATTTTGGGAGAATGTTCAGATATATCCGATACTGATCAACTCACCATTTTCATTATGATGCAGTCAAATCAGATGCAGCTGAGATCCTTACCCATACCCTTGAGGAAACCTATGGACAGGGTATGGAGGCAAGCTTTGGAAATAATAGACATGAAAAAGTATAAATCCTATATTAAAGTTTTATAAGTTTCATTACACAGTGATATTTCAATTACTCCATAGGAGACTTGGATGAACCTACAGGAAAAAGGCAGCTGTGGATTGGCAGCTTTTTGCTTTGCTTTAATTCAGGATATTTCCATTTGATTAGAAATAGGAAATCCCTTCAGCTGAAGGGGCAACACTGGACCAATTTGCATTGAAAATTGAGAACTTGAGGAACTTTGGAATACTCCCCAATTCCAGTTAATTTCAGCTAGTTTTGAGGCTCTTTGTCACCTTTCTTGTCACTCTCATAGAACAAAAAGTTAGCTCTTGCCAGCCAGGGAAATAACTGTAATCTCATATTGCCTGCCAAAACTCCTTATCCAGAGCCTACAGAGGAGACCCAAACTAGAATTTATTACTGGAAAGATGAGGATAGACTTTTTAGCCTGTTGTGATAGTACAAGGAGTAATGCTTTTAAATTGAAAAAGGGTAATTTTAGATTGTATATAAAAGCTTTTTACAATGAGGGTGCTGGAACATTGGCGCTGGTTGCCCAGAGAATGTTCCATCCCTGGAAATGTTCCAAGTCAGATTGGACAGGGCTTTCAGCAACCTGATCTAGCTGAAGATGTCCCTGCCCATTGCTGGGAAGTTGGACTGGATAAGCTTTAAAGGTCCCTTCCAACCCTAACCATTCATGATTCTATGAAATGGATGAGCCTTAAACCTGTGAGCCTCATCCTGTGCGTTCTTTCTCCAAGGCAGGTGCACCTTGAAAGAGTGGAGAGAACGTATTTTTTTGTCTTTGAAAATACATGTGGAAAATCCAGTAGTGCTGTGATTAAAGAAGTCTGCAGGTTAGACATGCCCTGAATCAAGACCAGATTGGCAGTCAGCACCAGGAAAGGATTGGTGTCTTGTGGGGAAGTCTGTTTTACCAAATCCTGCTGATACATCAAAATGGAATATTTTTTGGTAGCTTCAGAGGAGTCTGGATCAAATGAAAATAGCCTTGTATGTTTCTGAAAATTAGTTTGTATTTTCAAATACAATGAATAGTAGATTTTGCTTACTAAAGTACCTCACATGTACTTGGCAGGTTGCAAGCAATAGCCAAATTCAATGTTCTTCCTACCATTGAAGCACAGTTATTCCCGAGGAAGCTAAGGTACCAAGGGAGTGATATGCCTTACTGCAGGCAGCTGTGAAAGGCAGAGCAAGGCTGTGGAACTGGGAGGGCTAGCCCCTTGCTTTGTATTCATAATGCTCTTTCCACTGTGTTTCACAAGAAATGTATCTTTCAGAATGTGGAAGCACACTTTAGGGTCTGCGGGTCTCTAACTCTTTGGACTACAGTTGCAATCTTAAGTACCACAGAATGCAAGCTGGGACCTCATAAGGAAATGTCATGCAAGGTCTCACATGCACTGTGCATTCACTTCTGGGAGAGCTCAGCAGATCAATTAAACAGACATACACTGCCATTGCCTAGAGTAGCAAGAAGCTGGTTTTTTTTCCAGCCTTCAGTTCAAAGCACTTGACCTTTATCCTCATATCTTCTGTATTTTAGGAATGGCCATATTAAATGATCATTCCTCTCAGTTGCAGGAGTCATGCTTACAGCTATTCAGTCTCTAATTGTGTGAAGCTGTCCCCAGAAACACAGCCTCAGAACTGCCTTTTACCGAGGGGAACAATAAGGCTTAATATAGTGCCTGGAGTGATATTATAGAGTTAGAGACAGATCGGAGATTAGTACATTGTTTGTGCTGTAAAGGATTTCTTGCTAGGACATTAATAGAAAAGGCTTTACCTAATCATATTGTTTGCAGGCTTGTTTTGTTTTGCTGAAGTGATATGCAAGTCCCTTACTGTCAAAAGGGAGCAAAGTTCAGCTTCCAATTTTCCATGAACTAAAAATTGATGCTTGCAACGTGTTGAGCTTGGCTTAAAACAAACTTTACAAGTGGACACATTTCTGTTTCCTGCAGCTAATTTCTGACCCTTTAGGTAAATCACATTTCTATGCACAGGGCTAAGAAGTCCCCATGAAGTGGAGAGAGAATGCTAGATGAGGTTCACACATAAATCCTGAGATTTCACAAGCTGGACTTTTAAAAAATCTACCCTATTTCACAATACCCATGTCAGAATGTGAGAGACGGTGACCCTTTGGATTGGAAAGGATTTTTTTTCAGGATTGTCTCTGTTGACTCTTTGTTTGGGTATTTTCCTTTCCCTTCCACGTGACCCTCGTTTTCAGGGTCATATACGTATTGTATGTGTTGTATATTGGGAAATCTAGTTTTTCAGGGCACACTACTCTCCCTTGCCAGTTTTTCTGCAGCTCTTACAAGGAACAGGACAGCTTTCTCTGTAGCCCTTCTTTCCCACCTCTTTCCATACAGTTTCAGAGGCTTGTTGAAAGCAGTTTTTTATTCCCCCATCTGCTATTAATTGCCTCTCTCTCATGCTCTCTAACTCCCTCACTGCCCCTCGCACACCCCCGCTTCAGGGACAGACTTTGAGAGGGACTTGTACTCCACTAAAGGCATCTATCGCCGGCTAAATCCTTCTAAAACACTGCCGCTCTAGCTGAATGCAATTTGCTCTTTCCATGCCAAGGTTTGCTTCAGGAAATCCCCCAGATGAATTAAAAATATTGTTTTGCATTTGTTGGGACCTCTGCCCAGTGCTGCTTGCAGTGTTTGGTGCTAGTTGGGTCAAGATAGATCAGAAATATCTCATGACTGGGTATTGGTGCTTCTAAGCCTATTGGCTCACAGACACACATACACACATACACACTCAAGCTCTCTCTCCTTTAAACAGGAAACTCAACTCAGCATGTGGTGAGTAACCAAATATCAGCAAAGACTTTCTTGCGTTTTCTTAATTTCTGTTAAAAGAGAAATTTGAGGAGGAGAGAAAAAAATCCTGTTTTAAAATAAATTCTTGGGTGTAAATAGGTCAACACAATCAAAAAATCTGGGTGTTTAACGGAGAGGTTCTGGCCAGGATTCATTAGTCATTGATTCAGTTGGAAGAAGTGAAGCTTCATGGTGCCTGTAAGTTTTTAAGAAGATTAGAGTAAGTTAAAAACAGCAGATATTTGGACATGGGATGCAGGCCTGTGATGAAAGCAGGCACAACTCTGCTCAAATGTATTGGAGCCGTGCAAGAGGTTTGGTTTTGGCCGTAGAAATAACACAGGTATAGGTTAAACAAGGCCTGATTCATTGCATTTAAGTCCATAGGGATTTGTGTGGTTCTCTGGATGGACTCTTTGTATAGAATACATCTTGCATGCCCTGTGATTCATCTATGAGATCTGTGTTGTGGCAAAGTTCATTTTTCTAAAAAAGAGAGATATCAATATATGATTCAAAGTCTTCAAGAGACAGAAGACCCATAAGTCCTTGGGTTAGAGTAGCCAAGGGTTAATTACCTTTATCTGCCTGAGCATACATCATTCTGCTCACGGCTCCTCATGATTGGCCTCTGGCCCCATGGCATGAAGTGGGTTTGGTGTGCCTGTCTCTCCTCAGCCTCACTTGCTGCACTGCCAGCTGTGCTATTGCAGAGTGAATGCTGCTTTTGTATCTGGGGTGATCAAAACAGAATGACAGCCACAGTGCTTCCTGCTCACTCAGTGTCCAGCCTGAGATGATGGGAAACTGAGCCTGATACCCCCCACTGAGAAAGGACCACAAAATTGGTGCATACTTACACAGTCTCCTCTCCTAAAATTCACAGTTGTGCAGAGGGAACATTTCACACGTACAGCTATTTGCATTTCATCCTTTGATTTTTAAGGAAAAATAAAAAAAAACTGCTAGAAAAACTGCTAGGAAGATATTCGACATAAAACGAGAGCCATTTATTATTCAATTTGAGAGGGTCTTGTGATTGAATTTTTACTTCACCTTGTCTGAGGCAGATGTTACATGGCTAG
Source organism: Erpornis zantholeuca (assembly GCA_013400515.1). Classification (NCBI taxonomy): domain Eukaryota; kingdom Metazoa; phylum Chordata; class Aves; order Passeriformes; family Timaliidae; genus Erpornis; species Erpornis zantholeuca. The sequence goes on from VZTN01009896.1 coordinate 92,008, forward strand.
CCAGAGTTCTGCACAACAAAAAGGAGTTGAATGTTGACATCAAAGTTTGGCCCACTGATCTTACCAAAGATAAGGTATTTCCTGAATGGGGAGCAGCAAGAGCCATGTACTTCATGCAAACTCCTGGCAAGAATATATGATGTTGCTGTTTGCAGTAAATCATTACCAGATGGCACAGTGATGGTGGGTGTATGCAAACCCACAGGGTGCAATAGGATGGATGAATAACATCTCTCTGCGGTACATTGCAAAGTCAAGGTGATGGCAAGCAAAGACCTCTCTTCACACTCGTTGGTCATGCTCCATTCTGCCTTTGTGCTGGGCATGGGCTCTGTGCAACGGGGAATGTGCCATGGGAATAGGCATACCTCCCAGGGCCCAAAGCCTCAGCCTTGAGCCTAGCAAAGGAGAGCAATGGCAAGGACAATTAAATCTTGGTTAGCCTTCTGCTGCGCTCAGCACAGAGGAGGTTTCTCTGGGTTCGTTAACACAGCTCCGATTCATAACCTTGAGTGGAAGGAGGCCAACAAGCACAGCGTGCTATTCCTCTGAGCGAGCTGTTCCAGCTAAGAGGAAGCAAAAATTGCAGCACTCTCTCCCCTGAAGAACTTGAGAGGTGCTCCAAGAGTTTCATTAAAATGTCATGCCATTTTAATATCTTTTGTGGTGAAGAGTGGGTCACTCACATTGCCAGGGAAGTTAGTATGTTGCTATGGTATTTTACCAAATCCTCGCTTCTGTTGCCTGGGTGGAAAACAGCCTGTGTATTCTGAGAAAATTAATGTAAAAAACTCACCAGCTTTTGAGGATGAAATGGGACACAATTTTTTATTTCAAATTTGTTCTTCAAGAGAGCCCTAAAACTGAGTTGTGTCCTGTGGAACAGGTGCTGATCTGGGAACTTGGGATCACATCCTTTTCCCAGCCCAGCAGAAAACACTCTTGAACTCAGGGCTGTGATAGGAAAACAACAGTGCATTTCCCAAAGGCAGACTCTTTTTCTGACCATGACTTTTCCAAGATCAAGGTTATTATCTTAGTAGATTTGTTAATTTCTCATAATGGGTTGATTAAAAACTTATGCAAATTCATCTATGTATGAGCTACCTCCTGTGTATGTCCATGAAGGAATTTGCACCTTACATCTGGTGAGTTGTGTGACTTTTTTGATAGGGTTGTTAGAGCTGCTCTTCTTCAGAAGGCAAAACCCACAAGAAACTCTGAGCACGGCTGCCCATACTGTGCCATTGTAGGGATGCTGACAAAACAGACCTATTTGTGAAACTTTACTCGTAAAATGCATGATTCACAGAAGGTCTTAAAGGATCTTTTATGACTGAGAAGCATTGATCTCTGAACTGGAGGAGGCACATGGCCTAATTCACTGACAAAGATGCTGATTAAATGATTAAAATAGATTTTGTTTCTTGGCCTTTTTATTTGTGCTGAAGCTATTTTTCTAGTCATAGATGAGCCTCAGCCAGCTCCCAGAGATGCAGAAAATCAGAATTTTCTTGTTCTTCTTCTAAACATCAGTTTTGTACAACAATTAAATTCCATTGGTCTGAGAGGGACTTGGGGAAAGCTTTTAATATTCCATATGGCTTTAGGATTCAAAGAATTTCCATGTAATGAAGTATTGTCTTCTGGACTTCTCCCTTTCTGCTTTATACTTAGCAGGTGGTATTCTAACACTAGCAGCTTGGGGCAGTTTAAATTTCATATTAGAACTGTATTATCTGAACTGAAATCCCAAAGGGATTTTTTATCCCTTTTCTTTTCAGCATGTGTCAATGGAAACAGTCCTCTGAAGGTCAAGAGCAAGTGCTGTCCCTAAATATAAAATTCCTTTGGTTATCACAAAAGCAGTGTTCACCACAGGAAGGGACTGGACTTCTGAGAAGGGTGCAAGTTTTGATTTAGTTAAGTTTATTTTGCAGAAGGGTCGTGGACAGAGTCTTGGAGACTGGTAAGAATCAGTGAGATATTATCGGCCCACAGCAAGGTTTTATGTTCCAAGGCTCCTGGCATGTAACCCGGGTCCTTCGTTTCCATGCTACTGATTCTGATATTATGTTAAATAAAAACAAGACTAAAGAAGACTTTTATAACCACCTTTTCCATTGCAGACATAAACCAGATCATGCAGTTTGGTATAAAAGGGGCAAGCATAGCTTATAAAATTTATTTGAGAAAGGCCTGACTGCACGGAAACTTATCTCAACACTCTCATCAGTAATATTACACTAGTGTAGCAGCACCTCTTTTTCATTTTTGGGAACACAAAAAGCAGGTTGGCTTGACTGCACATGGAATGGCCACCTCATAAATGTGCTGTAATCCTTGTCATAAGAAGTTTTTAAAGGTTCTTGGTGGGAGCTGCTCACAGTTTTCTTTCCCACTTTCATTTTAACCCAAAAAGTTGTAGTGAAAATAATAGGATACATGGGTAATTTTCTTCAAGATTTTTTTTTTTTGATTTTCTAGAATTCTCCAGTTAACATTTTCTAGAAATAATATAGTTTGAAATATTTTTTTTCTTTTCCTCTTTTCTATCCCAATTTTCCTCCTCCATCCTCTTCTGCTCTTTTTTTTTTTTTATCACTCTAAAACCCCAAATAGTGGGGGAAAAGACTTCTAAGAGTAAAGAACTATAAAGGGAGAAAGACCAGTTACAGGAGAGAAGCCTGGGTCCAGATCCAGATCTGCTACACACTTTCCAAGAGAACATTATTGAATTACTCTCTGCCTTAGATTTTAAGCACCAATTTGAGCATGCATTTAAACCCAGACTTATCCGGTGTCCGGATTGTCTGGGAACAGGTTTAAAAGTACTCCCGAGTAAAGCTGGGAAGAAGCTCAGGTCAGCCTTTAGAGGAGAGACAGTCTTGGCCAAGGTTCCCAGCACTTGTCAGACACCTTTCAGCCTTCCTGTGGCTGCCACAGGCGCTGATGGGGCTGGTGCTCCCTGCCAGGTGGCAGCTGGTGCTGGCTCAGGCAGCTGACTGACACGTGTGGATGTGCCCTTTGGGTTCCTGGTGTTCTGTCTCCATCACACTCGGGCCTCACTGCCCTGGTGTGTGAATAGGGACATAAGATTTCCTTGCCTCAAAGCATTTGTTTTGAAGAAACACTAAGCAAAACCTGGGATGCAGTGAGGTACTCCATGGATATGGGCCATAAAGCAGCTGTGGCAGCTCCCTGTTGTCAAGGTGGGGGAAATGCTGTGCTGCCATTACCTAGAGGCCCACGGGGAGCTGAGATGGTTCTTGTCATGTTTCTGGGAGGTCCTGCAGGCTGGCTTTATCGGATCCTCATGTTCCTTTATGAAATACAGATGCTGATGTTCGGAACATTTGTCTCCACCAGTCACTGACACACAGGTGCTGTATGTCCTGAACCAAACAACTGCACTGCAGCAAGCAGAGGTGGAGATGGGTTTTGCAGGGCATGTTTAGCCAGACAGGAGCCAGGAGACAATGGGAGGTAACCCCTACTTCCTTTCCTCACACGCCTATGATGAAGTGCAAAGATATGCTGGGAATTTCTTCCCAAGCCAAGGCCTCTGTGTTTGTCAACAGCTTTGTTTTGCTGGTGGGGCAAAACTTGGAATGGAGTATCTTGCAAATCAGCAACTGAACTGCAGGGATAGAGCATGATGCAGCGTCTGAGGAAGGCCAGTGCAGGTGGGGCTTAAAAACCCAACTCAAGGAGTTCTGCCAGATGCCGAGAAGAAAGCTGAATGCAAGTGAATTATTCTGTTTAGATTTTCCACAGCATGCAATTCCCCTAGTGTCAATCTTCATCTATCTGCTTGTTAGAGCCACTTGCAGAATGCCATAGGCAAGAAACTGCTCTTAGCTTTTTCTTTGGTGGGGTGAAGCCCAGTGGTGCAACAGCAGAGGAAACCTCATCTTGTGCTGAGCACTGCACTGAGTGTAGGGGTAAGCAGATTCCAATTTGTATGCCTCTCAGTGGGCTTTCTTTTCACAACTCTTAAAATTCCAATTAAACATTACTGTAAGTATTGAAATCAGTTCAAGAAAGTTAATCCATTGTTTGAAAAATCATTGAGACTGTCAACTTGATGTTGTGTATAGTTATGCAAGTTCTAAAGCCCTGAAAAATAGACCTCACAAGAGAATTGGCAGCTGACCCTTAACTTCAAATGTCATTGCTTTTATACTGCAATATGAATTATTTTCTGTTTTACAGGCTTATGTCATTCACCCTGCCATGGACTGGATTTTTTCATATATATTAATGACAAATTGTACTTGTTCTGCAAAATCCCAGGACTCGAGTGTTTTCTAGGTCTCAACAGCTGTTATCTTTTCCCCAAGGTACTTGAGAAATGTTCTCTGGAGTTGCTGTGAATCACAGATGTTTGTTCTGAAGGATAGGGTTGGTGGTCCAGGGCCATGTGTAAGGGCACCTTGATGAAATTCTACATGGGGGTCAGTTTCAGTGACGCTCAGTGTTAGAAGGAAGCATTTTCCCTACTGTTGCCCATCATCAGAAAAATCTTAATTGATTTTTGAAGCCTCAGTCCCTGACATAGAGGAAGGCAACAGGAGGTGGAAAAAGGTTTTGTTGTCTTTCCTAGTAGTTCATTTTGCAGTCTCCATGATCCATCTGCTTACAGGGAGTGGGGGACATTCAGAAAGAACATCTGTGAGTATCCCATGTCGTTACACTTCCAAAGCCAATGGCAAAGACCTTGGCGAGATCCAGGGTTTTCAAACATGAGCCTTTTCTGCAAGTGTTTAGACAGATGGTTTGCTACTGTATGGAGCATCTTCAGGGAATTCACTCCTATTCTCAGTGTTGCAATTACTGTAGGCTCAGGGCTGGCTGTCTCCTGCTGAGTTTCTGAACAGTGTTTGTTTTTGCTTGATGAAATTCTGTCTTAGATTTTTTAGTGATTATGCTATATTGTGTTCTGCCAGGCTTTGAAATGAGATCAAATTGCTTTTCCCTCAACATTCACTTACAGAACATATGTCGGCTAAATCTTGAAGTTCCTCCTTGTGTACCGCTCACCCACCAAAAGTCAATGGGACCTTTGGCTGAGTAAGCACTGTGTGAAAACCAAGTGTGAAGGTGGGGGGCATTTCTTGGCTGCAGAATAATAGCTTGCAGCAGCAAATATTTTATTTTCTCTGAAAGAGGTAATGGGTACACTGATGTTGCCTTTGATGAGATATTTTTAACACAAAGCTTGCCCAGCCCATGGTAGAAGTGGGCACTAGAGCTGAACACTCTTTTCCAGTTTGGAAAAATGTTTATTTTTTTAAAGTTGATTTCAGTCTAAACCAAACTAAAACCCAAATTAAGTGGTATTTCCAGTGATTTGTAGAATCTGCTCACCAAAACTGACAGCCACTGTTATTTTTGCTGACAATCTAGCTGTGAAACTGGTGAGAGAATCCACTTCACTGGGCAGTTGTGGAAATCTGAGCCCAGATGGATCAAGACCGAATGTTTGGGCAAAAGTCTTTAAGCTGGAAGGATGTAATACATAGTACTTTGTGTGCAGTTAACTGGTGTTTTAAAACAAAGCTCCTGTAAGAGAAACAGCCACTGATCTCTAATAGACACAGTCCAGATCACATCTAACCATCTTAACTTGCCATATAGTGAAAGCTAAATATGAACTTTGAAAATCTGACCCCTTTGAAGGTGTTTGCCATGCTGTCCCTCGGATTTCACAGTCAAAGAACATTTAAGTGCTGCCATAGAACCAGATTTCTATCAGAACCAGTTCTCTTTTTCATAACCAGGAAGACTTGACCACACAGTAAGGATGAAACTCATTGCTGAGAAAATAAATAGCGCGTGACTATTTAGATCCTTGAAAAACAAACTTGGTGGTCTTTGCCCTGGTCTGTTGAGGAGGAAGAATAGTACATATTCTTTGCTATTCCAAATATTTAGTACATCTCTACACACTGCAGTCACTGTCCTACCATCTATATTAATTGAAGCAAACAGGGCTGTTTTGTGTTCATGTACTGTATATGACTGTTGTGATGTCAGTGAAGTTCACATCAGTATTAAGCTGGTGTGCTAATGGAATTAAGTCTAGATGCTATAAACTCTTAGAAGATGCTGGAGTCTTTAAAATTGAAATACATGCTATTACAGTGATTTAATAATTGCAGGAGGCAAGTTTATTTGTGTATAATATTTTAGATTTTTCAACTGAGTCTAGGGAAATGAGTCCTGATTTCTTACAGAAAAGAGGACTTTGTACATGTGTATGTCTGTGTGTGTCCTTGACACCTTTTGAATTCATTGGCTGACTTCCACCAGATTTGTTAGAGAAGTATAGATGTCTAAGATGAGTAAGCCTCTGAAAGCAGATGGCTAGGTGAAAGAAAATTTGCTTGGGAGGACCTGACGGTAGGGAAAAGAGCAGAAACAGAGTGCACTTTATTAGAAATGAGAGAATCCATATGGGGAAAAATCCTTACAGATGTCTCAGATGCAAAAAAATTTCAGATATCAAAGTCACTCATCCATGAGACACAAATCTAAAGGAAACTGATTTCATTGATCCTGGTGCTTTTGTTTGTTCAGCACACCTAGTTTTGGATTCAAGTACTGGGTTAAGAAAACACCCTTTTGTGGAAAAAAGTTAAACAACTTAAACATATTAGTGAGTATGATCCTTTTAAAAAGAGCAGTGTTTTCTATTAACAGGGAACTGAAACAGGTTCTGAAAAACTGGGATCCAACGATGGTGTGTTGGGGAATACTGGGTAAATATCTTCTGTTCTTCCACTCTTGGGGTGATCACCTGTTTTAAAAATGGGCTTGGAATGGCTTGGAATCTGTTTTGCCCACTGCAAAGAAATGATCCCTGAGATAAGTGTAATTAAAAGCTCCATTTAAACCCTAGTTTCTTACTACTTTGGCATTAGACTGTAAGATCTTTGAGTTCTGCATTTTTTTAATATGTACAAGAGTGGTGACTCTAATTGATGCTAAAACCTGAGTACTCACAAAAAGAGTGAGCTTCTCAGAATGCTCCCCTTTGTATTAATTTATGAACAATAAACTCAAAAGTTACCGTACATACCAGGCGAGGCAAAGGGAACATTTTGGTCTAGCTGTTAAGCAAGAGAAGTTTGGATGTGTTGCTGATCTGTATGATCCTGTACAGTGGATGAATGTGGCTGTATGGTCTTATAAACAGGAGAGATTTTGAGCTTCGCTACACTTCTGTTAACTGGATATATATTGGTAAAAGGCATATATTTCTGTCAGATATTAAAATATAGGAAGGCTTGGGGCTCTAGGTTTTATGTCTCTCCAAATCGCTCTAACAATTTCTTTTGTTTGAATAAAAAGTTTGAGAAAAATTTTTTCCAGAGCTAAAATTTCTGTGAGCTTTTAAGGAACACATGAAGCTTTGATGACGTCATTAAAAATATTAAAGATGTGTTTGAGTAAGGGTTTCTGGAAAGGTTTAAACCATGCAATGCTCTAGTCAGCTATAGAGCAAGAGTTGCTGGATGGTCCTGTTGATTATCCATGTCACTATAATGTGAAGACTTTTCTACCATAGCCAGAACCCAAACCTAATTTTCTCTGGACCTAAAGCTCAGATGTTACATGGCATAGGAGGGTTTAGGGATGAATATACTCTGAAAGATATACTATGGCTTTGTCCCAGCTCTGATGAGGAGGCCACAATGACTTGAGGTATAAAATATGCAATTTTCTGGGTAAGAAAATTTACTTTTTTTTTAGTATAGGAAAATCATTCTAACATGTTCTTTAAACAAATTAATCAAATACTGGCCAAATTCCCCCCAAATTCACATGGTTACATTAAGATCAACTGGGGCCCAATTAACTTGTGTTTGCTTCCCGGGGTCATGTGATCTTGGCAATTTTCATCATTCCAATAAAATTGGGTTTGATTTCTGGTGTAGAGAGAACAGCTGTGATTCCAGGTCTTCAGCTTTGTCTGATTCCAAGGAGCAGTGTGCAAACAAACTAATCATCTGAGATCTTAGCAATGAGAGAGGGGAAGTGTGAGTTATGCACATCAGTAACTTGTGCAAGGGAACTAATTAGGATCAGATGCTTAAATTTTCCTAATGTTTATATGAGAACAAATTGCCCGCTGGCAGAAATAGCCATCTGTAAAAAGGGTGTTCCAGCCTCATAATTTTAAATGTTCTTCTTGTATTCTTAATTTGCATGTACAAAATAAATGCAGCTAGAGACATTCAATCAGCAATGGGTCTGAATGCTTAAGGTCTGGACCATGTCACCCAGCAGTTCTGTGAGTCCATTACAGATTCTGCTGAGGTTTTGGTGTCCGTGAACCAGTGTTTGTAAAAAATTATATGTATTTCCTCAAAAGATAGCAAGCACAGAGCATTTTACAAAATCAGCAAAAGTAAGAAAAGTTAGTCTTCTGTGATTCCCTAGAAAAGTAGTAAGAATTTTCTGGCGAATAAATGCTTCACTCTCCTTTTTTCAGTTCCAGTAGACAGAGAAAATAAACGAGTCATGAAAACATTGGTGTCATGCAAGGGAGTAATGTTCTCAAGGTATGAAAACACATCCCCTCCTCTTCGCAAAATCCAACCTCTTTTAAAAACAATGGATACTAAAGTGTTTAGGGATCCCTTTGTATAAATCGAGTATGTTCCACACAGTGAAAGACCTGCCCATTCCCACAGATGTCAGCCGGGACATAAAAGCTTGTTTTGGCTGCACTCTCCAAGTCCTTCTGCTGCGGGCTAGAACACTTCCCTGCCCCACCTGTGTGCTGCACTGATTGATTGAAAACCAGACCGCAGACCATAGCCTGCAGAAGCAATTACTTGTCTCTCAAAATCAGTCTACTGTAGCTGGAAACTGACTTTCCTGAAGGCCCAGGAGGAGCATTATGGTAGCATTGGGGTAGTTACTGGGAAGGTTATCCTCTGGGGAAATCTTGACCCTGCCAGACAAGCAGCATGGAAGTGCTTGGCTGCCAGCTCTTGCCTGCCAAAGACTAAACCAGTTGTCTTTAGCTCACTGGTATTACTGCAACACTGCAAGGGAGATATTGAATCTGACTTGTATATCACAGGCCACTCCATTTTGCAAAGTTACTCCTGAACAGGATTAAATAAGGTGTGCTAGCAAAAACTGTCTCCTCCAGGGTGGGCTTCAGCAATGATGTGAGTACCCCAAGACATGGAGACATCCTCCAATTTTGTAGGTAATTTTCTTTAACATCTAAGGACAGACGTGGATTTTAAAACAAAAAATGTATGGCTGCATTTCTAACTGGAATTTTTATGCCTCTGATTTGTCAAAATCAGCTATTGGTCTGTTTTCCTGTTATCTATTCTAGATTAAAAGAATCTGTCAGTGACTAATATATTTGAGGATATTCGGGCACCAAAACCAAATCACCACTAAACGTTCTTTTTGAGAAACTGAATATATGAACTTCTTTAGATGCCTTTCTACAGGAGAATATTTACTGATGACATGCTGGTGGCAGATGCCTGTGGTCTTTTTCTCTTGACATCTCTCAAGACCTGTTTTCTTCAGTCCTTAAACCATTCCAGTGGTTCCTTTCTATTTCCTTCCCAAATCCATCAACATTTTCTAAAAGACACCCAAATTTGTAGCAATGATCCAGCATGCACCTTTTGCAGACATGGGGAAAATAATTTCTCTTCTGTCTCACATGTCCTCCAGCTGCACTTTGATCCATGGCATTTGCTCTATTTTGCCAGAGGAGCACACTTGGAGCTTAGGCTGTGTTGTCTCTCTGACTATAGTTCAGTGAAGTCCCTGCTTTCCTCTAGCATTTTTTTATTGCTCTGCTTGCCTGCCTTCTTCCAATCTGTCGAACAAGCCTGAGATTTCCAGGGTCTCAGGAAATGCCTGTCACTCAGTTCTCAAATAATTACATTTTCCCTAGACATCTTCATTATCTCTATTCATCTCTGTTTGTTTAAATGGTTCCACCTTAACAATTGATCCAATTTTTCATGTCTTTATTTTCAGATCATTAAGGAAAGTGGTTATTGATGCCCAGGCCAATATTAGTGGGGCAGCTACCCCCTGCCCCCTGTCATACCTAGGCTGGTGTTTATCTGATGTTAGCAACTTCCCTAAAGAGGCAATTCTCCATTTCTCCAGCCATTTAAAATGTGGTTTTGTGGTGCTAAAGTACATGAGGGTCCCGTTGTGCCAGACCTTCCTTTAAGAAGACTGGTGCCTAAGGAGCTTGCAGTAAGAGGTACCAGAATTTGGAAAGCACTTGCCTGCGTTACCCAGAGAGTTCCAGACCTTGGTTTCCTGGGCAGACGCCGACATCTGCAACACTGAGGAGATGACTCCTTCTATTTGTCTGACCTTTGGCTGCAGCTGTCAAGGAGTTACACTGGGCAGTCTGTACGACTCAGAGTGTCCCCAAACAGCACCAGCAAAGCTGCCAGCCCCGGTGGGGATTGTGGTGTGCTGGGAGCCTGCCCAGGAGCACCGAGGGCAGCCCGCAGAAGGAAAGCAGGGTGCTGCTCTCCTGTGGCTCAGTGCTGCTCTGGGGGCTGTCCCTCTGGGTTAGAGCCATGCTTTTCCATCGAGGCTGACTGAGGAATAACTCAATGCACACCATCTTTGTATAACTAGTATCTCTAGTTACTCTTTTCCATGTTATTTTTTCTCCTTAATTTCCAAATCTGATGTTGGTTTCCTTGGGATGTGTTGCCACTGGGCTTCCGGGGATATAGATCAGGTTCTTAATTACTCCTTTCATTCTTAACTCTGCTACAGCTGAAATGAAGATTTTCAAAGCCCCCGGAGAGATCTGTTTGCTCATTTCTCAACTAATTAAATTTTTCCTAGGCAGTTTTGACATTTCAGTCTGAAGCACTTTTTTTTTCCTTTTTTTCCTCAGAAGCAAAGCTAGGAGGCGGATCCTCAGGAGATAAGAAGTGTCATACATATACTAAGTCTAAACCTGAGGCTCTTATCCCAGGGCTGAATCTAAACCAAGCTTTCTCCCCTCCCATTCTTCAAAGATTCTTTTACCCAGGAGGGACAGAAATCAATGGAATTGCACTGAGATATTCAGAAACACAATGAATTCTAGCAGGGAGGATTATCAAATATTAGAAAAATTTTCTAGTTGGTGTAGGAACTTGTGAACTGTCAGTTCCTCAAAAGTGTTTGAATTGAAAGCAAGTACCTTGCATTACATGTGCCCTGCATCAGCCACATGTAGGTGAGTTGAATATAGAAATCATTCTAGAAAAATCCATGGCCAGCTTCCAGCAACTGAGAAGAGATTTTATAAAATCCTATGCCTTAAAATCTCAGGAAAACAGTCAGTAGCATGGATAGAGTTACTCACAAGCAGAATTTTGAGTGAAAGACCTTTAGGACAGTATGTGTAATTTTTCCACTGTGTTAATAGAATCTATAACCAAACGATGCTAGTTGTACCAGCACATCTCAATAACTTCCAGTGTTATCTAAAGTCATGTCCGACCAGCCTGGGAAGGCTCTGCTTTGCAGGCATTAAGTTGGATTCTCTCAGCTGTCTATCCTCATTTTCAGCTTTTTTTTTTCCCATTTTAGGACATTGTGGTTCAGTTTTGTCATGTGTTCCTGTTATTGTTTTAAGCAAAGGCAAGAGGTGGCTGTCTAAGGGTTTTCTGATGTCTGTAAATACATACATGGCTAAAGAGTGCTAGTTGCTGAAAAGGCCAAGAGGACGAAGATAAGTCAGGGTTAAGTTCATAAGTTGGTTGAGTTTAAAGATCCCATATGTGGGGTTTATGGAACCATGTTTTTCAGTTTTAAAAGATTTTTATTAAGTTTTCACAGAATACAAATGAAAAGTCATAAACAAAACCCAGGATCCTGCTCAGAGTTCCCCTGAAATAAATCTGGAGTAACTGCCTTGGAGTCAGGCAATGTCTCCAACTTTATGTTGCTGGGGCTGAAAGGAGAGCCTGACCCCATGAGTATTTTCAAACGTGCAGTTATAAAGTATGCAATGTTCTCTTAATAATTTAGACTAAGAAATTTACAGGCTGACGTTCACTATGGATTGAGTTTAACCAGTGATGTTTAGATTTAAATGCTCTTTTGGATCCACGTGTCATAAGAATGGAATGTGTCCAGTGACCCATGCAGACTTTCCTGTGCCTGTTATCAGTGTCACAGCTAGTGCTCCCCAGGCAGCAGGAGTCTGTCCTTGTGACACCTCAGTCAAACAGGAAATCAGTGTATTCTCTGGAGAAACTGAGGTATGTGGTGTTGAGAGACTTCCTCAGAGTCACCAAGGGCTGCCTGTTATGTAGGGTGAGGGTAGAACTCTTATTGACTTCACCACAGCCCAGATTTCCCCAGGGTCCATCGAGGTCTCAGGGAAGTGTTGATGTAGAGACGAATCATCAGGGCAGCTACTGTCAAGATGTCAGGTCAGGATTTTTCTGTTGAATTCAAAGGAGGACTGAAAACCTGGGTCCTTTTTGCCTTTTCACCTCTTCTGCTCTGTCTGCTCCACTCTAGGAAGAGGTCGGTGTTAGCCGTGGCATGACCAGGCATGGGCTACCTTGGCTGATAACACCTCTGCTGCATTTCCAGGCCAGGAACTGACCTTCTTTTGTCCTCACTGATCTGGATTAGGGGTTATTAATATTATTAGGGTTTGTTTCCCTTATTTCAAAATTTCATCTTATTTCTAAATACCATCTTCTCTTGAATCCTTGCAGTCTTTTCCTTGACACCAGAGGATTCTACAGTACATTGTAGAGGGTGAGTCTCCCCATAGAGTTAAATTTCATGTAGAAACTAAACTCCTGTCCCTCTTGCAATGAAGGGAAGAATTGGCAGCCAAGCAGGGATTTCACCCAGACACCAGCCCTTTCTTCTGAGCGCTCTGCTCTGCAGGATGTATTCTTTCCATTACAGCCTCACTCCAGGACTCCACGAGGGCACTGTGAGAAAACCACTGTTGTCTCTTACATCAGATTTAGAGTCTGCAGTGCTCAAGCCTTGAAAGCTCCACAGAGGCTGGGCAGTCAAATCCACGGAAATCAAATGAGAATTTGAGTAAAGCCCCTGGTTAATAAGTCTTTCCCAAGTCCAATAAACATAACTGGAAATAAATTGCATCCATACATTTCACAGTTTGATTTACATTAAAATGAAAACATGAGAAAGGCCTGCCATTGACAAGTTCAAACAATGCAAAATTCTGCACAGTTTGTGTTTATCCAACCATAATTTATAGCTCAAATATTCCATCGAGATAAAAATAAATCAATAATAGTACACTACTTGTGATTTATCTTAGAGTCATTTAAAAAAAGCAGATTATTGTTTTCCTGTGCTTGTAGTGTGCATCACCAAAGCCATCACATGTACAACATTTTGCTGTTCTAGACCCCAGCAAAATGCCTTCTGACAGAGGGCCTCTTTTCACAGTCCAGACAGCTTTGCTTCTGTTCAAGCTTCAACCTTGCCAAGTTCCTCATGTGCTCAGTATCTGAATTAAGACCATCACTCAGCTCTAGATTTAATCTCTGGATGGATTTTTGACTAAAGGGGCTTCAATCATCAAGCCCTTTAACACCAGCATTGTGCCAAGGAGGTGGGTTTGGAAGCAGTGGAGGAGCACATCTGTGCACCCCCTGCCTACTGACAGGAATGGGATTCGGGGCTGGTAGCATCATTATTCAATAAATACTACTGGATGCAGAAGAGAAAGGAATTCTCCCCCAGTCCCCATGGCTCCTATGGCTCTTGGCAGCATTTCTGAGGTGAGTGAGTCATTAGCAGCTGCTTGGGAAGGGAAGGCTGAGCAGCAGCATGCCACAGCTTCTAGCTGGGCTCCTCCACCCTTTCAGGAGTTCAAGTGGGGTTTTTTTTAACTTAAGCGTCCAAGGATATAGAAGAAACCTTGGTGCTCCAGACTCTGTGTTGTCTTTGGGCTTGGCTTAAGTGAGGAGGTTCATTTAATATCTGCCAGCATGGTGATTATGAGAGTCATAAAAGACCTCTGGAGATCATCTAGTCGCCTACAGCTAAAGGAGGTGAGTCCTGAAGAACTCCAGGGGTAGTGATTCCAGGGCCTCTCTGGGCTCCCCTCCAGAGCTTGTCCTCTGGGCTGCTCCTACAACAGGGTCCAGACATAGATGGATGTACACACCTGCCATGACTGGGAAAACTCCTGAAGCAGAAAAGAGAATAAAAGCTATATTTGTTCATGTTAATGTGGCAAGTTCTGGCCTTCTAGGAGGCTGGCTGCCCTCTCCTGCCCCTCAGCCTCATATGGATACTGTCCCATTTTTTTTTGTGGGGAGGCAAGTATTCACTAGGAATTCAGATCCATTTTCTATAGCCATAATCAGCTTTATCAGGGCTGACTTGGAGCCAGAATTACTTTAGGTCATTCCTGTTAAGGCCAAATCTTTCCTGCACTTAGCATTTTCCACAAGGCTGAAGATATTGGCCCTGATGTCCCTACTGGGTTTCCTGTACCCTTGGCTCTCAACATTAGCTCCCAGAGCACCTTAACAGCATGTCCAGTTGTCAAGGCACAAGGATGCTGTTAACATAGCATCCAACTAAATTTTATGCATCAAAACACTGCCTGCTATGTAGTTGGGTAAGCACCTTTCAAAAACCACTGCACATCTGCACATCTCACGCTCCTCTGGGGTGTCCATCACTCTGGCCTCTGCATGGTTTCCAAATGTGGGCAGCTTTTTCCTGTGTGGTTGTTGGTATTTGCCCATGGTGCTCCTCTGCTTTTGTTGTGGCCATGGCATCCCCCATCATCTCTCCCTTCCTGAGAGCCTTCCAGCATAGGAATCGGGCAGGATTTCCTGCTGCCTTTCAACCCATTCAGAGCTTTGAGGGTGTGAGGGAGCCGGCTTCTTCTAAGTGCTTGTCCCCAAGCCAGTCAAAGCCCTGGGGACAGGGCTGGCTCCCGGCTGCCTCCAGCATTCACACCTCTGCACTGGGTCTGCACACCCTCATGGCCACTGCAGGCACGGTCTGTATGGGCAAGAAAACAGGGTGACTCCCTACCCTGATGATTTACCCCCTGCCCAAGGCACTCCTTGATATTCAAACACTCACAGACAGTTTGTTCCCTGCCTTTCTCCCCCTCCTTACAGTTTAATTCCCCTCAACGCTCCTTACTAGGGATTGTACCTGGATGTTGGCAGGAAAACCCCTTTTCTCTAATGCACTGAAAATGGCATTCCTCCACCTCTGTCTCTCAGTCAAGACAGGCACAGCCTGCTATTTGAGTCTGCCACCAAAGTGGACAACAGGATTCTGAAGTTTGATAAAATTCTTCCCAACCCTGGCACCTCAACCTCATATTTCAGAGTAGGTCTGGCTTCTTCTGCTTCACACATAGCCAGAAGCAGCAGCAATTCTGAACTTCTTTTGCAAGGAACCCAGCATACAGCATATGAGCCCACATGAAACAGCCCTTGCCTTTTATTACCACATCCTCCTTCTGAGGGGTAATTTGTACTGGCCTAGTAAAAGCTGCAACTTTCTCCCAGTAAATATGTGACAAATAAAGCTAAATTTTTCTGTGATGCTGTTCTGTAATTAGCTCTGTTTACAAGTACTTTCTTGTTGATATCAACTCACAGACGCTGAGCTGAATTTGGATGGGTTTTGTGGAAAACATTCTGGGATGTCCTTCAGAGACAAAATTGTCTGAGAAGGGATGGAGCAGCCCAGGCTCAGCGTTGGGCTGGTCATATCATCAGCCCCCTGGTGCTTTCTGCCCCACCCCTGCAAGCAGCTCCTCCAGATCAACAATTCTCTCTTTTCTCTTCCCTTATTTTCCTCGGATATTGTTGACATATTTCAGATTCCCCTTCAGTGTGGGAAAAGGGAACTTGGGCCCTTGCTGAAGTCAGCTTAATCCAGGCCCTGCAGGCAAGGAAGGTGCCTCCAGCTAAGGTCACTAGGTGGGATTGGCTAATCCAAACTTGCTTTCTTCTTTCCCTACCCCAAACCACCACATAATTACCTATACTGTGATCATAGGACTTTTAATTAACCAGTATTTGGTAAGGATATTTTGAAAGTTGCCAAGTTTATTAATAAACTGTGAACCTGGATTCTTATCATCCAAACTTTGTGTAAAGTTCAGTGTTGAATCTTTGCTTTAACTGTGCTTGTTTGCCTGATACCTAATTTGTGAGAGATAGCAAGAGTTTGCCATTGACTAGGGCTGTGCATTGTGCCTTTGTGTCAGCAGACTAACAATTAGGTACTACATAGAAATATAAGCATAGTCCTACTGAAGTTAGTAAGACTTGAAGGTATATGCTCTGTACTGCAGGCACATTTCTTGCCAAACAGAAATCCAAACCCAGTCTTGTCAAAAGAAAAACTTATTTAACATATTTAATTTGTTTCTTGTTTCTGTCCCTGTTTCCTTTGAAGGATTGATTTTCTTTATTTTCTCTTGCTCTTCTTGCTGTATGGTATCCATTCATTTCCAATGCTGCCTTGCTGCACGGACCTTATCCCTCTCCTCCACAATTCATTCCTCTTCCACCTTCGACCCTCTGAAATTCCAGTGCTGCTCCCTGTAGTTCACCTTTTGTTCAAGAATTAGCAGCATCTACATTTTTTTTCTCTTAAGTGTGGCTAGCTTAGGCTGGCTTGGGAGCTGGGAATTTGAAGAAATGCTGTTGTTGGAACAAAATGTTTACAGTACTTTTCTGGAGTTCCCCTTTATCTAGACTCTGTCCAACTGCTTAATCCATCTGTGGTCAAATATTTAATGATATAATTAACTCTGACTATTGTGGATTATTCCTGCTCTCTAAATTTCATCTGATTGCCCTAAAGAGTTTTACCTACATAAGCTTCATAGCAGCACTTTGTGATGGGTTAGAGGTTATTCACTGTGGTGCAGCAATGTGGCCACTTCTGGTGAGGAGCATAGCAGCTGGATAAGTGTACTTGGCAGTCACTCATTGGAAATACAGGACATGGATCTAACCAAGCCATAATAGAGACTTTAAGGAGGCAGAGTAGAGGCATTTAACATCTTGAGTTGCTCTTAGGGTAGAACGTCCCATTCCTGCAGCACTCACAAGATAATGCCACAGGATCCTCAGAGCAATTAAGACATCTGCTTTATGCCCTGTCAGACAGGTGACTCTTTGGTTATACTCCACCCTTATGAAATATGGTGGAGCTTATGATCAGTGCACAGAAAAAAGAGCTCTTGTTTTATGGCTACATTTATGTTAGTTTTCCATTAAAAATACAGATCCAGCTCTGTTAATGGAAGCTGACATGATCACGGCCAAAAGTAATATGCCTGCAGGCAGGCCAAAAACATATTTATAGCCCATCATTAAGACGATTTGGGAAACTAATATGTGTTCTGTGTATACATACTGTACTTAATTTTTCTCCACAACAGATGCTTATCAGGGATTTTCTCTATGTCTGTTGCAACAAAAAAAAAAAAGGGGGGAAGGAAAAAATCCCAAACTGACATTATTTATTATATTGCCATTGAAAAAAGATCATGAAAGTAAGTTATAAAAGCTATTGGGCAACATTAAACTTGTGCTGCTGAGTTCACGGGCTATCTCAGGGGACTCTGTGAACTCCTGCCTGCCGGAGAGCTGGAATCTCTAGCACAGTTCTTGGGCACTGTCTTTGTTTTTGCAGTTTACAAATTAGTGGACTTGAGGGTAAGATAAATTATGAATGGGGGGAGATTTCAGACTAGCAAAGACTGTGGGTCTTTGCGGTGAACTTCAGGGTCATTGTTTCTTCTGTCATGGCTAAGATCTTTTCAATAACAGAAGCCCAAGATGGGGGGTAAAATTGTCACCAGAATGGATGTGTAAATAGACCCATGTGAACTTTTCAAACAGTTGCATTTTTTCACTGGCTTGGAGTGATTGAAATATATAAATTGGTATCAGATTTACAAACTTCTTTTGCCCAAGTCTCTCTCTTCATAAACATGGAAATCATCCCCTTTTGGCATTTTCTGAGAAATATATTTTAGTTCCTTCCTTATAAATGTTCTATGTAAATGTTTAGTTTATTTTGCTGTAAAATAAATGCTTTAAAAACCCCACAAAAAATTAAACAAAAGGTGATTTGGGGTCAATCCCCACAAATTTTCTTTATTTTTAATTTTCATCTCATAAAAAATTAAATGAAAGTATTTTTTATCAGGTGGATCCACATCATGTTCAAAAAAATGTAGTTAATTATCTACTGGAACAACAAGTGAACTAAAAGTCTGTTATTTACTGATTTTGTGCAAAGTCTTCTCAGAATTAGTTCATATGATACAGGGAAAGTGGTACAAGTCCATTTGTACATTGTGTCTTTCCCCTTTTACCAAATAGACCAAATCTGCACTTGAGGCAAGAGGCAGGGGGGAACTTGGGGCCAATTTTCAAAGCATTTGTCATTGATGGTTACTCTGGGACAGCTAAGTGGGAGATGAAAATCAGGCCAGAACAGTCATATGTGAGGAAAAATGTTTATTGCATTAGCAAAGGTATAAATCAGAGTGGGCCAAACTGTGTGAAATCACTGAATTCTCAGGGGGTTAAAGCTTTTAATTTTGTTTCAATAAAGGCAACAGAAGTAAGGAAAGAAGACAATTCTTCTGAGGTCAAAACCTCTGGTGTTTCTAGAAATTGCACAGGGGAAATGGTCCCACGCAATTCCCCTGGGCTGCAAAGGGACTGACAGTAATCTCACTTTATCTGGCTTTTAAAGCTCTCCAAAAAGAAATTTATTTTGTGATTAAAGGAGGAAGCAGAGCTGCACACTGAAGCTCTCTGAGGAGGTATGCTGTCACCAGAAAGGCTCTGTTGGGAACAAAAACTTTCTCCCCCAATCAAGCAAACAGCAAACACAGGTTTGTGTTGATGGGGTACCCACTCAGCGTGATATTGTCCTCACCTCTTGACTGGAGTCTATACAGAGTTAATTAGGTTTCTGAATATGGCTGGGTGGTTTTATTACACACGTTCTGTCAGACACAAGATAAATACCCATGATTTACAGACCACTGCTGGTGGTCCCTGATGTCAGCAGGGCTCAGACCATTTTACCATCATTATGCACCATTGGTAACAGGAGTGTCATGAAGATCTTGGTCGGGGCTCCACATGGAGAGTTTTATTTTGTACCTAAAATTATGAACTGAGTCCTCTAGAGCAATATAGCACATCCTCTGCAAATTCAGTATTATTCCTACAGGCAAAAGATGTTCTTCTTGAGAACTTAAAAGTGAATCTGTTGAATAGTTTATAAGATAGAAGTAATTAAAATTGGGTTCTATTAAGCATGTAGTACTTACGAATTTTGTTTTTCCTAAATGTTGCTAATAGTGTAAAGGTGCCCAACTCTCAAAAATTCAGATTTATGGGAACTTGTCAACATGCTGTCTTTGGAAACATCCAATTGTAATTATACTCAACAACAACTGTTTCTTTTTGTTGTGGGTGAAAGAGCTACGGGAAGAGTAATGTCAGCAGCTCAGGAGGAAGTTGTCACTGTGCCTCCAGGGACAAATTCAGAGCTCAGCATCTCTCCGTCCTGACTGCTTTTCTTACACAGAGACCACCAGCTGAGGTGCCTCCCTGCCAGCAGTCACCAGCGCGAGGTGCTCTCAGTGGAGGTGACCATATGCTGTTGTCACCACCATGTAAACATGCTGGGAAATCGAGGCAGCTGCAGCCCTTCAAGCAAAGTGTTTTGTGCAGTGGGTTTGGCTGGTGAAAGCATTTGCAGCAGAAAAGGTGATGATCAGCATAGCTCTTTGCCACACAGCCTCAGCAGCTTTTCCCTGGGCTGTGTCCAGAAATACTGCTGCTCCAATCTGGCTATGGAGGTGTGTTCATCACCAAATAAACTCTCACTTGCTGAGCTTTTTGCCTCCTCTGCAAAATCCAGCTTCACCCTGGAAGCATTCCAGGAAGAGTCTTTCTAGGCCATCACAAAGGCTGGGTGTTGTAATGCAATGTATGGCATTCAATACCTAAATATTATCAGGAACCTAGAAGCACTCAAGAGATTTCTTAGGGCAGCATGTTCCTGTGAATGACACTACTTGAACCATCACAGGGATTGGGACCATGACCTTCAGTGCAGAAATTATGAATCTGCCTTGTTTGAGAGGAGACATGAAGCCTAATGCTTAAATATTTTCAGCGTTATGTGGATTTAACCACTAGAGGGAATGATGACAAAGTTCATACATTTTGCTTACAGTCAGACTATCTGTTTTGTGTACCAGGCATGACTCCATTCCAGCAAGGTGCTCTGGCCATGAGAGAAGCAATCCTCACCCACATCAGCTGCACTCACCCATGCAGAGCTTCCATTTACTCCCACTGTGCACCCACAGTGTCATATGTCCTTTTCATGGGAGAAGACATTTCCCAGTGCTAACTACATACTACCCACAGTGCTGGAGCATTTCCATGAGTGAAAAACAGGAGTCTTCTGAGAGGACTTTCTGTCCTTGCCATCCTTGTCTATCTGGATTTATCTCACTATGTTATGGAAGTCTCAGTCACCCAATCAAAGCAGCAAAACGCTAACACAGTGAAGAACTGTGGAATGGAGAGATGTGAAGTGGAGAGATGGTGGAAGCATATTATTTCACCAGAAACAAGCCCTGAGTTCAGTTATCCCAGGTCTCACAGTATTTGCCAGAAGGAATATTCAGTGGAGAGTTGTGTTGTATGTCCAGCAGGATGAATCTATATCCACACCAACACAAAGCAACTCTGAATGTCATAAAACACTTGAATGACCAAATCTCAACACTGACTGTATATCTAGATCCATGCTAATGTAATAACAAAAGCCAACATTTTCCTGTATGCTTTCGATATATGATATAGTAATCCATATGGTTTTGTGTCTCATAGCTCCTTCCAAAGCAAACATCTTAAAAACTGCAGCATAGGTGCTATTGGAAACTCAAACTGGCCTAATAAGACAATTACAAGAATATATAAGTCACATGCTAGGATACAATAATGTTGTAGCAACGGAAAACCTGTACAAATACATAATTACTTATGTTCCTCACACATGTTGCCACAAATGGCTTTTCAATTTCCTGGGTCACAACAGAAACATTTTCAACACTACATTGTGACCAAAGATGTTGATAAACTTAATAAAAACTAATTGCCCACTGCCCTCCCAACCTAAATCATTAGCCATGATTATGTTATCATTTTCTGCCTGTTTTCAATGACTCCATAAGCTATGTAACTCCTGGAAACCACTCAAAGGTTGTTGTCTCTCTGACAAAAGTATAACATAATTATTTGTATTTTAAAATGCAGTATTTCACTGGTGCTTTGATTTTCTGGCAGGTGATGCATCTGGAATGACATCTACTGTTAAGAAAAGGCTTTAGTTGGAAGTTTGCCGTATCAGCTCATGTGTAGAAAATCTTTGGCCTTTTAGTAGTTCCTGCTCTTCTGGGAGAAGAGGCTTGAAAGAAAACAGAATTGCTGCTTGATGAGAAAAATTACCCTCACATTGCAAGGCTCCTTGTAATTCCTGTAGGACCTGGCTAGATCTCTTGTTCTCCCCGTGCCTCCATGTCCAAATAGTCCAAGAAGGAGCCAATGGCCATCATGGCATGAAGGCGACAGTGCTGGCCACCGCCACGTGCGTGCAGAGCCCTGTCTGCTGTGGGGTTGGGTGGTGGAGTCAGGTGATATCACAGCTACCATTAACACCCTCCAAACCTGTCATGTCCCATCTGATTGCAGGCAGGAGCTCGAATACTTGAACACAAACCCTCAGATGACAGCTTTGATGGACATGTCACTTTCCAACCTCACGTCTTTAAGGACAGTTTTATCCCCGTTTTCCTTCATCGAGCTGGGGGCAAAAACACTGAAACATGAATTTTTCCTGCTACGCGGTGAGTTTTGTGTTTTATTTTCAGGTTTGATACTTTAGATTCACGTTTCTTGTATTTCCTCAAATGGATACTTCACTCCAAGACAGTAGTTTTACATGTCCTTTCAGTGGGACAAAAATGCTGCCGCAGGAGGACACGAAGGAGTACTTAACTATGTATGGGTTCAGGGTTGTGGGGGCTGCTAATTTTAAAAATTATATAACTGAAGGCAACTCCTGCTGCCGGCTGCACTTTGCAAAATAATTGTGTAATTAGAGAGCACGTGGACCATGGAGTACCTACAGACATTGTTAAGGTTGAGCCCTACTTGTTGGAGGATACCTGGGGAGTGTGAATTGCAGCCCCATGGAGCTGCATTTCTGGAAAGCAGAACAAAAGGATGAGAGAAATGGAGAACATTGTAGGGTGGGGAAGATAAATGAAATAGGAAGTTTCAGGGTGGCTGGACTGATTTCCAAAACAATGCAAAATTTGATAAGCAGCTTGGAAGACAAAAAACAGTGTGGGATTTTAATGCACCAGGCCTTTTCCCCAGCCACGAACTGAAGGTTTTTGGCTTTTCACTTTGAAAGGAGATTTTTCATTTAGAAACAGGCATGATAAAAAGGCATAATTGCAGAGTTAAACAGCATAAAAGCAAAAGGAAACCCTGGATTTAAGATTTAGCAAAAATTATTTCCCCCCTCCATTTATCACATTTTTTGCTTTTCGCTTTGGTCCAAGTCTGCGACTCCCCCTGTCTTTTTTCCCTGCCCATGGTTTCCCAGTTACTCACCAGATGACCCCTCACTCAGCTCTCTGTGGCCTCTCAGCTGAGTTTAGCACAGCTCCGCTGTGGACACTCCATCCAGGAGGAGCAGTGGTCACAAGCCAGCATGCCCAGCATGCTCCCTGTCTGACCTTGGCTCTCTAAAAACTAAACATCTCATGTGAACTGGTTGTTCTTGGCTCTTTCTATAGCCACTGAGGAGAGAGAAGCTTCTCCAGAGAGTGGTTTCCTTTTCCCTGTCCCAGCTGCAATGGGAGGACATGCCCTTATGTCCCTGTGGCTTATGGAAGCTCAGTGCAGTGAGCACATTAAGTATGAGACACTATGTTTTTACTTCTAGTGTTCGTTGCTCAATCTGCAGTCTTGCTCAGGGTGAAAGCAGCAGTGGAATTCAACAAAATTACACTCCCTGGGCACATTGTAGTCACAAAAAAATTAAAACTTTTTCATCAAGCAGACCACAGTGAGCAGAGCTCCTCTTCCCTAGAAGGATTTCAGGGGCATCATAGAAGAGCTTCAAGCACACACTGGGAACTTCTGCCATCACACGCAACCTCAGCATCAGCCATTCATCTTCTGGCTTCTGTGCTGCTGGGGTGAAGGAATCCTACTAAGGACCAGGCTGACGTGTGAAGTCTCAACTCCTTCCCTGATCCCACAGCTGAATAATTCAGATTATTCCATTTTATTGTGGAGCCCTAGAGCTAGGGAAAACTACAGCCTGGCTGTTCCCCTTCTCCACCTTGACAGACCTGGGCTGTGTTTCGCAGGGGCTGAGGGGAAAAGCTCTGCCGAATGCCTACTCCTCACTTTACTCTGTCTTTTCCTTCACTTGTGGGTCACTCTGAAGCGGAGATTTACTTTCCTACAATGTAAGATTAACCAATATAGAGATACACGAGCTCTGTATTCTTGTAATAATAATAAACTAATAAACTCCCCTCTTCCAAGTTTGCCATTCCACGTCGTCATGACCAAGCAGTGCCTTGTGCAGGAAGCTGAGCAACACACAGTCTCCAGAAGTGTTTCCATGAAGATTTTAATCTGCGTAATCTAAGGAGCTTTCTTACAATAAACCATTGAAATCAACTCATCTGGTCCCATTCTCGTGTTTAGAGTGGTTCTTCCTTCACATGTGCCTGGGTTGTTATGCCAAGCTCAGCAGACACCCTGTTTGTTGTTTCGTGTCACAGTCCGTCCTCAGCAGGACCAGCGCTCCCGAGCTTTTCCGCCCGCTGCTTCCGCCTGCTCCAGGGACTGCTCATGTTTGTCTGCACTGCCGAGATACATCTTTCAGCTAAAACCCAATCTGTCCAGCCGGCATTCCTGTTTGGGCTGGAAACCTGACAGATGGATCCCGCTTGGGTGGGATTTTACTGCTCCCAGCTCAGACACAGTTTAGGATGTTTGGCTATTTTCACTTTGCCCTGGCGGTGTGGAGCTGGAGACAACACTGCTCTTGTTGGGGTCAGTCAGGCCATGGCAAAAGTTGAAGAATGCG
The DNA here is from genome assembly GCA_013400515.1 of Erpornis zantholeuca. Lineage (NCBI taxonomy): Eukaryota > Metazoa > Chordata > Aves > Passeriformes > Timaliidae > Erpornis > Erpornis zantholeuca. The sequence continues at coordinate 116,236 of VZTN01009896.1, forward strand.
AAATGTTAGTTACACATGGCACATATCATAGCATGGCTGATGGGCAAGATCCTTGGGAATCCCTTTGGCTCTAACTCCAGTGGATGACTTGTGGTTTGAATCAGAATGAGCTTTTGGCCTGGGGATTTCAGAGTACAGTGGTTTTCAGGCAAGAACCTGTGAATCTTTTATCTAGTGACCTAATCTGCCATTTGCCCCACTCACCAGCCAGCAGAGGTTGCTTGGTTTGCTGCTCAAGAGATGGTGCAGACAGCATGGTCCCTGTGCTGTGTACTCAAGTTTGGGGCTGCTCAGAAGCTCTCCTAAGTAATGTCAGAGTTTAATGGTGCTTAATGCCCTTGTCACCTCTCTCCCCTTGAGCAGAATTTGGGCCAGGAGTCCAATCTGTCAGTGTGGGAGGGAGGCCAAGCCTGGGATGGTCTGGTTGTTCCCACTTTGTTCCATCATGCAGGAGCTCAGGGGCTCCTGGCTGACAGTGAACCCATACCTGCCCACACACCTGAGCAGGGATGAAAATCTGGACTTAGCTGTCAGCAAGGCAGAGGGGAGGGATGTGGTTGGGAGAGAAAAGCCAGAGGCCCTCCTTGCCTGGTATTCTACCCCTTGGCAGCACAGAGAAGCGGGCACTGGGCTTAGCTGGGATTTAGCACAATAATGTGTGCTGCCAGAGACATGGGAAATTCTGCAGTTCTCCACTGCTACAGCTCTGAGCATGTCATCACTTCCAAAACTGCAAGCCACAAAGTAAAATGAGAAAGACGAAAGTTTTGAATGAAATAGAGCATTCCATTCTGATTCAGTCAATTTTGAAGGACTTCTTATAAAAGAAAGAAGCGAAGAACATTTTGTAAGAGTAATTTCTCATTCAAAACCCAGTGTTTGACTTTTTCAAGAACAGAATTAATTTCCCTGGACGGCAGTACTGTGACAGTTTGGAGACAAGTTTGTGAAATTTACTGGTGATGTTTAATCTTACTTCTTTTCCCTGTTTCAAAAGACAAACTTTTAAACTTTTAGATCCTTCTAAGTTAAAAATGTAAAAAACATGGGTGAAGTGTCTATCTCTTCCTTTCATGTCAGACAGACTGTTTGCAGACTGCATGCCAGATCAGAATCTTCCCAGTATATCACATATTCCAGTCAAGTGTGAAGTCCTGACTGTGAGAGCAATGAATTTACAAATCAAAACTATCCTTCCTGAGTCCTAAAAGGACTTTATTGCTGGAAAACAGTCACACACAGGTTTTCTTTCATACCACTGTGATAAAGTCCTCAGGACAATGAGGTATTTATTCCAGGTTTCCTTGGTTTAAGAAAACTTTCAATGCACAGACCTTGTAGGGACTGAGACACTGTTTATATTAGGCATAGGCAATAATGGACTTAGATAAGGTATGATCCCCAAATAGGAATGATCTGCAGTGCTCAGAGCCCCTGAGAGGGAGCTTGAATCACCAAGCCCTGGTATTAAAAGCAATTGCCTGGCTTGCAAACCTCAGGCCAGCCCCGGCGTGGCCCAGTGCAGGCCTGAGGTAATGCTCTGTGTCCCCATTGTCCCCACACGCCGCGCTGCACCTCGCGGGCCTGCAGCTTTTGTTTTGCACAGGAAGATGACTGCATGGCTGTCCTTGCTCCACGGCTCCTGGAGTTTAAAAAAAGCCTTCCCTCTGTGAATCACAATATGCAGTCACCAGCCAATTATGTTTGGCTTCCAAACTGTTTACTCCGTAGCTGATACATTCTTCCCCCTGCCTCTACCTCCACCCTCCTTTTTGTTCTTTTTAAGGAATAGCCAGGGGAAACCAGGACAGAATTTCCAAAATTTGACTCTATAAAATAAACAGGGGTTCTTTTTTCAGCAATCCTGCATGCTGGGTTGCTTGTTAGCATCAAACTCTAATGCTGCTTAAGTTTAACCAGCATGGTGCCAAGTGCAGGGAGAGCTTATTAGGGAAATCCCTGGGTGCAGAATCAACATCACTGGAGGGGAAGCCAATGCAAGAGAAGCGATGCAGTGAGTTTAAAAAACTCATCCATTAAAACAAGCAATTTGTGTCTGGAGAAGCGCAGATTGATCTCTCAAAGTCATGAAATGGAGAAATAAGAATTTTGGAGGATTAAATAGAGAGTTCCTGCAGTGACTTTGTGCAGCACTTCATAATTTTTAAATTATAAAAATATGGTGGCATAAAATTACTAATAGAATTTTGAAAATGTCAAGCCATTTTGCTCCCAAAGTCACAAATGGCTTCTATAGAAAGGAATTAATTGGAGTGCTTCTATTTTTCTCTGTGTCTGTTGCAGCACTCTTTCCTAAATGACTGTTGCAACAGAATTAACATGAGTTAGCAAAGCAGTTTGTGGTTTCCAAATCCATGTTTTTTCTGTAAAAGAGGATTCAACCTATTTTATGGAATTCTACATATGAGCTCTGACTTGCATGAGGAATGACTGAAATTTTAGTACAGCCAACTTGTGTAATACTTCCAGACTGTCAGTCTTACTCAGCTACTTCAAGTCACCTTTGTTCCTGAACCTTTGCCCAAGCTGTGCAAAATGTTGCTGCTGTCTTCTGGGAGCAGTGAGAGGTCTCTCTGTGCCTGTGGAATTAGCCTGTTGGTCCCCTGGGGAATGACTGTCTTGTCATTCCCTGCTCCTTGCCTGCCTCATGGCTGAGTGTGTTGCCTCGGTGTGTAGGGAAATCTCCAAATGCTGAATTCTTCAGGTCACGGCCCTGGTGGTTCAGTAGCAGGAGGATGTCTTTGGCCAGTCCTGCCCTGTGGCTGCAGAGCCTGTCCTTGGAACTGCAAGGATGTGTCTATGTGCACAGCCAGGCTGGCTGGAGGATGCTGGAGGGAGCAAAGGATGCTTTAAGCCCACTGGCACCAGAAAGTGGATTCAGCCTGCAGAGCCCTGCAGCATTGGTGGCTGGCCCAGAGACACCACAGGACAGCTCCTGACCATGAGACCAAGCCTGCAGGAACAATACCTGAGCTCATGTGTTTGCTGTGTGGCTTTGCAGTGGGAAAAGGTTTCAGAAAATAGGAATGGGGGATCAAAAAAGAGAAGAAAATAGAAAGAGGAAGAATGCAAGGGATAAGGGAATCCTGGAGTTCAGAGAGGGTCTTATTCCCACTTCAATGAGAATATGATTTTGAATGTGAAATAATCCTGCCCTGGGATAGGTTTCTTCCTTGGAGACCAGTGCAGAAGTTTCCCCCTTTTTCAAAGAGGCTCCTTCTTTATGGTAGCCTTTCCTGAAGAGGAGTGGGCTGCTGGGATGGGCTGGCCCAGCTGTGGACCCACCCTGTGGCTCCCTCCCCACCTCGGGTGCTCAGACATCACTGCCAGGGTTTCAAGGTGCCTGGGGATCACCCTCACTGCCCTTCTGCTGTAGGAAATGGAATGTTTGCAGGACTTGAGGGCCTCCCTTTCACCTGGGGGAGCTATGACTTGTATTTTACAGCTATGTCCTCGGTGGGGTCCCGCAGGATATCACTTCATAAAAGTAATAAGGAGATTGATCCTTCACAGCACTGAAAAACTCTCATCCCTGGATCAGAATTCAGGGTATAACTTGCCTGTGAATCTTTGCAGCTTCTGTGAGGTCTGTGCTCGTTCTGAGCTGCGTGCTTGTGCTGCCGAAATGAGTGAAACCTCCCCTCTTGTCTTTTAACAGGGTCTTTTTAACAGATCTTGTTTTCCTGTGGTGTTTGGAGCACATCTTTTTCCAGCCTGGTTTGTTCTTTTTTGAGCAGCCTAGGTTGTCAATTGAAAACTAGCTAAGTGTACCTGGAGGTACAGAAGCGCTGAAACACCAATTTTCTGGGTGGCTTACTTGACTCTGTCCCTCCATCTCCTCACGTGGGCAGACTGGGTAAAGAAGGGAAAGGAAAAGGCATTTCACTTGCTATAATTATTTTCCAGTGACAGAAATTTCTGGCCTACATTAAGAAAATTAGGGGAAGGCAAGGCTCATTATTATTTTTCATAGATATTTTGGCCATTTTTCCTCCCTTTCCAGAGAAAATTTTGAAACACCATAAAAAGATATCAGGCTGTATCGCAGCTGGTTCATTTTTCTGATATCACCCAGAGTCACTCTGGCGTTCCAGGAACATTTCTGTTAACCTCCTCAGTCACCTCCCACCAGGGCAATGCCTGCCATGCTACCCCTCAGCCACGTCCCCACCAGAGATGTTCAGCTCCATTTCCCAGGAGGTGCTGGAGTACCCAGAATACATGCAAATAATCTTTTCTGTTGGGAGGGAAAAAAAAAAAGAAAGACGAGAAAACTTTCCATTCCCTTTTGACTGAAAGCCAAACTTTTCCATAGAAAGTAAACAGTTTTCATGAAAAATTTCAATTAATTGCAAACCATGTTTCCAGTAAAACCTCAGTATCAACAGTTTTGTGTCTGTTCTACTCCAAGCCTTTCAAGGAGGAGACCTTTAGAGCCCATATAATGTTTTCTGGTGGGAAAAAATTTGTGAAAAATAGTGCAATTGTCAAGTTTTGGTGATTATGTGTACCTCCCACCGCCCTGCGAAATAGCACTGGATACAGAGTGAATCCAATGGCTTTATGTCTGTAGGCCAAACAGGCCAGTGTGCAATCTATCTAAAAAGACTCTCTCAGCCTCCCAGTAATCTGTTAATTAACCACTGATAAATGGTGGGCTTAATCCTAGGTGGGAGAGTGAGGGTTTAATCCCAGGGCTGTCTGGCTCAGCCCAGGGGCTGCACAGCTGTGCAGCTGCTCTGGCTCCATGTATGATGGTCCCGTACAAATGTGGATGTTTTCTTTTATTGGGAGCAGGGAGGGGACAGCTTTACTGTAAATCCAACCCTTACTGCTCCAAAAGCTGCCTGTTTTTAGCAGCCAGTGTCCAGATGAAAGGCGTGTTTGCCCAATTCAAGGAAAGTCTATTTTTTCCTGCTGACAAGCATCTAAATCACTTTGGGACGCACCAGACATCCCGATGACGGTGTCGCCGTTTTCCCTAGGCTTGGCTCCACCTGGCCACCCAAACCCTGATCTTGGGATCTCCCTCTCCAAGTCTGGACAACACCCAGCCTTGATGGCCTCAGTGGTGCCAGACCTGGAGCCTCTGCTTACTTCCCGGTGGGAGCTCTCCCGATAAAACCCTTGCTCACTCGGGAGTTTAGAGCTGCTTGTCGAATTACCTTTGTCTGCAGCTCAGACCGGGGTTCCTGCATTTGTGCTGACCTTGTTCCTGTCTCCTGCCTGTCCCTTAGCTGCCTGTCTCTGCTGGTTTCCTTCTCTTCCGGAGGGCCGGGCACAAGAGCGCGCACGCCGTGGCTGCCTCGTCCCCTCGTGCCCTCCCTGGCTGGAGATGTGCCCAGGGGCTGCTCCCTGTGCAGGTCCCACCAGGACTGGTGTGGCTGAGTTCCACAGGGTGCCTGTGGCTTTGTGTGTCAGGGACAGAAGAATAGATGGTACAAGCCCAGTCAAACAGCTAAACAATATGCTTTGTTCTATGCCTGCTGTCCCTTGAGAGCTGCTCTCAATGGAGCAAGCCTGGTCCTCTCCAACTTCATTTAGGAGGTGGCAGGTTTGGATTGCCTCCAGGTGCAGTGTGACACGCTTGTTGCTCCTTTTCCTTGCATGAAGGGGTTTTGAGGGATGGTGGCCCTTTTAGTCTTTCTCTCTCCCTTCACTGGCAGCAGCATCCTCATGTGCACAGTGCAGTTTGAGAGCTGCTGTTGTGGAAACCTGGCAGCTGTGGGGATTTTTATGTAGAGTGGCTGCACATGCATCTTTCTGCTGCTCCTCCTGGGCTTGAAGCATTAGCTCTGCCTGTTGGCTTCACACCAGTTGCTTTCCCACAGTGTCAACATGCAAGGCCATGTTTCCATCTGAGTGTATTCCCTTGTCTTCTCCCCCTTTTGTCATTCCTCCTTCTCACATCTCCATTTTAACTCTGTGGAGAGGCTGAAAATCTCTGGAAAGCAGGTCTTCAAAGCTCCCTCCTCTGGGGGAATAGCAGATGTGTGCCCTTTGCTGAAGCTCTGTTTCTGCAGCTCCTGCACAATAGGGTCTGCAGCACAGTTTGTGGGGCAATGAAAGCAGCCTGTCCATCCAGAACCTGGAGCTCTTCTGGCAAGGCACATTTTAGGGTAGCATGCAAAAATGGGAATCCCCACAGGATTTAGAGGCAGCATTTCAGTCTTGGCTTCACAATGTGGGGCAAATTTCAGCCTAAACCGTCAGCAGTGGGCTGGCTTCCCCAAAAGCTCTTCCCCTTTGACTGGAGTATTTTCAGAGCAGCTTGGTATCAAGCACATCACCTTCCACTTTAGCAAGTGAACAGATGCCAGTATAGTCTTTACCCCACAATGGGTTTTGAGCTGCTTTTTTCTTCCTGTGACTCTTCTAATTATATACAAAATGTGTGTATATGTGTGAATCTGTATTGGGCATTTGAGGGAAAAAACAAGGTTTTACAGTCAGGAAAGGTGGCCAAGCAATAAATAGCATCTGAAGATTACATGATAATTATGAAAAGTCAATTTTCAATTCCAAATCATCTGCCTTAAAAAAAACCCACCCCAAAACCAACATGACATAACAGACATAACCAGCGATTTATTTGTCCTGTCAAAAGTGCTTTGATTTTGGAAAGCTGTGAAATTCACAGCAATCACACAATCACCAGCCAGCCATAAGATGAAGTGTGCCTGTGTAGAGGGTTCATTAAGTTTGCTGTAATCATGATCTGATTGGAAACAGGTCAGGGAAGCAAAAAGGCTAATTTTGGCATATTTGGGCATATTTCTGTGAATAATTAAGGTACGTATTAATGGGTAAAACATTTTGCAAATGCTAGCTGCTCTGTAAACATGCTTATAGTTGCTATAAACGGAATAAGGAAGTATTTTGACAGACAACAGACAAGATGAACTTTCCCTAGAAACAGGGTTTTTCACAGAGGAGCACAAGTATGGAGGGACTATCTGTGCATATGTACTGGGAATGCAGATGGTGTTTCAGCCAGCAGAAATGGTATCAATAAGGCTGCAGTTGTCTTTGTCCCACACACTTTTGCAATCCCAGCGGGCCCACAGCAGGCCAGCTCTTGCTCGCCCACGTTCTCAAAGCTGCACAGAGGAGCAAGGCAAGAGCTGTTTGGATGTTCTCAGTCAGTCCCGACGGCAGCTCGCTGCCCCTGCCCAGCTCCCTGCCTGCTGCCTGGGTGCTGGTGCTGGGCTGTCACCCCTGCCTGCTTCATGGGAAAGCGAACAGAGGCTGGCATTGGCTGGCACTGATATTTTGAGGAAAGCACATCCTTTCTTAGGACACGTGCTATTTTTGGTCAGAAAACTGGAAACCCTCAAAATGTCTGCTTCAATTTCTCAATACAATAGGAGTTTCTTTTTTCCTTTCGTTTCCTTTTCCCTGAGATGTGAGAGAGTAGGAAGGATTCAGTAACTTCCTGTCCTCTTCCAAAGGCCCTTGAGTTACATTTAATGTTTTTAGTGCAAAATCAGTATTTCCTCTGCGAGAAGGAATTTGTTTCCTAATACCCTGAGTCTAACTCCTGAGCAGAGAGTGCTGATTTTTGGAAGGAGAGAAACTACCAGGAAACCTTTGCCCAACTGTATCTTACCTTATCTTAGCAAAATCCTTGCGTGCAGGTCTCCAGCTAAAAGGCATATGATAGCTGTAACCCTGGTTTCACGGGGGTGAGCCCATGATTTTCCCCTTGGGCGGATTCCCCTCTGCCGGCAGTGCGGAGCAGCGCGGGGCCGCACACGGCAGCAGCTGCCCAGCTGCCTTCCAGGGCACGGGCACCGATCCCACTGGTGCCAGCGCTGGTCACGGTGAGCCCGGGGGCAGGACACGCCTCGCTGCCCGTCCTGGCCACACGGAGAGAGAGGACAGGCCTTTTCACATCCCCGCTCAGACACGAACAGCTCACAGAGGTAAAAAAAGTGTTTCGTGCAGAAACGTTTCTGGAATATTTTGGGAACTCGAACTGCACAACGTTAAAAATGTCCAGCAATATAACACCTTGTTTGCATTTTCAAAAGCCAATATATTAGTTTGAAATATTATCACTCATAAGTAAAGTTCTAAAAACCCCCATGTTTTCAGTTGAGGATGAAATTTCCTTATAATTTGATTTCAAAGGTATTTCGAATCTTGAAGTTGGGGGAGACAGGAAAATCTTTCCTTTGCCTACTTTTTTCCTTCTCCTCCTTCCCCTTCTCATTTTTCCTTCTTCCTTGTACTGTGATTTCCTTCTTTTTTTGCAGAAACGATTTGCCTAAATCACTGAGGGTTCTTGAAATGCTTCTCTGACCTAAGTTTCCCTTTTGACTGGAACAGGAAGTCCTTTGCTGGAGATGGACTGCATGCTGCAAGGTGGTGCAAGAAAGGTGGGAACAGGAGTAAGTGACAGCAAATTTATGAGGTCCCACCTTGTAAATTTATGTGAAGGACAATAAAAGCAGTTCTAAGGGTGTATCTGTATGGCTGAACTTTAATCCATGATAGAGCCCCAAAAGTCCCATTTCCTCTGTTACCATGAGAGCTCTCTGAACCATAGAGCTTTTGGAAAGGTACTGAGATCAAAATCACTTTAGAGGGTTTTTTAATGGCCATAAAAGCCAACTTGGGATTGTGAGACTCCTACTAGGGCGCCAAGTGAAGGAGACGCCTTATCTTCTCCCTCTGGTGACCTGCTGATAAAGTCCAGCTGCTGTGAATAAGAAGCCACAAAATATTTGTTTATCTAAAATGAAAAATTCCCCAAACCTAGATAAAAAAGGGCGGCCAGTAGAAATTCGGTTCAGATGGAGTGTTCATCATTTTGCTTCAGATGATGAGAAAGAGTCTTAAAATAAGAGTAGCAGTGCTTTTATAGGTGGACAGAACTCACCCAGCTTTAGTCCTTTATTTCAACACCTTGGTGCTCTCAACAGCCAGATGATACAACTTGTCCAATGTGTCATTGGAGCTGAGATGAAAAGTCCCATGGAGTGCATTTACCCTTTGATTTCACATGTCCAGGATCAGCTGCTGGACTTCCACACTGGTGGGGTGTAAGTAGCTTGGAGTGACTCACCTGCCTGATCAGGGTAGGTCCCAGCAAATCACCATCTATAACTTACAGGTTCAAGAGACCCCAGGTGAATGTCTATTTAGGAACAAATTGGAAATGTAATTACACTTGGCTGGGCCCTGGAAGACCCGTGTCCTGGTGGTGTCCCACTCCCTTTGACTATGGTGCCTCCCTACCTTCCGAGGGATCAAAAAAATCCCACTGTCCCTTCAGGCAATATCTTGTGTCTGGTGGGTGAGAAGCTGCACCACCTAAGAATGAATTGGTTGATTGCAGAGAAAATATCCATCTCTGGGCTGAGTCCCTGAGCCAAAAATGGCTGCACTTCCAAAAATGAGGAAAAAATGTGACACAGACAGTAAATTAGGTACCAGCACCCTCTGTAGTTGGCCACACTTTTTCTTCTAGTTTTCACTTCTCAGAGAGGGTCTGTGGCCTTTACTCAGCCTCTTGCCCTGTGTAGGGGATGGTCCAGGGCACCTGCCCTGGCTCTGCCTGGCTGCAGGCTGGCAGCAGAGAGGGGGCCCCACAGCCAGAGCAGCTGTTGGCTTTCATGGAATTTACCCTGGGAAGTGGAGCTTGGAGACTTGGGTTGGAGCTCGCTCACATCCTGCCAGGCAGGATTTGCTCTGAAGACCACATGATTTTTAATATAGGGCTGGGGATTTAACTCCAATCAGAGCAAATCTGGGCCTGGAATCTGTCATCCCATAAAATCTCTTGGCTCTTAGCGCTGCCATATCTTCACAGAGGATGCCAGTATAGGTCTGCCCTTGTCTGGCAGAGGGCAAAACTGTGGCCCCTAGTGATACAAAGCTCTTTCCCTATTCACACTGGTGTGCAGGGTTGCTGGTCTGTGCCCCTGGCTGGCTCCCTTGTCTCCAACCTGCTGGAGAGCAGAGAGTGTCGCGTGGGAGGGCGGCTCCTATTAAGCAGCTGTAATAGCTGCTGCTGTACAGGCAGGCTGACAGCTGCTGGAGAAGCCTCTGCTTTTGCCTCCCTCCCCTCTGCCGTGGGCTAGCTGCTTGCTGTGAGGAGCCAGATTTGTTCTATTAAAAGTGTTTTCCCGGATGGAGGGAAGTTCTCATGCACTCTGCCCTGGCCGCCCCTGACCCGCACTGGCTCCGATGTGAGCAGTCTTTCATTCAGCACAGCTCGGTGATTGGAAGCAGACCTGAGTGGGAGACCCTCACGTGCTCACCCCAAAAAGAATGAGGGCACTGAGTGGGTTTGGGCAGGCAGAGGTGGTCTCAGTCCTGGGGCTGCATGGGCAGGGTCCCCATCCCAGCTCCTCAGGGCACCAGGACGCCTCGGGCCGCTCTGGGCTAATGCACAGGCTGCAGCATCAGGAAGCCTCTCCAGCTGCCTGCTCACTCTGGGAAACAGCAGTTGTATTTGCAGTTGAATTGAAGCTGGGGGTTTCAAAGGTCTTAAGGACAGAAGTTTGAAGCGTTCGCGAAAGCCTGGATTTAGCTGTGTGGGTTTCGCAGCTGTCCTGGTGCCGCCTGGGTGGGAGTACGTCCTCTTGTGGGCTGCACAAACACTGCCTCACTCCCCTCCCACCCTGCAGCCCCTGTAGCAAGGCTGTGCCTGCTATGGCACCCACAGCAGCGCAGGGAAGTGTCCACTGCAGCTGCAGAGCTGATGCCTGAGCCGCTTTCCTGGGTCTGGTGAGGGTGGTGGTCCCAGAGGGAAGAAACACAGTGCAGTACTCCTCTCTTCCACAGAGCTCATAATGTGCTGGAAACAATTTTGTCATGGAAAGACCCCTGGAACTTCTTCAGAATAAAACATCTGGCTATGCTATTTCAAACAGAAGGATTTGGGAGAAACTATAGCTCTAACTTTCTGTTAATGCAGAAAAACTTTGGAATGATAGCAAGAAATTAAGAAACCTCCCATTTAAACACAGTAAATGAGTGTGTCAAAACAAGTCTGAAATGTGCAAATTATTTTTGAGGCAGTGCAGGGCAGGCCACATATATCAGATAATATCAGAGATGCCAGATGAACTCCCGTGTGCATGCTTAGGTGAGATGCCAGCACATCACCACAGGTTCACTGCAGGTCCCATCACTGCCACTGAACCCAGGAGGTGACACAAGTTTATAAGCTAAGCCCCCAGTAAAACCTTCTTTATAGAGACAATGGGGTATAATTTTACCAGGAGAAATTTAGGCAGAAAAGGGGAATGCTCCAGCGAGGATCTGTGAGCCAGCCAGTGAGGAGCAGCAGCAGGCAGGAGGCAGTGGTGGGAGCGTGGGCAAGGTGCCAGGAGCTTGTGAGGTCTCAGTGAGAGAGGGAAATTAAGTGATTGCTCACTGCCACCACAGTCTGTGGCACTGGGGAAACCACTTCGTTTCCCTGCATCTTTTCATAGTGAGGCAGAAAGATTTGTTAGTTTCTGAAGCCAAAATATTTTGATAGTAAAATGTCTCATGTTCTCACATAATTTTGACAGGATCTGGACTCTGGGAGTTATTTTTCAGAGCCACTTACAAAAGGCAGACTCAGTTTCTTCCCAGGGAAAGCTCTTATCAGGGAAACACCCCTCCAATGAATTTCCTGTGCAGGGACATATCCTGGGAAGTGGATTTAATTTTCCCCTTGTTTGTGACATCTAATTTAGACAGAGAAGGAGAATTTTCCATCTGCGGACACTAAAACATTCCTTCACCTGAATGAATCCCACAGGCCTCTTGTCAGGACTGTCCTCTGATTCAGATACCTGGTCAGCAAAACTCTCTCCATGTAAAAGAGTTTCTCTGAACTCCTTCCAAAATATCTTGCATTGATCCTTGCATTGAAGCCAGGCAGCTTTTTAGCTCCAATTTATGCTGGGACAATTGGTGCATCCAGTGATTAAGGAACTTGACCAAGGTCATGTGGTGAGTCTGTGGCAGAGCATAGGTTGGCTTTTGAGATTCAGATTGCTGCCCTCACTTCTGGTCACCTTTTCTTCTTCATATCCTCAGTCATTGCAGCCTTTTCCTCCCATGAAATAGTGACTGGATTAACTTGTCAGATAAATGTCCACTCAAGTAGCAGTTAATTGCGAGTGAGAAGTTCAGGATGTGACACTTAAACCATGGAGAGTTTATGGGAAAATTATGTGCTCTCTTCATTCCTCAAGAGTACTCAACACCCCTTCTCCTGCCAAGGACAGCCATGCCTACCCTCATGTGAGAGAAACGCACCCCCTCAGGTTGCTGGTGACCCAGATTTATTGTGACAGCTGTGGCTTCTGTCACTCCCCAGCCCAGGTTTAAGGTTAGTAACAAGCCATGAGCTGCTGCTCTCATTATGGGACCTCTTCGTTATGGCATTGGCCAGACCTCACCCTTAAACAGCTCACACGTTGCCTGTAATAACAGCACCTTGCATGCCCCTAAAAAATATAAATGCTTGTCTGAGGTTAAAAAGGGCATTTACATAAAGACTTTTATGCATCCCTTGAAAGAAAAATGATTCATGGTGTACTCGTTAGTTTTATTTGTCATATTGGGCAAACATTTGACAGTCCAAGCAAATTCCTCCCTTTAGCTCGGAACACGGTTACTGCAGCAGCATTTTATAAACCTCTCTTGGCAGTGGTACAAAACACAGGGAAGTTATTGAGGCACATTCCCTGCAGCTGTTGTAATTTCTACAAACTGATTTCTTATTTCACCAGGGGAATAAAAATAATGATATTTGTAATAATAACAATGATGATGATGATGACATAGTTATTACATTTTCATCAGAGGATCTCTGAGCACTTTATAAACTACAGCTAAGCTTCAAAATAAATAATCCTGCAGGACATATAAGTATGATATTGTATTTTGCATGGTCCCATTAGGCTACAGAAAAGATAGAACAATTCCTAACTTATGGACTACCTTAACTTTAAACTTTCTTTTAACCACGTTGTTAAAAAAATGAAGAATTTATCCCCCCAGTGCTTTTCAGAATTAAATTTCCATCTTGAAATATTCTGAAAGAGTCTAAAGATGAGTCAGTAAACATGACAATATGTGGGAAACCCCCTTAACCCTTCTTACGTTGTTCTCAACAGAGCTACTTGAAGGTGTAAAAAATGGCACTTTTCCTATTTTTGAAACACTGCTACTGTGCTAAATAACAAAATGCCTGAACCCATACGTGGGCAAATATTTTAATCCAGAAAACACTTTTATTAGAATTATTTGAAAGTTTAAGTTTTTACAAAATCTGAAGATGATTTCTGCTTAACCCCTTCATTTTGGACAAAGTTATCTGTTAAAACAAATCCTTTCCCAGTTAGCCCCTCTCACCTCCAAAACCCTGAGGATTGTTTTTTACTGTATCTCTTTAAATTGCTACACAGGGAAAAGTTCCTCATCTTGTCATGTGTTTGTTCCAGCAGAGGTTTGCTCCTCCTCTGCTGTTTCTCCCAGCAATTCACACACACAATTGTGCACTACAGTAACCAAAGGGGTGCTCTTCAAATTGAGTGCTCAAGAATGCAGCTCGCAGTGCACGCAAATCTACTTGCAGAATCCAGATTATTTGTTTTCTCTACTGGATTGTTTGGGTATTCCAGGCATTAATAAAGGAATTAAAAACCCTAAAATCCTTTGAAATGGGAAAAAGCATCTGCAAAAAGGAGACCTCCTCCCTCCCATTCAGTCTAATAGGAAGTAGAAATTGCTCTACATCTATAGACAGTAAGTCAGCCTGGCCAAATGAAACTAATAATTACATATTTCCCTTTAAATTACTTGCCCAAGGTCACACTGCAAATCAATGGCAGATTCAATAATTTAACCCAAGAGTCCTGAAACCCAATATCCTGCTCTCACCACTAGAAAACCACTGCACAACTGGCTTCCAGTCTGGGAATGATACATGACATAAGGAGAAAAAAAATAGATGTTTCAGGGTTTTTCCCTGTGTAGTGATCATTTATATAGAATTTCTGTTTACCTTGGTTTAGGATAATAAATACTTAGACACATTTTCTGTAAAAATATCTTGAAATGTTTTCAGAAGCTGCAGGGTTTTTCAGCTGAAAATGACTTCTGGGGCTGCTGTGAACTGCTAATATGGTGTGTGCCTCCTTTCATTGCTTGAAGAGTAATTCATATGGCCAAGGAGATACCTATCTGAATAGTAATAGAAATTACAAACTTACAACTTTTTTCATTGAGAAAATTTCTTAAATGTTTTTTCCGATCTGCTGACAATATCTTGGCTTTGATATAAATCTACATCATACTATATGTCGTTTTATCTCTCTTTCTAAAAATATTCAAAATATTTTTATATTTCAAAATTAGTTTTTTCCTGTTCTTTCATTTACTTAACATTAATTCCAATTGAATAAGTAAGACTGAGGGTCTCTAATTTAATTTCCACAATTTTCTCCATTATATATATTCCAAAGTAGAAATTTGTCAAAGGAAAAATGTTTTTAAAAAAACCCTAAAATTTAGGGGGGTTGTAATTGTTTAGAACATTATGAAATAATATGGGGGATTTCCCATTAGAATTTTAAAAGGAAAAGGAAATTTTCTGAGTTTAACAGTCTTTCAGTGTGTAAAATAGAAAAATGCTGTGTCTGTTCCCTTGGGACCTGCTGATGCAGGGAGAGGGAGAAGGAGCCCCAGCACTGGGGGGGGTGGGACCGGTCCCTGCAGTGGTTTTGGGTCTGCAGAGCTCTCTGGAGGTGCATCCTGATGAGACAATTCCTCCCACTGAGCCATGGGCCTGTGGCCTCCTGATACACCACCAAGGCTGGTTGGAGACAGGGTGCTGAACTTGCTGCACGTCCTGCAAGCTCCAAATCCACGGGCTTATCCTTAGGTCCCTTCTCTAGGTGTGTGCTGCAAGGTCGCCATCAATCTTCCTGCCATCTCTGCTCCTGTGAAAGCCTCCTACAGCAGGTGTTCCCAGAACCTAATTTTTCAGTCCTGACCTCAAGCAGCAGAAGCTTTTTCCTGTCCTTCAGAGAGTATATGTGCAGGGAATTATAAATTAGAATAGATTTTATTGTCAGGCAGGAAAAGCCCCACTCAATTCTCCGAGCGCAGGATCCCCAGTGGCCCTGGCCACTAACAAGGTTACGAGGACACTTTGAAGAGACCAGTTAGAAACTGGTAGCTGGTGCTGCACTTGGATGGTGCACATATGTGGGGTCTCTTTTCTAACCAAACTCTGCCAAGCTCTACAAGTGGCTCATCTGCAGATGAGGAAGGGTTTTTTTGTCATTTTGGTACCATTCCCCACATCACTGGTCCAGGACAGTCCTAGACCTAATGCCTGTGAGATACAAGTGAGCTGGGTCAGTGCTGTAACTGTCTCACAATCAAAGGGAAAGTCCTCCTTCTCTGGTTTTTGGGATGCTCTGACTTCATGACCTTAAGAGAATCACAGGGTAAGGAGTCGTGGGGGCCTCCTGAGATGCTCAGGTGCAGAAAATCACCAGGGGCAGATGCAGAAAGCCTGAAGGGAGTAGGTGGTGGGCTAGCAGTGACAGTGAAAAACTGGCATCATGTGGGTGGGAACCTGGCCTCTGCAGAAGCTCAGTTTGCTGCAGTGGCAGTGAAAGCAGAGTGTACACATAGAAACTGGGCAATGTGGGTAATGATAATCAGGGAATGTGAGGTTGTCCTGTGCCTTGAGGGGAGGGAGAGTGCCCTCCTGGGCTTTCCAGAAGATTCCAGGCACAGAAACCAGGGTGGGTAAGGACAGAAAATGAGACACAGCTACCTCATGCAGATTGCATTGAGCAGACGTTGTCTGCCAGTGTTAGGACCTACATACTTTCCACAGAAATTTGCCAGTGCATGTTGGAGCCAACACCCCTGATTTCTTCACAGCAAGTTCACTCACACCGAGCAGGGGTGGGTGATCTTTCTGGGCTGCTGGGCCATGGGTCAGCATTAAGCTATCAGAGGAAAAGGCTTCTGAGCCTTGAATTGTTAAAGATGGTCTTCTCTGCTTGCCCATAAGAGATATGTTGGAGGACTGTGGAGCATCATATGATCAACCTTGTGAACACAACACATTTTTCTGCTTTCTGTGAGTAGATGCAAGTTCTGAAAGAGACAACTGGTTCCTTCTGTTGTCTTGGATCACTGGCTATTGCTAATATAGTAGCATTAGTAGTAGCATTAACCTTTATTAGTTCCTCTTACTGCCTTCCCATTCTCCAATTAGAACAACCATTCCAGAGCACTACATGGTCTTTTTCGCAGAGCATTAAAGGGTTATGGTAGGGCCATTTGAGACTTTTGATGACAGAAAGTAGTGCAGAGCTGCCAGGCTATGGGCATGGCTCTCTGCCATTCCTTATTTTTGTTGGTTTTCATAGTAGCAGGAGAGTCTGAGAAACAGAGTAGAATTTTGGTCCCTCGTCTAAACTTTGTATGTATGGAGATTTGCTATCATAAGCAGTTTGATAAGAATGCTCTTTCTCAGTCTGGCTGTAGGATTTAAAATAAACTCCTATTGTTGTCCCAGTCTTTAAAAACCAGTAAGGCTAGACCTTACCCTTGGATACGTGTATAAATTTTCTACTGGTGGCAGAATGGCCAAAGAGATCTTAAAGAAAGCCCTGAGAAAAAGATTGGAAATTAAGACCCATCCAAAACATGGCATTCATAACCAGGACCTTGTTCTCCTTTTACTCTGCATTTCACAAAATAGAACTGCAGTCGGTCAATGAAATGAAATTACACCAGTGTAGAAATCCTGTCTGGGACAGACAGATCTGATTCCTGGGTTGAACTTCATGGCTTCACAGTGTGGGAGTACTTTAATCTACTCTGAAGAGCCCAGAGTCAGATCAGCACTTAATCTTTGCCACAGCAACATCTGGAGCTGAAATCCTCTTCAGGCTCATTTTTTGTTTGAAATAAAATATGTTTGTCCCATAAAGTACAACAAATACTCTGAAGTTAAAGAGACCTCTGGCCCCTCATGTATGCATTCTCTAACATGCTACACATTAGGAGAACAATCACAGCAGGCAGGTCTCCTCCCACCATAGTGTGTGCAGCTTGTGACAGGTGTGCAGAACAGCTCACCTAGAATGCAATGTTTAAACGTCATCAGATATGTAACACCAAGCACAAATTAGCTGAAGACTAATAAGCTGGGGTCTTGTGTGATGTATGTAGGAGGCATCACCTGATAAGAGACTGCTTTGCAACCTGATCCTGCATTTCTCTTTATCATGTGTCCAGGAGATGCTTGGAGAACATGAATCTGTTAGCAGGCAATTTACTAGTTCCTCGACAGGTCCATCTGCAGGCTTCTCTTATTCACTATGAGTTATTGTAACATCAAAAGTGCCACCTGCTCCTCCTTGGGAAAATGCCAGTATAGAGTAAGTGGCCAGCAAAGCTGTCTGTGATCCATCAATCTTCCTTGTAGCAATGGTGTCACAAAAGATGTGAAAATTGAGAGACAAACGACTAAAAGTGGGATGCAAGCCCCTCAGCCCCACTTAAGGAATGTCTTTCTTTAATTGCTTGCAATTACACCACATTTTCCATCACAAGAGATGAAAAGCTTGTCCACGCTCCTGGGACACTTCACTACTGTAATGAGTTTGGAAAGCAATGACCAGGCAGTCAGTGAAATCTGGAAATTACTCCAGAGGTAAGAATGAAATTTAATCAAGGATGGTGAGGATAGATGTGGACTGCTAATACCATGGTATGTTTAATATCTGTGATTCACACCCTCTTATCTCACCTCAGCATCACCCTTTGGCTGACTTTTGTACAAAACAGTTGAAAAAGCAAAGGTATCTTCCTTCAAGTTACCTAATTTCTCAGATCCAGAAGTAAGCATACAACATTTTTACAACCCAGTAGAAATTTTACTGAAAAGGTTTGATGATGAGGATCCTAATAATAGGGGAGAGATTTTGAAGGTGGTTCCTTGAAATGAAATTTTTTATGTTGCTATTTCCAGTGAACTTGAGCTTCCAGGAACTGCTCAGGCTCAGTACTTGCAGCATAGTCTGGCATTAGCTTATCGTGCATATTTTTTTTCTTTTCATTTTGATACAAAATCATGTTTATAAAAGAAACAGACAAAAGATTGCTTTGGTCAGACTTTGTGTTCCAGCAGGGTGTTGTGCTAGAACTATAGTGAAAGGTGGTTCGTGTTGTTTACTTAGTGAACTAAACGAAAATACAGCTACAGATTTAGATAAATTACAGCTCTTAGCATTAAGATTTATTGGTTTGGGGAAGAAAAAGAGGATTTTTCCCAGGCTTATTTTTGCTGCTGACTGCATTCTTACAAAAATAGGAATTTGGAGGAAAAGCCTCTTTCTCTTGTTCTTTTGGATGTACATGAGCTATGCTGAACACCATCTTCTCCTGACGAGGTGGATCCCAGTTACAAAGGGTGCCACTTCCCTCCTGGAGTGAAATCTGCCCTACTACAGCTCCAGACTAGTTCTCCCAGGCTTGGACATGTCTTTACTCCTCTGGCTCCACGAAATTCTTCAATGTGTGCTGAAAGGGGGCAGCTCCCTGGCAGAAGTGGTGCTGAGGACACAGAGCCTGGTGCAGACACCTCACTGTGTGTGGCAGATGGGCTCATTTCCCTGCCAGAGGCACCTCACCACGCTGCCAACAGAACTTTAATTGCAGCATGTCTAGCTTCACAAGCAGGGTTTGCAGTGAGATCCCAAGGGCCACCACACAGGATGCATGGTGCCAAGGAAAGGCTAGCAGACCGAGGAGCTCTTGCAGAGAACACCCTGTAACTCTTTTTAGCCTAGAGAAATATTTGTTGTTGAAAACTCATAAGCTCTTATAAGAGAGCAGTAGTAATGCAGCCTACCCGGGGAAGAGATGCTTCATCAGAAAAACAGAAATAAAACCCTAGAAGCCTCAAGGACTCTGTCCCTTATCAATCTGCATCTCTTTCATTTCACACTCCTGTCAATGGCAACTTCCCCTCTTTCACCACGGAGCCCAGCGAGCTCCATAAATAGTTCAGTTGGCCCAAATCAAGTGGGGATCTGCAGATCTGCCCTGGCTGAACAGCTGCCTTGGAGAGTTACTCCCCCTTAGGACTGATTAAATAGTTTTTCAAGAAATAGGTAATAGAGTCTTTTCTTTTTCTCCTTTTTTTTTTCCAGCAAGGTTGGGCAGTTAATTTTTAGAACAAACCAGTCCTTCTACTTTAATTGGAAGTCTTGTGCTCTGCAGAATTCTTCATTTTTTCATGTGTTTTTGCTGTTCTGAAACCAAAGCATCAGGTGGGGGATTTTGTTGCTTTTTGCTTGTTTGTTGGTTGTGTTCAGGAGGGGTTTAGTGTCCTTTCTGGAAAGGTAAGAAGGTGTGTGAAGAGTCTGGATGAAGCTGATGATGTGAAGCAGAGTGGGTGTCCTTATGGCTGGATTCTTCTTCCTCTGTGTTAATTGGTACAGAATAGGAATAAATGCAGATGCTGAAGTACGACAAAAAGAGCTGAGTGACCTCAAATCCAGACAATATTGTGCTAATTCTTTCACATAAATCAGAGCATAAGGAGTTTTGTCACAGTCTGTTTAGTCAATAAGAATAATTTGTTACAATACAGAAAAGAAAATAGGGCAGATTGGAGCCCTGGTTCAGGCAGGAGTGAAATAATTGATTAAATGCAATTGTGTCTGATCGTGCATGAGCCGAGTTGGAGCTGCTGTTCATAACTCTGTGGTCATTAAAACAAAATGCATCCTTCAAAATCCAGGCTGTGCAATGCTTGACTAAGTGACTGTGCCTCATGTAAAATTAAAACCTTCTCTCAAGTGTAGGCTGTAGGCTTTGGGACAACAGGGGCTCCTCGAAGAGGAGCAGCATCTCATGCCTCTGGTCCCAAAGAGAATAGTGAGTAAATTGTTTTCTTGGACACTCTGACTCTTCTCCAATGAAACATCCACAAAGAGTGAGCAAAATGTGTAATGTAAAACAGCCACCCAAAATATAGGACTCACTGGATGTTACCAGCAGAGATTGATGGATTCTGGCACGTTTGTAAAAAAGCACACAAGCCCTGCTGCCATGGGTGCAAGAAGAATCAGACCATGAAGGAAAGGTCTCTGTGTGCAGCCCCTGGACTTCTGTAGAAGTCCTCAGCCAAAAGCCAGTCTCTTATCTTGAGACAGTATCTGGACAAACTTTGAGCCAGAAATAACTTTTTGTCACTCTTTTGTTTCATGCTTCTCATTTATCCAGACCTTCCCTTCCAGAAAAGGAAAACAATATTCATGGCCTTCTGATTTAGAGCAGCCAAGGAGCCATCCAATCTCTCTCTCCCTTGCTGTAATAAGGAGAAACCCATAAACCTGGTGGTAGTGGAGATTGGTGAACATACCCCAAAAGTGTCACTTCTCTTTTCTCTGTTCCTTGCTTGTAACTTGGTGTTTTTGCAGAAGGAGATGGGGGATGGAAACAGAAGCATTGGGCCAAGGGACATTTCAGGGTCAAAAATTCAGGATTTTCTTCTCATTGAAGGAATAAATATTTGCACACATCAGCATTTCACCCTCGAATGATTTAATTTTGGCATGCAAAGTTGTGGAGGGAACATTTCATTCTGGCTTTGCTGATGTGCTCCAGTTTGTGTAGGTCTTCCCCCATCTGTGGATTGTTATGTTGGTAGCTTTCATCCCCACCAGCTGATCTTTTTCCCAGTGTCATGTTGATTTATTTGTCTTCATTGGTCTTCTGATAACATTTCACCAATAAATTAGTTTTAAATTAAACTTTCTGTTATGTCTTTTATGTTGGACCCAATGCATGTGCTGGAAAGGAAATTTCATTTCAGAGATACTTTATTCCTCTTTTTATCGCCCTCTTCAGCTACAGACGTACCAGCTGTTACATTTATTTTACTTTGGATGAAAGTTGCAAAAGCACTGCATAAATTATGAATAAAAATTTGCTGCTAGTGAAGATGAGCAATTGTAAGAAACATTTTAGACAGCCACAAGGCAGAAGTAGTTGTACATACAAGTGAGTGTGCAGCCTAGCAAGAGAACCTGTGCCTAGTTTATGTGGTACCTGATAACAGAATGAACACCCACTGTGATTGTTGCTCCAAGCCTTCCCCTTCCCCTGCTGCCAGGCCAATGCAAACACAAGAAAGCAGCCCTGAAACAGTCTGGCTCAGGGCCTGAGCTCATGCTTCATTTGTCTTTATCCACTTATTTGAGTACACCACTATGGCCCCATGAGCAAGGAACACTCAGGGTTTCAGGCACGGCTGGAGCCACAGGCTCTTCCATGTCCTGGCTGTCTCCCAGGATGGTCAGAGGTCCCAGGATGGTCAGAGGTCCAGCAGGTCTGTTCCCCTTTACCTCCCAGCTGGGCTTCCCAGCAGCCTACCCTCCCCAGCATGTCCTTCCCACAGTCCAGGCTCTGCTTTTCCTCTGCTTTCACGACTGAGCAACTTTCCATGGTTAAGTTGAGAAAAATTTTTCACTTTGTTGGGGAAAGCTTGCAGCAACTGAGGCAGCCATGCAGAAATCCAAGAAAAAGTGTTGTCCTTCACATAAATCTAACAAAACACCTGAGCAAAGCAAAGCTCTGCAGCAGTTTGTTACACCCTGATCTGCAAGCATGGGCAGAGGGGAAAAAACAAAGCAAGGGACCAAATTCTGTTTGTACCGTGCCAGGCAAGGCTGCGTTTGCTTTTCTTCAGCATGTCGCTGGCCACCTCAGTGCTTTTAAACAAGGCAGGAAATTGCTTCTCTCTGCAGCTCGTGGCAGCAAGACCTCCGGCACTGCCCGGGGCTGCTGTGTGCCTTGGGCAAGCTCCCCAGGGATGGCACGGCACTCACCGGGGCTGGGCGGCCACCCCGCCGGCAGGAGGTTTGACCTGCGGGCTGCGCTCCGGGCTTCGCATTTTAATTGCACTCCGAGGTGATGAGAGGAGGTGAAAAATGCATGCTTGGCTTAACTGAATTCCAAAATGGAGTATTTTGTGATATAAAATATAAAAACATCGTGCACCATTTCTGCTGTAGTTTATTTTTGTAGCAGATGCCATTCATACTCCGCCTGCCCCATCTTTTCAGCGCACTGTAAGCAGTAGTGATGTATAGTCTTCTCGATGAAGCACTTATCTGGGGCCCATTACTGTAATGACAGAGCCCTCCATGCTCTTTTGAGGTTTTATTATCAGAATGACTCCCTTGCTTCAAGCTGATTTTCATAAATCATCATTTTCTCAAAAGCTTAAAGGAAAGAAATGGTCTTTTGGAAACCTGTGACCTACTTTATTGCATGATTCCTCAACACTGGTCCAGCTGCCAGATCCAAAGACAGAGTCACATCAGACCATGGTTTGTTTGCAGGAGATTATTTTATATTATTACATTATTTTATAATCTCCTGGGTTCGAGTGGTCTTGCATGTGAGCCTTTATAGTGCCTTGCTCAGTACTGTAATCTTGAATTCTGTGCAGACTGGAATTGCTGCCAGCCCTGCACACACAGGGACTGACTGCCTAGATCACCCCTCTCACTCTTGGATGCAGCTTTGTGTTCCCACAGGGACAACCTGAGGAACACCTGCCTTTGCCACCCTGCCCTCCAAGAAGTGGGAAGTTCATCTGGGAGTGTCCAGTCAAGAGGTGGTGGGAGGGAGCCCTGGGGGGCTCACAGCTCCTGCTGGCTCAGTGCTCTCCATCACCCCTCTCCACCTCTGCCTCAGAGCCGAAACAGCATTCATGTCTTATCCTCTGTAACCTCTTATTATTTTTGGATAGGAAATCCAGAGGAATTCCTAACAGAAGCATGGAGAAAAAACAAACCTCTTTGTTTTAGTCCCCAGGATAAACATTTCCAGAACAATGTTAAAACGGAAGAAAATGAGTGCTCCTGAGGTTCCCAACCCGAGCCTGCATCCCTGCATCCATACGCAGGACACCCTAAACAGCTCTCCTGGCACTGGCATTTCCCAGGGCAGATTTTCCCCTTGTATCCCAACTACTTCTCACCAGAATATGCCACCTCTCTGCCACTTGGGACTTCTTGATNCCCCCCCACTTTTTGCTGGGCAGTGTTTCCCTGACAGATAATGCAGAGAAATCCAATTGCAACACCACCCCCCCCGCCTCACTTCAGCAGCTTTGGGATTCTTCTCTCTGTCACAGGAGATTTGCATCTCTTCATTTCCCTCCTGATTCCCTCTCCTGGCTGGAATTTCCAGGTTGTGCAAGCTGCCTTGCTCCCTGGTGAGGCTCACTGTCAGGTGCTCNATCCCAACTACTTCTCACCAGAATATGCCACCTCTCTGCCACTTGGGACTTCTTGATCCCTGTCTTTTCTGTCAACCCTCACTGTGTCAAAGGGGCACATCCTGGAGCTCAGGATCAGCTCCCTGCAACTGTGTCATGGTGCCTACACCCTTCCTCCCACACTTTCTGCTGGGCAGTGTTTCCCTGACAGATAATGCAGAGAAATCCAATTGCAACACCACCCCCCCCGCCTCACTTCAGCAGCTTTGGGATTCTTCTCTCTGTCACAGGAGATTTGCATCTCTTCATTTCCCTCCTGATTCCCTCTCCTGGCTGGAATTTCCAAGCTGTGCAAGCTGCCTTGCTCCCTGGTGAGGCTCACTGTCAGGTGCTGGTGCTCTGGGATTGGCAGGGATCCTGCCCATTCCAGTGATGGCTTTCTTTCCCAGGCCTTGGGTAATTCCTGTATTAGTTCTTTGTTAAGTCTTTGGATGTAGTTCATGTCTGAGCAACCACTTGGTTTGATGTTTTTGGATGTCATTTTAAGATTTAGCAAGATAACTTTTTTTTTGGCAAATGATATCGTCCCACTGTTCAAATAAGGGAGAATCAGACATATTTATGAATTTGGGATAAACACAAAAAGATTGTTTTCTTTAAGGAAAAAATGAGCCTGTTTAAATATTAAACAACATTTGGTTCCATCTTCTTCTAAACAGAAGCATTCTTTTGTTTCCGAACTACATTTTCATTTATAAATTTGTAACAGTCATAGAAATATTTTTAACAGCGTTCATAAAACTACCTCAATGAGCCATTTTTGGTTTAGTCAGAATCTTTGTGATTTTCCAAAATTTTTGTTAAGGTTTCTTACCAGAACTCATGCAAGCCCTTGGTGCTGGGAGTTGCAAATTGCTGTGGTGTAAAGAGGTGTTCTTGCACTTGCAACAGCAGCTGTCTTAGCCTTGGCATCTGTTCCATTAACTCTTCCTTGACATGTGACAGAAGAACAGTCTTCATGGCTGCACTGACCATGGTTCAAGGAAAATTCTGTCCTGCTCTGAAGATATTGTCAGCCACAGCTGGTATGAAAGGAACTCATTTAATTTCTTCTCCAGGGATATTATGATGGGATTTTTCTTGTTGGTTTGTTACCTTTTTTCTTCTTTCTGCTCACATCCCTTGTCCACCTCTGGTTGATTTAACAGTTATAAAACAGTCTCGTCTTTTATTCCTGATTTCTTTATCTAGCTCTTTGCCAGGATTTTACAGTCAACGTAGGCAGCCAGAGCTACACCAAACAGATAATGAGGACACATGGATCAAATGTGCCACTGGTTGATTTAATTTTCTGTTCACTTTGCAACCACTACAAAAATTCCACAGGAAGCATATACTCCTGTGTAAGAAATTTGGGTCTTCTGCAATAGGTTAATTCTTAGCTGCAGTTTGGGGACCCCTTTGAAACTGTGTTTCTTAAGTGCCTTAGAGATTTCTAGGCTGCAGGCTGAAACCTGTAGTTTGGTGTCCTGCATCAGTGATGGAACTGAGGGTGGCATTTGAGTGACGGGCACAGGGTGCCACTACTTCAGTGTTCTCCAGAGCTCTATTGCCTCATGCTCCTGAGCAATGCCTTTTAAATATGCACTGGACCAGCAGAGCTGAGGGAAGCCTTTTGTGCTCCAAATCAGAATGTAAAAAATTAAGAGAACAGTCCAAGTAATGTCTTCTTGATACATTTACCCATGGCCAAGTCCCTGGGATTAATGAATGTAAATCCTTACAGCCAATGGGATCAGCATGTGTAGATTCCCCCTGGAGGAAACCAGATGATTGGATGAGCTTTCACTGAAGTCACTGTATTCCCTGTCTGCAATTAGTTAAATTTTTTTTTAATTGCAAACTAATTTATTCAGCTATTGCCTGTATGCAGTTTCAGGGAATTTTGACTAGATGGAGCATTTTTGTGGTCTGCATTATTTCATTGTTGAGATGTTTCAGACAAAGGAACAATTTGAACAGACTTCTTAAAGGACCAAGTTCCTAATTAAGTGCAAATCACACACTAACAAATTACCAGACCACTCATCTTGTACCCAGAGGGATAAATGCTGCCAATTTGAGGAGGAGATTATATTTTTCGGACAAAACAAAGAAGCTGAATTCCTGTTTTCAGTGCAAAACGGAACTGTGCTTTAACTGTGAAATCCAAAGTCGTGTCTATATTAGAACAGCTCTAATTTAACTATAAAATTCAATTATCTGCTGATGATACTGTCCAATTTGAGTCCCTTGAAGCAATTTCCATCATTTCCCTAATACTATCTTTGGCCATCACCTGGAGGCATCTGTTCTGATGACTTCTGCCATTTCTTGTCTTCATTAGTTTCCTGACGCCCTTGTTTTTTTGGCACTGATTTACAGCATTCAAGACAGGAAAGCAGCCCGAGTACCTTAACTTGGTGTCACTTGCAAACCAGTGCAGTGATAGGACAAAACACATCAGAGCCTCACAGGAAATAGCTGGGCCCCCACAAAATGTTGCTTGTTCACCAGATGTGCAAGACCCAAGCAGTTAAGAAAACAAAATGTGACACTAAAATAAATGAGCAGCAAAATTCCACCTCTGAAATATTAAAATTAAAAAAAAATATATATTAGCTTATAAATTTTAAAGAGATACATAAAAGCATATTGAAAAAGAGAGTGGAACACAGTTTCATTTGATTTATTTAATTTAGCCTAGATTTTCTGAACACTGTTTTTCTGAAATAGGGAATAACAATTGATGGAGATAAATTATGCCTGGCTGTGTGCATTAATTAAAGATAATTGAAGGTGGATGATTCTGACGGGGCTTCTCTTCACCCCCCTTCCCCTTCTGCCCTGTCTGGAAGTAGTTATTCATTTCCAGACCCTCCTGTGTGCCATTAATTGGGCAGGAAAGGTGCCATCCTGTAAAGTGTGTGGCTGGGGAGCACTGAGCCCTTTCCAAGTGGTGGAATCTGAGTGACACAGCCGCTGGGAGGGATGGCATCTCAGGGAAACTCTGTTCCTCTCAGGGGATCAGAGAGGCTGCAACAGAGCAAGGATATGCCCCAGACCCAGATGTGACTCAAGTGCTTCCATCAAGTCCCCCTGTGGTTCTGCTGGAGCAGATGGGTGTCCTGGCTGAGCATCCTGTGAATCTTGGCCAGGATGCAGCCAAATCCATCTTAATGCATTTGGGAAAAGTGGAGGCAGCAGTGTACCTGGGCTGTGCCCTCATACAGATTGGGCACACTGATGGGCTCTGTACCTGGGACATAAAAATGGACACACACTCAGTGCTTATACAGAAATCAAGGTTGATTTTATTTCTGCCAGAGCCTGATTGTGCTAATCTCAAAAACCCAGTGTTATTTCCCTGTATCTGTCTTACCTCCCCAGCAGCAGCAGAAATCTGATAGGAAAGCGAATTTGGCTGCCGGGACCAGGGCTGTTTAGGCTGATAATTACTATTTATACAGTAATTGTTATTAAAGTTCTAAGAGAGTCACTGCATTACAATACCAGAAATTACACACTTGCACCCTCAGCTACTAAGGAACCTCAGGCAGGGAAGGGTCTCCAATGAGAGAGGTCTCTTGGGGCTCAGAGTAGTGTATTTTCTCCCTTTCTAGAAGGGATTTCCCTAACCTGCACCTAAGCCTCTCCAGTGAAGGAGGTTGGACAGTCTTCTGCTCTGCTGCACCCATGGATGGAAAACTTTCTCCAAACTCCAGTCCTAGCAGCCTTTGCTGAGTGTTTTGTTGATCTCCTCTTGTCCTTACTTTCAAAAAGAAGAATTGCTTACTGTCATTTTTGTTGGAGATTTTTATGCATTTAGGTATTAGTCTTGCCTCACCTTCATCTTCTCTAAACTAAACAATCTTCTATAGACTAAACAAGTGCAATTCTTTCTATCTCACTAGCTGCATTTCCCAAAGCTCTGATCATACTTGTTGATCTCCTCTGGATTTTCTCCAGTATATCTATAGCCTTATTAAAGTACAATGTCCCAAACTTGACCAAGTTTTTCAACTATTAAAGTGCAGAGCAGAATAATTGCTTTCCTTGTCTTATGTATGGTGCTTCATATATACAACTCAGGTATTTACTTTTTTTGTCCCAGCACTGCACTGCCAGCTCAAATCCAGCCTGTCATTCGCTGCATTCCTCAGACCTTCTTTTGCCTTGCCACTGCTTACAAATTTCTTCCAGCTTTACAGCTGGGAATTTGTTTTCTTCTCTCTGAAAGTAGCACTACATCCTAGTGGTTACTTAATCAGGTTGGCTGTGGACCATCTTTCCAGATAATTTCTGTGCTTTGATCCTCTGACTTTGTTTCTCTTGTAGCCTCTCCAAGTTTAATGGTAACCACAGATTTCATCCTCTGCATCATTAGTGAAAAGAATGGAAACAGGCCCTGAAAACATCCCAGAGGAATCCCACTTGAACAACTTCCTATTTGATAGAACAATTGATAACTGTTGTTTTGGAGTAAAGTTGACCCAGGTGCTGTTGTGATTACGTTTTAGCTCATACCTAATGTGACCATATCAGGAGATAAGATAAATCACATCCACTTGCTCTTCTTTATTCACTAAGTCAGCTACTCTATTAGAAAGGGGGAAAATAGACAGGTTTGACATGATTTGTTCTTGACAAACTCAGGAGGACTGCGTTTTATCACTATAACATAAATCTAGGTATTTAAAAATCTGATTGTTTAATAACTCATTCCAGATTTTTGGGAAACTGGAATGAGTGGTTTATAGCTTCCTGGGGTCTCATTATTCCTTTTTTAATTTCAGCACTATAGCCACCCTTCTCCTGTGCTCCAGGACTCATCATGTTCTATAAGAATACTTTACAATAATTGCTTTACAATAATTGTTAGTTATTCACAGATTACTTCATTTTATTTCTTGAATAAGTTCAGGTGAACTCTATGAGGCCCTGCTTGCTTGTGTGCAGTTAGCTCATCCAAGTATTCTTAAACTTGGTCTTTTCCTGTTTTGACCTGCAGGTCTTACTAATTTTAAAAATAATTTGGTTAATAAGCTGGTCACAAAACGGCTTTTTTTATTTTTTAAAAAATAAGGTCTGGATAAAGAGACATCCCAGGCTTCTCTGGAAAATTTGTTACTTGCTCTCTTTTCCTGTTTAGCAATGGACCAAGACTTTCCTTTTTCTTCCTCTAATGAAAATGTATTTATAGAACTTTTCCCAGTTCCTGTTGATGTCTTTCCTAACTTGAACTGCCTTCTGTGCTGTAGCAGATTTGTTACTGTACCCAGTTTTTTGTCTTACTCCCTTGTACTTATCCTTATCTAAGGGTTTGTGCTACACATTTCAAAGTCCTCAGAAAGTTGCTGCATCTGGAATAGTACCTCCATGTTCCTGGTGTTCTTCTGCATACGGAGAGCTTGCTTTAATGTTTCTCACACAGAAAATTTTCAGGATCTTTTTACTCTTCTACTCCTGCTGAAAACCTTGGTTATTTACTAGAGTTTTTAAGTTACCCTATTGTTTTTTCAACATGGCTTTGGGTAACTAAAATATCCTATTGCCACCATATCTCCTTGTTTGGATATCTTGTACAAATACTTGTTAAAGCTTCTTCTACTTCCTATGAGTGATTGGATGGCCTGTAGCAGATCTCTGTCCTGAGCCACCCTGGGGTCAGCTGTGTCACAGCATCTGAACAAAGACTTACAGTTCTTTCTGTTCCCCTGGCTCCTTGTGTTTGCTTGCAGTGGTCAACACATCGCTCCTCTATTTACATTTTTGTCTACTTTATAATTAATGTTTCCAATTTTCTGGCTGCAGCTAAGAACAACACATTTCTCAGTGAGCTGCAGGCTTCTTCAACCATACTGCTCTGGGTCTGCTTAAGAGGCCACTGCCAGATTATTTAATAGTTTGGGATAACTTGACACAACTTTGGTACAATCTCAGCCACAGGCATTTCTCCACACCTCTGTGGGGATATTTTGCTTCAGCCTGAATGAGTTGATGGTAATTTGGACAAATGCCTTCTGAAACTGAAACAAGAAAAACAGCCTCCTAGAGAGGGATGTAACCTGTGTGTTGATAAACCAAAGACAGCCCCCCTCACAGCACAGAGATGTCTCACTTTAAATAAAGACATGCAGAGACACCATGATACTGGAAGATCTGATACCCATCATGATGCTCTGCTGGAACATTAACTCTTTTTGATCTCAGGGAGACACAATGGCCACCTCACCTCCACCAGCCCTTTTCTTGAAGGTCATCTCCCAAGTCATCACCAAGCCCATGGAGAAACAAATTCTACCTCGGTGCAACACCAGCATGACTTGAGAGGTACTTTCTTCTCCTCAGGTTTCAGACATGCCTGGGCAAGAAGGTTTCTTTAGGGCTTGCCCTTGCACTTACTGGGGGCCCTAGTGACATAGTAAGTGCAGGATCAGGCCAGGGGAAATAGAGTTAAGGACATTTAGAAGCCCTTGAAGAGCTGGAGCCGAAGCTGCAGTTCTCGTTTGGCCTGGCGTATCGTTTGTGACCCATCCTATTGTTCTGAGCTTAATGCTTATTCATTTCCTCTTTGCTGTGTTTTCAAATATAATTATTTTTAATTGTGCTTTTTTTTATTTTAGAGAAACAATAAAAATAAACTCCCTTGGGTCATAGAGTGTGGATCAACACAATCAGGTCAAGGGACTGCTTTTAGTATGAGTACTGACTCTGATACAAACATGGATTTCAAGGTGACAGCTTTGCCTAGAAACTGTTTGATTAACAGCTGTAGTCCTGGTGTGACTTCTGGGAATGAAAATACTCTTACCAGGAATTCACAGGGACCATTATTTTAGAGGGAAGAAGGTTACTTTTGAGAGGACAACTGAGATATTCAGGGGTTCTCCCTTACTGCAGAACTAGCATTGAACATCCTGCAAAAACTTATAAATATTTAACATTCTTTTACATCATTAAACTACACTGTCTCATTGCAATTGATGCTTACACATAAACTGAGGTACATCTGCCCTATGCCATGTCTCTGTAGTGGAAGAGATGTTTATGCTGGGAAGGAACTGGAAGGGATGGAGGAGGCAGGGAGACTCTTGTTTTCCTAATGAAGACAGAAGAACAGTAACAATTTCCTCAGCTTACTCTCTCCCTGTCTAAAGGGGAAGCTTTAAGGAAGGGTTGTAGTGGAACAGACAAGGTGCATCTGAAAACTGAAGCTGTGGTCCAGGCATATATCTTTTCCCATTAAGAGGCTGAAATGCAGGCTTTTCATAAAGGAGCTGCACAGATTCCTTCACAGTCAGGCTGAATATTACGAGAATTAATAGATATTTAAACAATACCAGGGCACTTAGGTTAAACATTAAAGACTGGAAGGACCATGCCAACTAGACTTTGGTTATTGTAATTGCACTGGAAGTGTTAAAAAAAAGTGATGTGATCTCCCTTGGGCAGAGGCAAAATGTATTTGAAAGCTGCTGTTTTGAATTACGATGGCACACTTATAGAGAACAGATAATGTAGATACCACAAAAATGTGATGGGTACCATTAAAGGAGCATCACACAGCAAATCATAAACAAAATGCCTTCAAAATGTACAATATTCAAGTCAGAGGATTTGTTTAGGGAAGGGATTAAAAACATGTAAAAAAAGATTGTATTCTTTTAGCCCTTATACAGTTTGCCAAGATCGCTTTAAATAGAAGCTTAAAAAGCTATTTATACTTTTGAAAATTAATAAAACATATGCCCTCCTGTACAGAATATAATAATAGTAAAATAATGCCACAAACATAGACAAAAGATGTTGTTGTAAGACCTTAAGTTATTTCTTCAGCTATATTAAAAGAAGTAGTGCTTGACCTAATTTTTGAATAATGGGTTACAGTTGCCTTGGTCTTTTGGCTGCTATTCTGTTGGTCCCTATTCAGAGTAGGCAGGTAGTGATTGATGTGGACAAGCAAAACTTTTTAAAAAAGAAACTGAAAACAGTTGGAGTAATTCACATTGAAGAGGAGATTAATAAGAGTGGACATGAGAAATGTATGAAGAGAGTGGGTGGGATAGATAAAGAGAGGGAGGAATTAATATTCACGTTGTCTTTAAAACAGGAGGTTCAGTGAAACTCAGCAGCAGGAGCAAATGTAATAGTGATAAGGGGAAGAACTTTTTCACACCATATGGCAACTAGACACCACAACCCCTAGTTACAGGATGTTTTTGAGGTTAGGAGTTTATCAGGATTTATGTAGAAAACATGCCAAGTCATCACTGTGAATGCTAAATAGAGCCAGGAATCAGAGCAGCTTCCTGCAGGCTTGGGGGAAGATCATTTCTCTCTCAGAAGGAGTCCATCACCCACCTCCTGTTGTCAGCTCCAGGATCCCTGCCCAGAGGGCTCCATGGTGGGCTTTGGAAGCTCCTCTCTCCCACTTGGCTGAGGTTCATGGGGCTGGTCCAGGCTGTGCTGAGTTCCCACTGCAGTGGCTGGTGCTGGAGAGAGCCCCTGGCAGCATCAGGGGCTGCATGGCCCATGGGGAGCATGGTTCCTTCACCCTGCAGGACACCATTCTTCCCAAAGCAAGCAAAAATACTTCATCTCTATGCAGGCAGAAGACCTAAACAGCAGTTGTGCTGGGACACTCTGTGTTCCTCTGAAATGAGAATCCAAATGTGTTCTACTCCTTTCCTAAAAGTCACGAGTGCAAGTGATAATGCAGATGCCTTCAGGTGCAGCCCTGAACTTCCATGCTGAAGTGGAGCTGCCTGGAACCCCTAAGGGAGCTGCATGGGAGCAGGAGGGAATCCTTTGCTCCAGGGAAAACCCATGGCAGACTTTACATTCCAGGAATCTGTGACCCATTTTCATGACATTGCCCTGAAGTTTACTATTGGGAAGCCATTTTTCACTCTGAAATCCCTTATCATGAGGAATAATGAAATATTTATGATTTTTCTCCCTGTTTACTGCAAATGCTGATAAGCAGCTCTGGGACTAAGGAGCTGTCAGAATCTATCTCTTTTTCCTTCATCGGGCTGATTAATTATAAAATAAATAAATCATTAATTGAGATTTCAGTAACTGTTTAAAAAAAATTCATGCAGTGTTGGAAAGGTCAATGTCCAAAGTAATTTGGGATTCAAATCCCAGCAGGTCTGATGGCTGCCCTATTTCTCCAGGGAAAAGCTAAGTGGGACACCTGAGGGGAGGAGGTATTGGTCATTAATCCAGGAGTCAGCAGCTGGCCAAATCCAGTGATCTCAGTAAAACAAAACATGTGCATAGTGTGTGGCTTCTTAGAACTCAGGTTTCTTGCCTGGCCTGGCAGTCTGAAGAATTGCTTGCTTTTGCAAGTTTAATTATAAAATGTATGCCAAGGTCAGGGAACAGGTCAATGCTTTAGCCATCCAGCTGGGAGGCCTAAGGATGCCTCATAGGAATTAGCTGGACAGGAGGATTTTGATGGAAAACTGATGGAAAAGAATTGCCTTTGGAGAAAGATCACGTGCAAAGCCCATGCAGGCAGTCATCTTCATTACCAATGTGTCTGCTCCATGTAGAAACATGGGCAGGAAAGGAAAGAGCCCTGACTTTGACTAATGATCAGTCAGAAGGGCTCCATGATGAGGCAATGTGTGTTCCTGAGCACAGCATGATTGCTTTAGGGGAGTGTTTCTTTTCGTTTGATGAAAGATGAAATGTCACAGTATATTTGTCTATTGGTACCCTCATCCTCCTCTCCTGATTCTCCCCTCATTTCATGGCAATTGCTACTCTTTGCATGGGGAAATGTACGAGGAAAAGCAAGCTAAGCACAGCAGTAAAAGAATGTGTCGTTACTGGGAATAGATAATTTCGTACCAAAAAAAGAAGAGAAGCTGAAATAGTATTGTGATTAATGGTCCTGCAGATGTGCTCTTC
This sequence comes from Erpornis zantholeuca, assembly GCA_013400515.1. Lineage (NCBI taxonomy): Eukaryota > Metazoa > Chordata > Aves > Passeriformes > Timaliidae > Erpornis > Erpornis zantholeuca. The sequence continues at coordinate 149,504 of VZTN01009896.1, forward strand.
TTACTAAACTTCCATTCTAGTTAATCTTGTCTCTGTCTTGCAGCACCACAGTGAAGTTAGAGTAACTCACTGACTGCAGGTTAACAAAACTGCCTGTGGCAGCAGCTTGTGAATATGTGTTCTTTTTGTGTGTGAGTTGTCTGTCTTAGAAGCTAAACTAATTTCAGTTGCCTGTATCTGCTGAGGGTCTGAGGTCTGTGACAGCTCTGCACATGGAAACCCAACTGTACAGAGGACAAACTGTTCTTCACCAGCCTCTGGGGACATTCTGCAGCTCAGAATTTTCTGTCTCCCAGTGCCAGGCATAACCCATCTCTTCTGCATGAAACAATGAGCAGGCAAATATTAAAACAAGTTATTTCCCTATCAAGCAAATTGAGTCAGCCTGCTTTTCTATGGGATTTCTGGATGTCATCAGCATATTGACAACCAAGTGTAAGCATTTCCCATGACCTCCCTTTTCCCTGCACTACCTGAAATATATCACAGACTCTCATCTCTTCTCCAATGATCCTCTAACTCCAGGGAAACCAAAAGAAGCATGTGCCACTGCCTGTTTTGAGCCATGTGGCACTGACTGGCTCTCAGATAGGTTTGCTCCTTGCCAGCTGGCAATCATACAGAATAGGTAATTTCTGCTGTCACCTTGTAGTCCTTCCCTCACTCAGAACACTCACTGGGGTCTCCATCCTCTACCAAGGCCTGGTTTTCACTGCTTTATAGGAACCTCTTTTCTTTGATATCTCTTCCATTATATCCAATGTGGCTGAAAGTGGCCAGTGGATTCAGAGCCTGTAGGGGAGTTTGCAAGTGAGGGAGGAAGGAACTACCTAACAGCAGGTGCAGTGTGACAACTGCAGCACAACTGGCTGCAAAATTTCACATCTTCAGGAAAATACTGCCCAAACATATTTTGGCTTCGTGTGCACAACTTTCTTCAGCAAGAGGATGTGAAGGCAGATACCTCACATGGGATGGATGTGTCACAAAAATTCAGGGCCAACTGGAAGATTCTCAGGTTCCAATACTACAAAGATATGAGGAATTTGTGGAAAACTTTGGGCTTTTCACTACTGTTGCCTTTTCCTGGTCTTAAAACAAAAATACAATTTATGGGGAAAAGGGGTTTTTACCTCAGTAACCCCCTGAAATGCACACACTGCCCCTCCCCCCTCCCCCCTTTAAAATGCACACAATTATTTGCCTTGCAAATTAGTATATTTATCAAAGAATCCCCAATGAGAGGCTCAAATGAACCCCCTGTTCTGAAACCTTCCTCCTGGATGGGCCTATCTTAGTTTACAGAATGTGTTCAGGAGAGGACCTTGGTGTCTGGGGCTCCCAGGATGTTTGTTCTTCTGGCTTAACAGTACAGTGAGTCTCAGCTAAGTTATCAGGCTTGGAAAATTACAAGTATGTAGGCTAAAACTAAGAATACATAAAATTATATAAAAAGGTATATAAGAGGGGTATGAGAGAAAAAGCAAAAAATCATCCTGGCATCGTTACAGCACTTGTCGTTAGCCCTAAATGAACTTGAAAGTAAGCACATCCATTCAAGAAATGAACGAGATATAACAGTTGCATGTGACATTTGAGTGAAATATTTTCTCCTGTTTCTGAGCTTTTAATGGACAGAATGTGCAGCAGGATCTGCTTGGAATTGCTTAGGTCTGAAATGCTGTTAACTGGACACTGACAGACACAAAAAGGTAAATCAGTGCCACTTCCATCTGTAAGACAACAAGAACAGGAGATGGATAAGGCTGGTCACTTGTCAGAGCTGTGAGAAAAGTGCCGAGGCCCTGTGGAAAAATTCTAATTAAAAGGAAAAAGACCAAAAAATAATCTTAAAACTGCTTTCTTGCTTCTGATTCCTGTTGGCTGTGGTCTACTGACCATCTTTTGCTAAGATCTGAGGATCACAGCTTGGGTGGTGGCATTTCTGCATGCAGGTGTCCAAGGCATGGGTCAGCCACCATAATTTCTCTCTACATTTGCATACAATTTACCTCAGTAACAGAAACTTGCTTCAGAAACTCTGAAAATATGAACACAAAAAGGATGTTGGAAAATAAATATTTTTTTTTTCTGCCTAAAAGAACCTATTGTATTCAAACCATGTGCTGATGGTCATTATACAAGTTCCTGGAGGGCTCTATGTTGTCTGTATTATTCTGGTAAAAGAACTACTACTTTCTTTTTAGGCATTTCAGTTCAGCACATCCCTTTAAGACCAGGACTGTATGTCTGAGCTTTGGAATAATTAGAATTAACAAATGATGGCATTGCTATTTTTATTGCTGTAATTTCTAGGAGCCAAGTTCATGCTAAAGCCCATTGTGACTATCTCTTTTCATGACAGTCAGGCAGAACAGAGCCAAGTTCTGCTTTCAGTTACAGCCATATAAATCTAAACTACCTACATATTCTTTGCCAGTAATACTTGTGGAGGCTGGAGTGACCGTTCTATAGTATTATTTTCCCAGAAAAAGCAAAACAATAATTCATCCATCTGACTTAGGAGGGCAGGTTCCAAGTAAATTGCAAGCACAGCTAAAAATGGAACATGAAATGAGTAGGGAGAATACAAGGAAATAAAACAATTTTAAGATTTCCAGTCTTGAACATAAGTATGCATTCACATGTAACATACCGAAAATATCTGTTTGCAATCAACTTCTTTGTCACTTACTGCTGGAGTGCTGGATTCAGAGAGCCTGCTACTATGAGATGATGTGTGAGAAGCAATACAGAATGAGAAAGTGAATCCAAAGCAGCCAAGGCCTGGCAGCCCCGAGGAGAAGCCTTTCAGGGAGCTGTTTGCTTTCAGAGGTGCTTAAGGACTGATAAAGAAAGAGGGAGTGATAGAAGAGGTAAGGCTATCTTGAGTACTGAAGCAGCATCCCAGCACAGGCACAGCTATTCTGGGCTTGGAAGTGAGAACACCTTGTAGATGGGAGCTGGTGGGAGCTCAGGAGCTGGGCTGTGGCGTACAGGAGTCTGGCATGGGAAGGCTTTGCCAGTGGGCCGCACACATGGCTCTGCTTTCACAGCACAGCCAGGTTTGAGGCACAGCAGGACAAAAGTCAGTGCTCCCTCCCTGCTATGCAGCTGCCAAGTGTGCTTTGACACGGTCCTGAGGGTCTCTTGCTGTTGTTAACACAGGTGCCACAGAAGCTTTCAGGGAAAAGTTGTTATTTGAAGTGGAAGCAGTCCCTGTAGCCTGGAGAGATGCCATGTGGAGAAGTCTCCAAACCCTGGTTTAGCTAAGAGAACATGTGCCAATTTGGCATTTAACACGTATAAATACATGCTTATATTAATGACAAATATTAGAGGGTTGAAAATATGTGGCTTGATACCAAAATGGAGGACAGCTTTAAGCAACTGCATTGGAATTATCTGCACACAGAAATACAAGCCAGACAACAGGAATGAATATAGCAAACTAATGGAGATATTTGAGAGAAAAAGTTTCCCACGGATTTGCAAAAGCTGCAGCTGGAAAAGACATGATGTTCCCTCTCTCTGCCAGTGCTGAGCAGCTTTGCAGGGTTACACCTTCAGCACGTGCTCTGTGCTGTGCAGGGCTGGCTGAAATGGTCACACTGCTCCCTGAGAGCACAGGCCAAGCTCTGGCTGCCTTTGCATCGTCAGGGGCATTGCCAGAGTACAGGGGGAGATGGAAGTGACAGCATGGTCAGAAGCCTGGCATCGGGTATAAATGGGACCATTTCTTCTCTGTCTCTTTGCTGTTTGTGAGCTGAGCCTGCCTGCTGCCAGCACACTGCATTTCTCATGGAGCTGCCACTGCACTGACTCATGAAGTCCTCCTTGGCTGTTCAGGACGGTGGTGTCCGAGTCAGACACTTCTGTTTCTGTCTTAACTGGAGGGCTGCAATATTCACACCTGCAGTATACCTTCAGAGGACTACTGATTTCTTTCTGAAAGTCTAGTCATGGCTTTTCCAGCTTTTCCCACTTTTCCCCCTTATATGCAGTAAAAATGTTTGAGAAGGCTACCTGCAACATCTCCCTCCAAAAATGTCTGAAAGAGAGCAGCACTGAAAAAAAGTGGGGGGCTTTGGGTTAAGTTCTAGTTCCCCCAGTCCCCTGGGTCAGATCAGGAATGTATGGAAGTAGGGAAGGGGATGAAGTAATATGTATTAATTTCATTTTTCCCATTGTTTTCACCAAGAATAGGGATCTTTTCCCATTTCTACTGCAAAAAAAAAAAAAAAAAAATCTAGGGAGGCCTCTTTCCCCTTTGTCCCCTGTAGGCTGAGTGGGACCAGCACTGCCATAGAGGCTCTCCTGAGAGGCTCCTGATGGAGAGAGGCTGGCACAGGCCTGCCAGTCTCTGAAATGGCTTTCTAGGGAGGCAAGTGAAGAAGGCAGCAGTTTATTTTGGAAACTGGATTTCAGGAAAGCCAAGTGGGGGAGGGAAAGTGCATTAGTGTGCCTTAGTTGTTAGTCCTTGCATCATCTCTGCACCTTGGGTGCTCAGCAATAGTATAAGCAGCGAACAGAGAGTATTTTCTGCTCCACAGAAGCTGGCACCACTGCCAGGAAGATGCAGGGAGGCAGTGCTTCTCCTCAGCGCAGACATCACTGGGGGGATACCTTTTCCAAAGTTTCTGTGTTTGCACCACAAAGCCCTGACCCCCGTGGGAGTAACCAAGGTGACACAACAGCAGAAATGGCAGCAGAAATGGGCAGTGCTGGGGAGGTGTCTCTCAGGACACCCCTAAGGGCTCGGGCTGCAAGTCATGCAGTCCTGGGATAGAGAGGTTGCCTGTATATCACAGGATAGAGAGGTTGCCTGTATGCCTCTCCTGCTGGTTTCAGCACACTGGAAGGCTTATCTTTTACTCAGTGGCACTTCCCATGCAGCACAGATACCCACAGAGAGTCCAGACAACTCAGGTCACTTTGTCAGGCTGCCACCCCGAGCTTCGCTCCCCCAGTTCCCAGTGAATACAGCTCCTCAGAGACGCTGCTGATTCCTGGCACACTAGTCCTTGGAAAGGAGGCCATGAAATCTCCCTGGTTTGTTTCAAGTCCTCTAGTGGTGTTTGATTATGAAGACCTCCCAAAAAGAAACAGCTCAGTCCAAACTGCCAGTATAAGACTCCTTTGGAAAGAGGACAGAGAGCCAGGTCCAACATGAGGGATAACACGGCAGGGAAGCTGGGGAGCATTTGTGAAGAAAGTGTGTCTCCTCTCCTCTTACCCCAGGGTGACTGACAGGTGCTCAGTGCAGGCAAAACCTCTGGGGAAAGAATGTAATTTTAGAGAAGTTAAGGTTAGCTTGCCCAATGTAGGCAAAACTTCCCGAGAGCACCAAAGGTTGTTTCCCAGTACCTGTGGTGGGCAGGCAGTCCAGTTTCAAGACCTTGCCTCCAAACAGGAAGATGCTGTTTTCTGGTAGGAGTGTCTAAACCACTCATTTCTTCCCCTTTCTTCATATTTTAACAGTTAGATATTTTCGGATTTTAGTCCCAATTATTAGGTCTTCTTTTAAAAAAAAGAAAGAAACACCATCCTGATCTGGTATTTATCTCCTCAGCATGAAGAATATCAGCTGGATGGTTCAAGAACAAAAGAGTAATTTTTGTCAGAGCAAGTTCATATGGAAGAACAGCTCAGGCTTCTCTGAGCATTGCTGGCACAGTGTGTGTGACAGAGCCTCTCAGACACTCAGTGACGAAGGCTCAGTGCAGAACAGACCATCAGCATCCCTGGGTGGAGGGCTGTGATTTGTAGCTGAGGCCTGTGAAACAAAGCTCTGGAGGTGAGATGTTGGGAAATGTACTTGGAAACATATTTTGAAGACTCCCTTGGCTATAACAAAAACAACAGTGGCAAAAACTGTATGTTGGTTTATTTTATTCCAAGGTTTGTGGTTTTCACTGCTTGGCTGGGGATGGCTGAGTTTCTCATGCAGCGACAACACTCATCCATAAGTCATGATTACAGCAAGTGACATAGCAAGGCTGGAGACAGGGAGCAGCTTTTCCGTGACCAGAGCAGTCCCATATGGAGGCAGTCTGGGGAAATTTCACACCAGACATATGGGAGTGGGGAGCAGATACTGTGAGATACTGAAGATGTTTCACTTCAGTGGGAGTGACAAGGTGCTGAGAAAACTCAGTGCCTAAGGCTGACTGGTATTTCTATAATGTCCTCTATATTATGGGAAAGGTCACAGATTCCAGAATCGTGATCTGAAATAATTTGTTGCTGCATTTTAGGTTTCCCTATTTATTCTCTATTTTTACCCTTCCTTTATCAATTATATTCTCTTACTATTGGGAAGGAGAATTGCTTTATTATGAAGCAACTTTGTGTAAGTATTTAATTCCAATAAAAACCTTCAGTAAAGCAAAATTAAACTTTTTAATTCAGTGTTGCACAACAAGTCTTTGACTGGATTTAACTTTTCAGTATTTGAATTTCTGAATTTTTCATAAAATTTCATCCAATCTCTTAACTTCTTGTAAAAAAATAGGACAAAGAAAACAAGCAAGAAGAAATAAAAGAAAGAAATCTTTGCACCTTCCTGATTTCACATATTGTCTCCTCTTTTTCTCTAACTCTAGTCTCCAGCTAGAACAGAGTGGTCCAAAAAATATCTGAGGAGATATGAGGAGAGACTGAACACTAGCATTTTTCTCCCATTTCTCTCCTCTCTATTTCCTTTTTCTGTGGAAAAAAAAGAATAGAAATATGAGCCTTTGTCCCTCCATCTCCTCTTCACAAAGATCAGAGAAGTTTAAAAACAAAGTGAGAATCAAATGCTGGGATTAAAAATCAACATAATTACTTGGATTATTTTGTTTCAAATATATTTGGCAGAAAAATGTGTTACTTGGCAGGAGAAAACTTTGCCCTGTTTCATTTATTTGTCAGGTCTGTTCATTAGCAGTATGTTAGGAGTTAGTCACTGCTTGTGTAGCCCAGATTATGTCCATGCTGGCTAATTAGCCCCATCTCACTGAACCTCTTGGGGTTTTCTGATTTTAACATAAAACAAAGGATTTTCTCTTTAAAAAAGGGAGAGACAGGGGTTGAAAGACCTGGCAAGGCTCAAGCCTGTGGCCTGAAGCTGGAGGCATTAGCCCTGGCAGGAGGAGTGCCTGCAGTGCTTGCAGAGGGACTGGGCTCTTCTTCCTCACAAAGCTCCTGCCAGCAGAAATTTAGAAGCTCCCTCTCTGCTGGGGCCAAGCTGGGTGCTGTATTCAGAGGTTCGTGTTGCAGACAAGGATTTATTTATTGTGCACTGAGGACTGGAAGGGTCCCTGCTGCCCTTGCTGGCCGTGGGCTGCACAGGCCTATGGACACCTCTGCCCAAGGCTCATGCTAGAATTCACTGGCAGAAAAGAGTCCAAAATTCAGGTACTAGAATCTCACAGCAACACATCAAAATTTTTCTGCTTGCTTCTCACACATTAGAGAAGAAAGTTTATAAATCTTCGAGTAACAATATATTTATAATTTAATAATAATTAGATTATAGTAATAATTTATAAATCTTCTTGCCGCATCTATTCTCACTGCTGCATCCATGCCACAGAAGTACCCAGAGGCACCTGGAGAAAAGTTTCCCTGTGCTATGACCCCTTTTGTCCAAGGACCCCTGGAAGAGGCAGGTGCCAATGTGAAAACTGATGTTCAGAGGGAGGAGAGATCACAGGGAGTCCTATCCCCCTCTGTGCTGCAGTGAGCACCAAATGCAGATTTCCTGGCTCCCAGCAGCACATGCCATAGCCATGGCACCACACCCCCTCCAGTTTCTAACTTTTCTTATAGCATCACATACCTCTAGGCCTCTGGGCAGCTCACTGAACCTCCCTTTTCCAGTTCCTTGCACTCTAAAAGGGTGACAAAAATTCTTGCCAGCCCCACAATTGGCTCAGGATTAAACGTGTGCAAAGTTTGATGAAAAGGCAAGGTGTGAGTACTGGCTGCTGTCAGCAAAGGAAATGGGGTGGTTTAGCAGGTTAGGATACCACCTACAATTTCTGTATTTACTGCAGCAGAGGGCAGGGAATTGGGCTTTTGGTGCCAGTGCTATTTTCTACTCACTGCAGTACATTAAGTATGAGAGTAATTTTGAAACAAGACAGAGAGATATTGCTAGTAGTGATGGACACAACAAATATCCAAGACAATAACAGTGTGGTGCTAGCCATGTCAAATTCCATCTCACTTCAGCTGCTTTCCAGGAAAATAGATTTCTGGCTTTAAATATGAGGATTAGCAGCAGCAGATTTAGGGCTTAAAATAAAGTATGTATTTAAGATTTATTTAAGGGCCTTTGACTCCCAAACACTTTGCTTTAATATATCGCTTTCTGGGCTGACATGGTTTTCATTTTTCATCACTACTTTACATTCCAGTATTTGAATGGTTTGTGAAGGGGAAACCTGAGTTTTTCAAAAGCTGGAATTCTGCTGCTTTTTAAGCAATGGTTGCTTTTCTTTCCTGCCTGTAGCAGGTTCTTAGCAGAGCGAACTGTAATTCAGAACAATTCAATTTTCCATCATTTAAGAAGCAAGACATGTAATGGCTTAATCCTGATTATACACAGCCATTTTAGAGGGCTGACTTCCAGATGTTCCTGTTCTTTTATTTATTTTTTTCTCATTTTCAATGTGAATGTTATCCATTTCTTTGGAATTGCTGTTAGGAAAGAAATTTCTGAAATCCCCATGATAGAAACCCTGATCAAACTTCAGTCAAACTGAAGTCAGAAAGCTTCCTTGAATTTTTAAATATTCACTGATCGAGTCCAACTCAGGCTGCAGCAATGGAAAATTTTCTCTTAAATCCTGCCCTGGAGGGAATTTCTGTTTGGAGAAGAGCATGTTCACTCTTCACTTTTTCTTGGACTCTCTTTAGAGATTGTTAAGTATGACGAGGTCAGAGCTCTAGGATCTGGTTTGTGTCCAACCACCTTTGACCTTCTGAAGGCATTGGCTGTACTGCCAGCCAACATTTCATGGTTAAAGGTCACTTCAGATTACTCCTTTAGTTCCAAAGAATTTCAGGGGGGAAGTCGTGAAGAAGACAATGACAGTGTTGGAAAGCCAAAAACTAGTTTGGTAGCAAATGTTCTGTGTATACCAGATTTTAGAGCTCATATCTGCCAGTGTCAAATGTCCAAGTCATGCAATCCCCATAAAGGCCTTTCCTGTAAACCCGTGCTTTCTGGCTCAGTGATGCAAGCTGGCTTTGGAGATGTGAGCTGCTCTCCCTAGACTCTTTCCAACAAAAAGTGCCATTTTTAATTGAATTTTGATGCTGTCTTTGCACACATTATTCTAATCAACCTGCTGGGAGGGTTCTCTATGTAGAAAAACTAAGAAGTTCATGCTGGGGCTCTGCTGTGGAGATCCAAGGGAAAAATTGGAGTTTATGTAGCTGACTTGCAAGCAAGCTTGTTAATAAAATTTAACTCTCAAAGAAGAGCACTTAGACCTGACAACTCTGATTGCTTTGGCACATTGTGGTGGAAATACAATTACGAGATTGGACTGCTCTCAATTTGCTCCAGACTGAGAAAAAGCAGGAGAAAAAGTGTTTTTTTCCAATTGGAAACAAATAAGTCAGACTAGTTTTAGGAACATCCTGATTATTGCTTAGCTCAGCGTTACCTTTTCATCTGTTTTGTGGTGATCCTGGATAGGTATATCAATATATTTCCTCCCCTTCAGCAAGTCCAGTTGGTCTCTTGGCCTCAGGCATGAGCTGAGTGGAAAGAGCCCCACAAGCCCTGCCTGTGAGGTGGTTCCATGGGTGGCCAAAGCTCTCCGAGTGCTGCTCTGTGGTGCTCAGTGGTGGGGTTAGGCACAGTATAAGAGCATTATGAGAACCCACTGTTGATTATAACCTAGTTATACAGTAAAAAATAGGAGGCCTTTGATCCTGCTCTACATATAACCCCCTGTCTGTCAGCTTTCACCTGCTTCTGAGCTGCGGGAATGGCAGGAAGGGCTGTGAGAGGGAGCACAGGTCCAGATCCCACCTCTGCCCAAAGGGCTGTGACAGCAGCACCTGGCCTCGATCCCTGCCAGCCCAGCTCTCCCTCACAGGATGTGTCAAGTGTTAATTGCTGCTCCTATACCACTCACAAGGATCACTTACTGCACTGTGAAAAAAACACCAAATATTATTTCAGCCTCTGTGCGGGTGACTGAGCGGAGTTCTCCAGCAAAGCCCTGACTCCAGGCAGAGGCTGTGATTGTGGGGAGCAAAACAAAACAGAGCAGAGCAAAACAGGAGGTGCTCTAAAGCAGCTGAATAAAGACACACAGCAAACCTGCCTGATAAAGTATTGTTGAATTAAAGCAACCTGATCCCTGAGTTAGCTATAGTGATGCATCTTATTCATCATGCAGGAGAAAGGGGCCGGCAGGGAGCCGGGGGGACAGCATGGGCAGTGTGGATAATTGTGGAGGCCTGCTGGTAGATGGAAAACATCTGTTTTGTGTTTTAGTTAAGAAGGGATATTTAACTCTATTACCCAGATTTGTATCTGTCTATAACTTATTCAGATTTATTAGCATAAGCTCACAACATCAAGGTTACATGAGGCTCAGACATCTTTGTATGTTGTGAGCCACAGAAAGCTGATGTTTAAGGCAGCAAAATTCCAACAAACACCTGTACATTGGTGCCTGCTGATGGAATCCTGGGTGATCTGTGCAGGGTGCGTGTGGGGTGTCTGAATAGGGAGGACCTGTGCATGTGCCCAGTGGTGGACACAGATGAGGTGACGTGAAAGGGAATGTGAATTGGAGACACTAACACTGTCCAGCCTGAATACAAGACCAGCAGCTCACAAAATCAGTGAGTGGCTAGGTTTTCGGTGGATTTTCTTCAACACCAAGCTATCATCTACCTTTCAGCTGCAGTGTTTTCCCCCCTCACACAACCTACCTTCAGCACCAGCCACAATATGCCCATGACCTCTGCCTTGTCCTGCCACACAGACCATACTGCCCTACCTTCCTCCTCCAGTGCTTTTCCTTTGCTTTTCCATGTCACTTTTCCACTTTCCTAAAGCAAAATCCTTACTCCCGCATCAAGATATTCAATCTCTTCTTCTGCCCTTCTCAGTCTGCGAGATCGATATGTGTGGGGACTTACAAGTACTCAGTCCCCTTGAAAGCAGTCCCCAGAGTGTCTTGAACTAGGGATCTGAGCTGAGGGGGAATTTCAGAAGTGGGCTGACCCACCCTGGTGGCCTTGGGTCCTCTATTCACGAATTCAGGGCACCAAACTGCACTGCACTGAGCCTGACAGCAACCTTGGGACTGTTCTTCTCCCACCTCCCTCCAGCTCCTAGTTGAAAGTGTTCCCTTTGGGAACAAGGACTCTGCCACATTCCTTAGGCAATTATCCACGCTGCAGGAATAGCAGAGAGTAAAGCAAATATGTCACAAGCCACCCCCAGGCTGAAATTGTTACCCAGCACCTTCCCCCATGAAGTCTGAACACAGAAACACGAGTGCCACTGTTTTGTGGGACAGTATCCACTCTGGTTAACCACTGATGGCTTCGGAGATTTCTAGTCAGCCAGTTCCTGGCAGGTGTAAGCCTATATTTGACATTACCCAGTCCCAATTGTTATTTAAATGAAAATCAGGACTTTTTTCCTTTCATTTCCATTTAATTCCTCCAAGATATTGGCTATAATTCATCACATTTATAACTTCTGAAATTAACTTCCCTCCCATAGAGTTCAATAAATAACACTTTTCCTGAATAGCTCGTTCACAGTACAAAAACACCTTCTTCCTCATATTTTTCACTTCATAGAATGAAACCATATGAGGTGGTTAAGATTTACATGGCCAGCTCTGGCAGGCTTTTTATATTTATTTGGGTTGCAAGATATAAATCAGTACTGGCCTTTCTCCAAGAACAAAGTATTTGTTATCTTGCTACATGTGTGTCTCTGGGTCAAAATTTGATAAGGTGTTTTTAGCATTATTTCATGGGGTAGGTAGGGTTTACATTGTTCTGTGCCAGGTCCCATGTTTTGACTGCAGAACATTACCTTATACTGTGTTTTATTACAACTGATCAATGGAAGTTTGAAAATTTTCCCAGCTCAGAAATAACATACGTAATTGCAAATCAGTTTTCTTCAGGGACAGTCCCATTTAACTGAATACCCCAAAAGCTTATGTGTGATCAGAACTGGAATTTTTTAATGATTTAGAGCTGTGATTTGAGAACTAGGCACTGTCCAGTAACAAGACTTTGGTGGCTTTGTAAGCTGAAGCCATCAGAAAAGTATGTGACTGTGAGATTTAGGAACCTGCAATGGATCAGCAGCTGGGCACCTGAATTGAAAGGGTGCCAGATAAATGTGCCAGTAACTTTAAGGGCTTACCCAAGAGTACTCAAGATCTAAGACCTGATCTTATGTACATGCACAAATACGGAAAAATTCCATGGATTTTAGTGAAGCCTGATTCACCCCATGACTTGTGGATTTTGTTGCTGGAATTTATTATTTACTGAATGAGTAAAAAGCAAAGGACTTTTAAGTCAATCTATGCATAACAACAGCACTCAGAGATGAGTGTCCTGACATGTCTCACAGAGATACCTGTGTCCAAGGAAACAGCAAGTGAATGCTTATTATTCAGGACTTCTGGATTCTGAATCTTTTTGTTAACGATGAAATAAACCACGTTCTCCAGGGAGTCATCTGGGGGCCCAAATTCATGTCTTGGCTTTGAAAATTCAGGGAGAGCACATGAGGTGCCACTTGAGCCCCAGGTAGCTCAACAGGACAGGCAGATGGATGGACCTTGGAAGACCTCGCTTTCAGATCCATTGTGCCTACAGGATTACTGCATTTTGTAGGAGAAATTTTAGTTCTCTGCTAATAAAATGTTCCTGACAGCCCTTCACACAATTCACCAAGGCACTGAATTAGAACTGCCATTTAGGTTTTCCTTCACTTTTGTAGACTGGATGATGGGGAACTCCTAGATCTCTGTTTTCCATTATGTCTGTTATCCTTTGATGCAAGTAAATAAAGGAGGAATAAAAACTTTGGAAAGCCATGCCTACATTCCAAAGAGATCTAAATCTACCCTTTAGCCTTGTATCTATATGTACCTCCTAAGCTAACATGTTTTCTTCAGATACTTCTCTTGTGTAAATGTCATGGAAAATATTAGCAACTCACAGAAGATTTCAGCTTAGTCCTTGTTCTCTGCACAAGGACAGTGACAGGGTGACTTGTGCAAATTAGCAAGTTGGTCTCACTCATTATATGCAGACCTCTTCAAAATTTTCATTGTGAAAAATCCTCTAATTTAAACTAGGGCAGGTTCTAGATTTCCCCTGGGGGAATTACTAAAGTTAATAGGATTTATGATGACACAGTGAAGAAAAAACAATCTATATTTTCTTCAAAACTTGACATTTGTAACCCCACTTTCTCAGTCTTTAATTCTAAATCTGAATGATTTTACTTTCCATGCTGTCATTAGCAGATCATCTTGTTTAGTGGAACATATCTTCTCCATTGCATGAACCTCCTGGATGTCCTTCTGTCAGAATTTAACTTAAGATCTCATCCGAGCTCCAGGCCTGCTCAGAAGTCAATAGAAGAAAATGAGATCCTGCTGTGAGAGTTTTGTTAATTGATCTCTTTTTCATTCAACAAAACTCTTTTCCTCCCCTGCCAAAACATTCTCAGATCTCTTTCTCACTTCCTTTCCTCATCTTTATTTTCACCTTGCATTAGTCTGCTCATTATCTCTGGGAGGAAATCCTTGATGTTCTCCCTGTCCTTGAGTATCTTTGATATGCCGAAGTTTCCTTTTGAATCCCATATTCCTGCTCCTGCTGTGGGCAGTTTTGTTACTTGACTCCCTGATAGCAGCCATCTCTGTATATGTCACTGATCAAAAGTGGTGAGAGGAGAAGAAAAAAAGAAAGAAGCAAAATACCTACAAGTTTTGTTTGGCAAAGATTCAAAACCTCCTATCTGATCAGTCATAACCTCCCTTCTGTCACTAACATGTTGCACTACAATTTACATTTAAATGGTGTTAAATGAAGACTTTTCTCTTGGCTGCCCACTCCACCCCCCTGCCACAAGAACATCCTTTGCCTCCACTTTCACCTCATGTTACTTGTACAGAAACCCAAGGAGAGAGGCAACACCCCACTCCTGATGGCTCTGTTTTAACTCCGTGTATAAATCTCCTCTTTTGTAGGCACCATTGTTAGTTGACAGGCAGTTCAGGCAAAGCCATGACAGGCAGAATAAAGGCAGAAATTTCACTATGAGAAAAACCACAGGTCACTGCAAAGGATTAAGCTCTATTTCTAAGAGGCTGAAGCAGTGAAGAATTTGCTATACTTTATGGAAAGAGTCTGAAGTTGTGAGATATTTATTGAAGTGAAACTATGGAAAACTAGCCCTAACAATAATTCAGAGATTACATGATAGGATGTGGGGTTGGTTAGGAAAGGGGTTCTTAGGGCCCCAATCTTCCATTTGCTGAGCACGTCACCATCTCCTCCCAGTAAATTATCCACTGCAGTGTAAGGTAACAGCTGAATCCTTCTGAGCCCAATGGGACCTGCATCAGGTCTCACTCTTTGAAAACTCTGTATCTCACACAGCCCTGGAAATTCAACAGCATGTGGTAAGTAATGGTCATAAAACAGTAATTATATTCTGTTATAGAATAGAACACTCTGAGATGGAAGGGACCAACAGGAAAGTCCTGCATAGGGGGCAGGCACTGATCTCTTCTCTCTGGGGACCAGTGACAGGACCTGAGGGAATGGCAGGAAGCTGTGTCAAGGGAGGTTTAGGTTAGATATTAGGAAAAGGTTTCTGACCCAGGGGCACTGAAACAGGCTCCCCAGAGAAATGGGCACAGCACCAAGATGTGTTTTCATGATGTATACAGACCAGAAGGGCTGGGCTTCTCTAGAAGGGGGAGAAGTGTTAATGTTAAAATTAAGTCCCAAAAATTAGTGTGGTGGTTTTTTTCTTGCTTTTACATGCCTCCAAACCCAGAAAAAGCTTTTATAACTGTTTAGGGTAAATGTGTCCCCAGGAAACTGAAGATATGAAATTCTGTAAATCACTTGCTTTCTGATGGAGATTTTCCTCCCTCTCGCAATATTTATCGATTTCTCACACTTGGGAAACATAGCCCTTGTGCACAGTGCTCAGATGCACCCAGTTACCGTTGCATCTTCCTTTTGTGGTATTTCTCAGTTCTGTGTTTTACAGGTTACTCAGGCATTTCATTGAAAGCAATCTGAGTCTGTAGGTCCCTGGTCCTTGTTCTCATTCTCTTGATATAAAAATACCCCAGACTTGCAAAGCTTTAGATGATTCTATTCACTGGAGTTAGGAGGAAACATTATCCCCCCTGCACAGAGGGGGAACTGAAGCACGTGCCAGTTGAAGTGATTTAGCTGAAGGAAGGAAGTTTGTGACTGCTCCATAAGGAATTGAATACAGTTTTTCCTAGTCCCAGTGTGGTCCCCTTCCCCAGACAATCCTTCTCATGCCAAGTGCTCCAGCACTAGATCTGTCATCAGGCAGCAAGATATCTGTGCTAATGATGCCTTAGTGAACCAGGCATGAGCACTGCACAGAGAAGCACTTGAACAAAAGCCTGATCTGAAAAACCTGCAGCAGAGGAACAAGGCAATGGGAAAAAACAGGGTTGGACTTAGCATGCCTTGAGTTCAGCATGAATATGGCCAGGATCCAGCTCTAGATATCACACAATATGATTTTAGGCAAAGGCTGTGAACAAGACCACATGTAAACTGGGAGGACAGAGTGTGTGTACAAGAAAGCAGACCTAGGGCTGTATATGCTTAATATGCTTTTCAGATTATTCTCCATCATCCAGAGAATTGCTTTTCTCCTCACTACACAAATGGAGCACTGAAATACAAAATAAAAGCCATTATCTGTCCAATCAGTGTCTGGGTCACAAGAGTTTTAGCGTGGGCGGGTAACTGTGAAAAATTTCTAGCTACTACTGCCAGGAAAACTTTGAAATCTCACCGGAAACCAAAAACTACACTAAGGATAAATAAAACCAAAAAGAGGGTCAAAAGACCTCCAAATGAAAACTCTGAACAACCAAACTTTGATAACTCAAATGAGAGAGAATGCAGGCCTTTCTGGCCTAGAAACATTTTAAAGATCCTCAGCACTTTAGAATGTGCTTGGCAGATCAGTTGACTGCAGTAGAAAATTTGGGATCAGATCAGAAATACTGGAGGTGGAGGTAAGTGTAGATACCAAACAGGAGTGCTGAAACAGTGGTAAAGGCTTGTAAGAACCCAGTGCAGGGAGTAAGATGCTGCTTTCTGATGACACAAGGAACTGAGACTTGTTGACAGCTTTCTCTGACAGTGATTTTTCAATTGTTCAACTATTGCAGCACCTGAGAATGGGAGTCAGCTGGGAAAAACAGGGTTAAATGAGACATAAATATGAAGCAATGAATCAAAATGTTCATGTCTTGAGTGTAACAAGTGATGTTCTGGTTGGAAAACAACTACAGGCAATGTGTGGAGCACAATGAGCACAACTGTTTTCTGAAACTGTTGTGGTGCAGTGAGGTGCTGCTGTTGGACACCAAGCATGTGAAGACAGCACTTTGAGGGCTGGAGTGGCTGTTCTGACGTGAGAAGCCTCAGTCTGAAAACACCTTATTTTTTCTGTAATGTCTGTTTAAGTCTTAGTGGAGACTGCTCAGTTTTCTGAGTAGTATCAGATCAAATGAATGATCTGTTTATGAAATACTCACAGATTAGCCCCGTAGTGGGAAAGTTTTTGGCTCATTTCTGCATGAGGCAAAACACATATGTTCAGTAGTACCAAAATATTTCAAGAAAATTATCACAGAATTGGTCAATTCTAAAAAGTGACTCATAACAAAGTCAGTAACTATTTTAATTTTCAAAACAGAAAGTAATCCAAAAGGATTTTTTGTGTTGCAAAAGTCTGATTTCTTTTAGAAAATGATTGAAAGTATCCTTTTAAACTTTTATGGCTTTAATTTCTTTTTCAGTTTGCCAAATATTTTGGACACCATTTCATGAAAGATCAGGCCAAACCTGACTACTCACCACCAGCAAATGTAAATCATGCAAAGCTCTACAACCTCAGATGGAAAGCCAGCATCCAACCACACCCTCCCCCTACCCTGCTGCTCCCACCATTGCTGTAAAGCAGTGCTACCCTGCAGTGTGAGGAATCATGCCAAAGTAGACTGGCAAAATCTCTCCCTCTCCCTTTGCTGTTTTGCTGGTTGTCACCTTTCAGCTCAGGGGTGCACTTCTGGTGTTGCATTTTTCACACACTTAGTGAGACCAGTCAGGGAGTTCCACCTTGGGGCCTTCAAGTGTGTTGGATTTATGAGGAAACCATTTCTCCAGCATTTCCCCCATTGAAAAAAACAGGACTTTCCCTAGTGTTTCTTAGCAGAAAAGCCTTAGACTTACATGGTCATAGGTTTACTTACAGTCCCGAGGGACGCAGGTCTTTGTCTTTTATACCTTATATGTTCTTGCTGAGGTTTTTACACCTGTGTATTAGATAACTGGCCTAGACATTGTCGTTCAAAGAAAGCCCCTATTTGAAACAAAAGACTTAAACCCCCAGAAGGGTTGTCAGGCAGCTCTGTGCTCCAGCGTATTCCCCTGGCTTTCTTTCTCCCTTCCTGTTCTTTGTGTGTATTTATCTGCCTTTCTGAGCACCCATGGGACTGTGCCATATGCACATCACTGCTGGTGCAAGGAGAGGCAGTGGAGGGGAGCAGCAAGCCCTGGGGCTGACCCCCCAGGACAGACAGCCTCATTGCTTCTGTGGCAGAGCCACGTGGGATGATCTAATACAGCCCCAACATGTGCAATATGCATTGTCTGTAGTTTAATGTGCTTTATTTAGGTCCAGGCAGCCAGAGAAGGGAAATGAGGCTCAATAAACAATAGGAAAACATAGACATCTAAAAACAGATTATTTCCTACTCCTGGGTTGTACTGTGCCATTCTGTGTTCCAGCAAAAGTTGAGGACTTTCACGGCAAAACAACGGGTGTAGCATCACCACTGCCGGTGACCCACCTGCCTTTCAGTCTTCAGAAGTGAGCCCACATGCCACTGCTCATATTTGGTTGTGCAGCTTCCTCAATGAGATTGGGAGCCCATGTTCCCTTGCACCCTGAGAGATGTAATCTGCCCACATCTCAGTCTGTGAAGAGGAGAGGAGCAGTGTGAAGCATTTTAGCTGTTGCTCCTATGAGGCTGAATGATAGATTTTCAGATGAGTAGTGATTTTGCTTCTGGGCAATTAATTTACCTGTTCATCATTAAAGAAAAATTTCCCTTGCAAGCTGAACTAATGAGTCCCTCCCATGACTTCAGTAAAAACTACATTTTTTTGGCCTTTAGAGAAAAGGTGCTCTGCTGAGAACTTAGTCGGCACTGAGTAAGGATGGACTTGGCACAGGGGGAGAGCAGTGGGTGTCAGGAGACAGGAGCACGAGCTGTAGTAGACCTTTGGTCATACAGGCCCAGAACAGTCAGACCCAAGCCAGACCACTGACCTCAGTTTCTAAGTCTTTCCCTTTATAGAGAGCTGCTCCTGGAATGCTGAATTTGGCTGGTTTCTCCCACCTTCTCCAGTCAACCCCTTGAGAACTTTCATTAAGGAGATTTAGCAAACTCCAAGTTTTAGAATGAAAGAGGAAAAGAGAAGCAACTCAGTTTTAGAATGCAAGTCATTTTGGGTAAGTCAGACCACAACTTTGTAATACAAATAACATGAAAGGCCTCTGAGAATGGAGTCTTGCTGTAATAAAACTTTCTTTAGGAAATGCTTTGGCATAAAGTTGATCTGTTTGCTGCACTGCACTGTTTTGATCTTAAAGAAGTCCAGTAATTGCATCAAATCTGTTTTTCTCTGAAGCTCATGGAGCTGCCTGCACATTTTTTGTGCTTGGAAGAAGCCAACACAAGTACATGAGCACTTGTGCTGTAATACAGATCTGTGTTGTCAGTAATTCCAACAAAAAAGCATGGGGAGGTTTATACAGAAGTGTTTCCTGGCTGGTGCAAGCCTGCATGTGCCTGCTTCTCATTTCTGAGTAAGTCAAAGGAGGGATCACTTTATCACATGCCTTTTATTCATGTCAGAGTCTACTGAAACCCAACATTCCTGCATCCCACAGGGAGCCAGGGCCAGTGTTCAAGCCCGGGTGGCTGATAGAGGAAACTACATGCAGAAAACCCCAACAGTGAACTAGGGAGAAGGCTACTGTGAAAGATATTTTGGGGTTTGCTGGTTTGTCCCTATCTTGCTATCTGCCAGTGAGACAACTGGATCTGCCAGGTTTCTGCTCAGCAGCTCTGACACTAATTTTCTATATATTCAGTAGGGTTGATGCTAGAGCTATCACATGTGCTCAACAGACGTGTATGAACATTGAAAGTTTCTGGAGAAGCCTGGGATTTTTTGTTCCAAGAAAATGGCAAACTCCTTTCTTGAGTTTGTATCTGGAAGTCAGAATCTACCTCATCCTCCTCAAAGCAAAGTACTCGTGTGTCTATACAGTCTCTAGACACAGAAAACACACCTTCAGAGGTGCCACTATGGGTTGCTCTGGACTGGGCCAGGTCTGCCAGGCACACGGGCTGGGACACGATCTAAATATATTTTCAAATCTCTGTGCATTTGATTACATGTTACTTTTATTTCTCACCACTATTTCTCAAGCTTCATGTCTGAAATATAAGCACTACAGCGTGAAACCCTAGAGGTGGAAAAGCTGTCTATTGTCATACATCAGGCAAGCATGGGAACACTATGGCTACAGGGAGAGACTCACCCCTAGGAAGGTTGGTGGGTCCTTTTAACTCCACGTGCTCTCAGAGAAAGAGGCACCACAGGACCAGGAGCTCTTTATTGTTTTGTAGTAAGGGATATTTCTGTGGCAGCAAAGGCTTTACTTGGTAGGTTTGTGTTACTGCTGCTCAGTGTGCTGCAGAGAACTTGGTGCTGAGCAGACAGCCCTTCATGAGCAAAATACCACTTAGAAAGGGCTCTTTGCAGCTGCTGCAGAGTAAATACTTGAGTCTCAGCTAAGTACCACCAAAAGAAATCCAAAGTGAAGAAACTGATAGATTTAAGTCCAGGATGTGGGACTCTTTCCAAAAGTTGAGGCAGGCCTTGAGTAACCAGGGGACTGACTGTAGGAATGTGGTCCTTGAAAGGTCAGTGCTGGACCATAGTAGATGGCACCTGTCTCTTAGACATTTGTACCAGGGGCTGAGTAACTGAGTAACCACAAAGAAAGAGGTTCACTGCTTTTCTCCTATAAGCACTGGATGCTTCTTCAGCCCCTATCAAAATTCAGTGCCTGTTATCAAAATTCAGTGCTGTCTGTCAAGGGTGGCTGGAGTAGCCATGGAATGTGCACAGAGTGCCACAGTGGGGGCCCATCACTGGTGTTTATTAACTTGAGGAGGGATCTTACCCCCTCTCCTTCTTCTGTTCAATTCCAGTCCTCACTGCCAACAGCTCCTTGCATACAACAAGAGCTTTGTGGTTGCCAAGGAGAGCCCACCCCCCCCAAAGAGGAGGAGAACGTGTGGAGAAGAAGTAGCAAAGACCATTATCATCATTTATACAACAATAGGAGACTGGCAGCCAAGTGCTGTTGGCAGTAAAGCTTTCAGCTGCTCTGGGAAGATTGAGAGTGTTCTCCTAATGATTCCCAGACATCTACTTTGCAGCAGTTTCTTGGACTGATTCACTCTTTGGAATGCTTTCCCCCTCTGTTTAATGCCCTTCTGAAGACAGGGCCCAGCGAGGTGGGCAAAAGGTGCACTGCCAGAAACAGGGGTCTGGGGGAAGCCCCATGCCCCAGGCACCCAGCCTCTGGTGGAACCAGGGAGGGCACTGCCTCCCTGGCCTCTCTCCAGCCTTTGTGCTGGGATCTGGAGTCATCCATCCATCCATCCATCCATCCATCCATCCATCCATCCATCCATCCATCCTCACCTTGGCTCTTGTGGCTGTCTGCCAGGCCACCTGCCTCTCTCCTGTCCTGGTCTCCTCAGCCCCAGGTACTGCAGGCAGGAGAGTCAGCAGAAGGGCTGCAGTGGAGAGGAGAGCTGATGTCTCCGTCGTGAGCTGTCCTTTTGTGAGGAAAGCCTCATTCCCCTTTTACCTACGGCAATGTAACAGCTCCCTGGGAATGTCGCAGCAGCCCATGGCCATGGAGAGCTATATGGGCACCCAATTCTCAAGAACAGCTGACTATCCTTACTGGCTTTCTGTTTGTAAGGAACTGGGGCGAAGTTGAGAAGACTACCCCCACTCTTCCCATAAATCTACAACTGGGAAACAAACACAGGCATATTCATCCAAAAATGTGTAGCTCAGGCTCAACACTAGCTGAGACAGGAGTGATGTGAAATTCCCCAAGCTGCAGCAGGCTGGACGAAGCAGATGAACTCCAGTTTCAATGAAGGCAAGGAGATGGGGGAGGTGTAGAGCTCCCAACACACAATGGAAAGGGCTCTAGAGGAAACTTTGTGGCTGTGGACTCTAAGCAGACTATTTTTTGCAGTTGCATAACTGCTTAAGCGCAGCTTGGCTGAAAGCTAAGCTATACTAGGGATTTTTGCTCTCTGTTAACCACCTGGAAAGTGACATTAATTCCTTTGTCTCTTGTATTCCTGGGTGGGAAAGCAAAACCAGAAACTTCTCTGTGATGAGAACACAAGTCCAGGCATATTAGCCCTACTTCTCAGTTATACAGGAATGGACTTTTGTGCCCTTAGTGCAGTCGCTCTGGCTTTTTGCCAACACCACCAACAGCCAAGTTTAACCCAGTGTCACATTTTTCCCTGTAAAGTGTTAAGTGGCCACTGATGTTTTGGCCAGGACAAGACCCCCTGGGACCACCTGGCTGCAGCATGGGCTGGGTACAATTCCCACCAAAAAGAGTGGAGGGGGACCTGGAGAGAATCCTGGAGGAGATGCTGCCTCGTGGGTGGCTCTGTGCCCCTCTCAGCCCCTGACCTTGCAGCCAGCACCACGTGGAAGGACGGTCATGGGAACCAGCCTGAGGCCCCTGACCACTTTGGCAGACAATGGCAGCCCCCCTTTAGGGGTAGGGACAGGGCAGCCAGGATCAGGGGTCACAGAGAGCTCTGTCTCTGTGTGATCCAACCAGAGAGCCAGATATTCCTGACTGGAGATGGCACTGGGGTGAATGCCAAAAGCACCGTGGGAGAGGGGATGTCATTTGGGAAATAGTCTTCCTTCCAGCTGACACATTTGGGCTGGCAGTCAAGAATGTCAGTTGTCCCCAGGGCTCTTTTTAGCAACTACTGTGGCCAAGAGAGGTGTGAAGACAGAGAAGTGTAGGCTGAATAGATCAGAGACCCAGTCAGCTCCAATTACACCAGCCAGATGACATTAGAGATAACATAAAATAATATAAGGTCTATCAGCATAGCAGCTCTGCCAGAGGAGACATGCAGTATTAGGGAGAATGGGCTGGAACATCCTGCAGGTCATTTTGATGATAAGATTTTATTGGGTCAAAATCCATGGAAAGAAATTAGTCTTGCCTTTAATTTTCCTGATGTTTAGAATACACAGTGGAAAAAATTAAATCCCCCTTCAGGCTTAAATCATAATTTTAAATTGTTCTTGCTGCAATTTCTTACCCTATGTGTTGGAAAGATAGACTGTCACATGGCTCTGTAAACTCACAGACCATCCTTGAGGTTCCTAAGAAGTCTTTTACTTCAGGAAATAATATGTAAAAAAATTTATATATATATATATATGAAGATCTTGATTTATCTAACGCAGAATCACAGCCCTCAAAAGAGATATCTTAGCTTTACCCTCAGTTAAGTTCAGAATATTTTTGTTATCTACAGATTTTCCACTGCTTCTTAAATACTGCCAAATGTTTTATCTCAATGTCTACTCAGTTTTAGAGAGTATGAACACAGCATCATTAAAGAAAGTTCATGTAGCATGGCTCCTCAATATTTCTGACAATAGCTAGCAGGCACCAGTCCTTTTGCAAAAGACATACTCCAAAGCAGGAGATAATGAAACTATCTGCTCTAAGAAAACCATGTTGAAACAGAGGTTTTAATAAACCCTTAAATAATTCATTATTTGCAATGCTGGATATGCTTATTATCTGTAGAAAAATCCATTCATTTTAGGATCCTGCCGAGTTTCTTTTTTTTATTTATGTCTAACAGTATTATGGGAAATTATTTTTGTAGCTTGATCACAGATTGGCTAAAAAAGTGTTTCCTCTGAACCATTTTGAAATTTTATTTCTTTATTTTATCTTATGGATTAACACCTTATTCAAAAGCCTTTCAAAATCCTTTCACAAGCAGCATCTGCTCAGCCCCAGGCCCTGCAGGGCAAGGTGACATGCCCTGGTGAAGCCACCTTCCTCATGAAGAGCACCATGAAAATTCACAAGTGGAGGACCAGGTAGGACCGACCTTTACAGAGTCTGTAAGAGGGAACTGGCAGGAAACCAAGCTGTTCTATACTCATTGTCCTGGTAAAGCTGGACATTTTACTTAACCTGAAAGGAATTAAAACCAGTAACTGAAAGAAGTTAGGGTAACAATAACATCCCAAGCAAGGGCAAGTAGCTGTTGGGTTTTTTTCTTTTAAAATATTGTACAGATTAAATAACACCAACTTAACCTAAAACACTAATATGAAATTAATCTAGATTTGTAATGTAATAAAAAATCTGATATGAATCAGAACAAGAGCTAAAAGAAACTCTGACACCATTGCAAACAATTTTCTCTTTAAATTGACATGTTTTCACAACCCCTCCATCACTGCCTGCCTTTTTCCTCCCTCTTCTTTCTCTGAACCAACCAGACATTTTTCTGCTCAGCATTTTCCAGACAGCCATATTCTGTAGAGAAGGAAAAGCTTTAAGTGACAGCCAGCTTCATTTACAAACAAGAGCTGGATAGCCTGTCCTCATCTGTATCTGCTGTCCTAGGCTCCTGAAACGGGGCAATATTCCCTAATTTGAGTAGACTTCCCAGGTAATTTCTGCCCAGGGCAGCAGAGTGTGTAGGTGATTACTGTGGTGGGGATTACATGACATGTGGTCATTCAGCTGAGAGGCCACTCTGAACAGGTTTGGCAGCCCCTCTGTCCCCATCAGAACAAGACCAAGGTGTTCCCCATTCTCAAAATCTGGTATTGATTTAATTTAAACAAGATGCATTCCCATTGACTTCCAAATGCCACTCTAGACTCTGCACCCTCCTCCTGTAGGTGTTGTTCCTAGTCTAAGCAAGTTACTCGAGGCCTGATCTCTATTACACTCTTCTGCTGGTGTTGAAAGATGTTATTGAAACCCACATTCTGATCCTCCCCTTCCTCTGCCCCCTGTTGCTGCCTCTGACAAGGTGCTGCTCTGGGACCTGCTTCTGAAATCTCTCGGCAATTCATGAAGAGTGAGGGGACCAAGGTCTGTGGGAAATTGCCTTCTGTATTTTTCTGAGAAAGGGCTTGGTGACTACATGACCTTGAGCTGGAGACACCTCCCTTGGGTGACACCCATAGGAAGGCCAGCAAAATGCTCTGGCCAAGGTACATGTGGCTGTCCTTTTCAGGGATGATTTTCCCTGCAGGACATCCAGGTGGAAAGCATGCAATGCCACATTTGGAGAGCACTGTAATCTGCTCCATGGTCCCTGTGCTGTATCAACAGACAAAGACTGCAGAGCTGAGACTGGCCTGCAAAGGTCTGGGAGGGAAATGGAGAACTCCAAAATGAAAATGGGCTCTCAGGGAAAGAGCCATCATCACCTTTACTTGGTCTATCTCCCTGCCCTCAGGCAGCACAAGGTACTTTCAGATAATGTCATTTTCTACAAATGTTCCTCTAAGCTTTTGAGGCTCTTCAGCAAAGGAGATCCTTCAATGACCCCAGACAGATCCTTCTTGGCATGTCAATAACCATGACCCCAAAAGATTTCCTAATATCAAACCTAAAATCCTTTTACTGCATGCTGAGAATATTATGAGCCTCTCATTTTCAGCTGCTGTTGGGCCCTTACTGACCCACAAGGTGCTGACAGAGGGGCACAAAGAGGCCAGGCTAGGGACCCTAATCAGAAGTGCTCGTTACTGACGCCACTGTGAGCGAGTTTTCTCCTTGCTGTTGTTTCTGGCACAGAACAGCAGGGCAGGCAGGGGCCATGCAATGCCCTTGAGCATTGGGCGATTCCTTACCCTTACCAGTGGGAGAGGTACAGGATCAGGAGTCAGACACAAGCCTTTGTCTCTTACCTGCCCCAGAGGGTCAAGTTTCCTTCCACTCTATAAGTATTTATTGTTTCAGATGAAGGATGGTTGGGGGTCACAGAGGAGGGGGAATAAAGGATAATATTGCTTCCAAAAGTGTGTCTGGTTTTTCCTACAGTATTAGCTACTCAAATAAAAGATGTTATCTCTCCCTACAAACCTTGACTGGCCTGTATCCTTTCATCAAGGCTTCAACAATGTTACTACTGCAATAAAAATATTTACTGGCAAAAAAGCGCCTCTGATTCTTTAGTAATGGTTGTATCAGCACCTGGAAGGGAAACCTCCCCAGGGAAATATTCTTCCACAGCCCTTTCAGGGCTGTTCCCGAAGGAAACAGAGCCAGTCTGCTGTGCACTGGATTAGTGAAGCAACAGTGATGTCATGATTTTATTGTTGTGCCTCTTGTATGGTCATAAGAAAGGAAGAAGGAGCTAAGGGGCAGAGGGGAGCTTGGAGAGCTTTCAGCATTAGCTCCTGCCCTCTGGGTCTGTCCATGGGCTGCTCATGGAGCCACAGCCTAACCATGTATCTGAGCCCATGAACAGTCAGAGGATGAATGAATCGTGCTCTGCACAGGGTACGACAATCCCTTGGGAAGCAGACATCCTCAGTGGCTTGCTGCTGGGCACCCTGAAGAGCTGCCCTTCCCCTCGGTCAGAAGGGACCATTACAGCTATAGCTGATGGGCTGACTTGTAGCAGCACAGGCTTGGAGCTCGAGAGACCTCTGAGCAGCGTTGGCAGGTTAGCCGTGGTGGGGATCGTGTTGCATGGTTTAAGCAGCAAACAGGAACTCCAGGCCTGACACTAGAGCCTTTCAAACACTGAAGTTTGATGGGGAACAGTTCCTCTGTGCTTTCTACTGACACCAGTAGAAATTCTTTGCTAATTTAAAGTTGGAGAAGGGCTTGAGCCAGAATTTGCCCATCTATGAGACAGGTTTGTACTCATTTCTCCTCCAAAAAAGGAAGCAATTAGGAAATACAAACAGCACAAACTCAAGTTGAAGTGGATTCTGAATGTCTCAAAGGTTCAGCTGCAACCATAGTTTCCTGGAAAGCGCTGTGCTAGGGCAAGCATGGCAAGCTGCAGGGCTGTGTTGGGTTTGGCTTAAAGAAATGAACAGAAAAGGTTTCAAAATATTTAGGGTGAATATGTTTTCATTCCTCACTCTAAAGCAAACTTGGGACCATGGAGACTGGTATTTCATTTCTTTAAGTAAAGAAAATTTAACAAATCATTGCTTTTGGGCAGAGAAAGTGCAGTTTGACTGGGGGTCAGCACATTTATAAAAAGAAGGCATATTTTTCAATTTGGGATGATCCCAAGTTTTTAGCAGCTGTAGCAGAAAGTCAGTTATTCACAAAGATCCTTCTTCTTTACCTTCATCTCCCAGTGCTATTTCAACAGAAAGAACAAATCTCAGTCCAAGAAGAAACAGTTAATGTGTGCTCAGCATCCTGGGTGTTTGGAGGCAAAGAGCCAGTCACACGTATCAGCTCTGAACAGGGAGTCAGAAAGCCATATACCAAACTTTTGAGGACAAAACTGTTTCCCACAAGATCCTGCTGAGAAGATTTCAAGTCTTAGCCCAGCTGCCACTGCTCTGACTTAATAAATGTCCTTACACAGACGATTTAAGTCAAGATTTTTTTTCCCAGTAGAGAGGTTTCACCCCTCGGATATAAGGCCATTGACCAACCCTTTCCAGTCAGGAAGCTCCAGTCATCTGTTTGCATCTATCTAATGATAGAGAGGAAGGGGACATTTTAATTAAAACACTTGAACTCACTTTGAACTCCACAAAGACTGGTGAGGTTCATGATGCTGGCTCAGGTGTTGTTCAGTTTACAGAGCAAATGCCAAAAGGAAGTGAGAGAGAGAGAGGGAGAGGGAGAGAGCGATCCTAATAAGGACTGTGTAGACAGTTGTCTGAACCCCTTGAAGGCACCCTGGTGGGCCATCATAGCTTTGGGTGACTTATCTCTTCCTGACACATGCTGGAAGCTGCTCATATGCTACATTTTATTTTTAAAAGTGAATCATCCTTAAAAATGAAATAGATCGAAGCAATTGGTGCAAGGGGACTGGAAGATGGAAACAGTTTATGAATGGGTTTAAGTGCCAAGTTACTCCAAACTTCAGAACAAATGTTCCTGCAAATGTTCCCCAAAGTATGTTTACAAAACCAGGTTCTCACCTGGAAGGATGCGAGCACTTGCTGGAGTCCCTGACCTTTGCCAAAAGTTTTCTAAAACTCTGGTGCTGTCAGGCTCTGAAGAGGGGCAATTCATTAGGCAATTCATGCCAGAACATGGTGACATCAACAGACTTCACGTTTTGCTAAGGGGCTCTCTCCCACAACACCTCTGTGATTTACACCCAGAAGAAAATTACATGGCTCCTTCCTAAGAGCAGCCGGGAGACCTGATGCCATATTCAGCCCTAGAAGCTGGCTTGCTTAAAGTCCCAGTAGAAGTGAGTGGAGCAATTACAAAGCTAAAAAAGAGCATCAGTGCAAGAAAACTCAGGCCTGGAATTACGTAATAGTCCTCATTTTGAAAAGTATTGTTGGGACTGAGTCACTGTCCTCCCAAATACTGCAGTCTGAGGCGAAAAATCTGCATACTTTCACAGGTCTGTCTGTCACAGCCTATTAAGCTGTTTCATCTGGACCCAGGAGGGGAACCTGTTCCATATGCTTGACAGTGGATCAGACTACAGTTTCTCACATAAGGAATTTATTATTTCAGAGATACAATTAGACAGATAAAGTGCTTCCTCTTAAGGAAGTGTCCATCCTCTGTACTAACATCTGTAAAAATGTATATTGCTTTGGAAGCCTGATGCAATATTTAAAGGGAAATCTAAGTGGCGACCTCTCTTCTCTGCTCTACAGAAACACTTCTGTTTCTATAGGATCTCTCACAATTTATGCTGTGTAAGGTGGGTAGGGATTCAGGAGCACAGTGTTCATTTAAAATGGGTCTTTACCAACATCAACACGTAAGATACCATGTGCACTGCTCCGTAACTCATTCCTGCCAGCCTGAAAGAGTCTGTCTGGACTCAACTTACGGAAATGAAAATTCATTAGGTTTAGTCAGTGGAAAGCCCGTGAAAAACATCACTGTACCCAAAACAAACCAGGAAAACAAGCAGCTAATTTTATTCTGTGAGTGAAATTCAGCTCAAGAGGGAAACCAGCACAAGATTTTGTACATGTCTGAGCTACTGACTGCCAAAGCTGCATCATTTTACTGAACCACATCAGCCATACATGAGGTCTGCCTTCCTGATGGTATGACTGCAAAACTGAGGTGTAGGGGTTCTGAGCCTTGCCTGAGCTTTCCCAGGGGCACTCAGGTAGGGCCACCTCATTGCTTGTGTCAATGAAATGGCTCAATTTGCCAAAACAAATCAGGTGTTACCTAGGTTGCCAGCAAAATCTACCCACGCACAGTGGCAGGGGAGTGAAGCAGACCTGCCACAACCAGGAGTTTCTCAGACACATTTTGACACCAGATAAAATATTAACGCCTCATCCCTGAAGAGCACAAAACAGGAAAGTCTCTGCAGCTGGCCTCAGAGGAGACTCTGATTTGCTGCTGGATGTTCCCTGGCCTGTAGACAAAGGAGGACTTCTTACTGGGCAAGACAGTGTGATCCAGTTGCACAATACAGGCTTACCAGAAAAGGGCTCATCATCGAGTGGCCAGTGACCTTGTGCAGAAATCAGAGTCCAGGCCTCTGTGGGCTCATGTCTCATGACTGACTGGGCTGGACAGGACTGTGCTTTGCCATGCCTATCAATAGTTGGAGTAGTTTTGTTTCTGGTCTTAGGGCTAGAACATGTCCCTCATGGTTTGGAAGAATTGAACTGCATCTGCAGTATATTTTGTTGTAGAAGCATTGGATTCACAGCAGTGTAAATGGACTCCAGACCTGTCCTGCTTCAATGTCTGAGAGAATAGGATCCATGGGTGTATTTCAATCTGTAGGACCATCCTGAAATAAGCATTATTTGAAAGACAGCAAAGTGCTATAACCTACTGCCTGAAGTCTGGAGAGTGGCAGTGATAATTTATGCATGGTGGCAATCTCCTGCAGCCACATCTGCCCTCCATGTCCAGCTTCACCTGCTCCTTTCCTTAAGCTTTGGGTTTGGATTGACGTTTCAGACTAGACACTGCCTTCTTAACTTCACTGGCTCTTCAAGCAGGCAATAGCCTTTGGTCATGTAGGGTTTTCTGATTTGTTTGGTAAAGAATTTTATTAAGAGAAGCATCAGGATGAAATCTGGGTGCCACTGAAGTCAACGATTAAACTGCAAGTGACTTAACAGGGCCAAGGTTGCAGCCTGTAGGCTCCATTTGCAGTACCAGTAATGAATACCAGGCACTGACTTTGAGGCCACTTCATGCACTGATGATATAGAACCCCAGAAAAAGCTGTCACTTGTAAGTAAAAGCCCTCGAATTCCTGAGAAAGGTTGTGATCATTAATCAAAACCTTTTTCATGTCCACATAAGAATGGAGATATATTGAATCCATGAGCTAATCTGCTATTTGAAGTTAATTAATTACATCTCCCTATAAATGTCAGTGGATCCAGGACTCATGCCAATATCCTGGGGAAAGAGGGAATATGGCTGCATTGCTTTCTTCCCCTTTTGTTGAAAGAAAGCAACAGATTTTTAAATTAGATGTCACATATTTATTAGATATATTGTGTAGTTTGCTTTTCTCCCTCTCCCTCCTATTAACTACCTCTTCCAGAAGTTTAAACTTTCATTTGAGACACAAATATCCTGAAAGCAATAAGTGAGCTACGATGAAGAAATCACGTACCTGGGACCCATGGAACAAATTAGGCTTTTGTTATGCTGGGGCAATCCCAGTAAGGCAGGGGGCAGAACTTGGCCATATATCTGAAATCAAGTAGTTGAATCCACGGTATTAGAAGTTGGCTCAGCATGAACATGTTTCTTAAAGCAATTATAGACATGCCAAAGGAAATGTCCAAGGCTAGCCAAGATAATCAGCAAAGTTTCTCGAGCCAGCATCCCATATTCTCCTAAGATAAACTTAAACAACATTTCTATTTATTGTTTCCTGAGTCTCTTGATAGCCCCTATTGAAAGGCAAGAAGAACTAGGGAAAAGACTAGAAAACAACTGCATAACAGTTGCAACAGCAGCATTTTGAAACTGAGTTGTTCAGTACAGTGTGTACCAGCCTGAAGCAGAAAAGTTTTGAAATAAATTGGAAAAACCACATTCACCAAGAAGCACTGGGCAGTGGGCTTTGGGCTTCACGACAGAACATTTTGAAGACATCCTACATGACATTGCAAAGGCCTGTGAAGGGTGGGAACAGCACTTTTTCTCTGCACTCTTCATAGAAAAATGAACAGAACAGATGCTTTTGCTGAATAGAAGTCAATGTCTCTGGCTCCATCTGAGCTGAATGACAAACAGAAGAGCAGAGAAGGATTTGTCCATGTCCTGCAAGTGTACCCAATTTGTTCCTCTCTACATCTGCCCTGGTCCACTGCTATAAGTGAAGAACATTGCAAGCTGGAGACACAGTACATCTGTAACCAGGGAGCACGAAAGGACAGACCTGACAACACATGAGAACATGCTGGTGTAACAGGAGGCACAACATAGGTTCCCCATGGTTTCTAAAAGAAAATTGCCTCACTACAAAACTAAGTAGCGGCACAAACTGTGGCACAAACCCAGCTGTACCAGGGCTACTGTCTTGCAGATGGGCCATTAAATCACACACAGTTATTAAAGTACCATGGCAACTTCTGCAAGGGCAGAAATGTCCAGTGTATCCCTGTGGCCAGATTCCAGCTTACAACACTTCACCCCCCTTACTCCTTCACTTTGCTGCTCTCAGTAGCACCACTCCCGTCCAGCAGTGCTCCTCAGGCTGCAGAGCAACCACCAACCATGCCCAGGAACCTACAGGCCCTGCAAAGCCAGGCTTTACAGACCATAAGTAGCCACTGCAGCCCTCTGCAAGGATCACTTACATTCCCTTTCCCTTTGTAGGTGCATGAGTCCAGTGAGCCAAAAAACCCGTAAAAAACAAGGCATTCCAGAGGAAGTGTCCCCTCATGGACAGGACACCCTCCTGTGCCAAATACATCTTCTCTAAGGTGGTTTTAAGCCCTGAAAGCATGGCATGACAGTAGCATGCACTTGCTGGCCTGAGCCTGCAGTACCACCTGAAACAATAAAACGAAGAGTAGAGTGCACATGCGGGGACTGAGAGCAGAGCTGTCTCAGGCAGGTCCACTGTCTGCTCCCTGCCTGGCCATCAGAGTGCTTGGCCATTGTCCCCTCCCAGTATTCTGCCTCTGTTGGGAAAGCCAGCCACCAAAAAGTCCCCACTGTGAACACAAGAATTTTACTGCATGTTAGGTTTGATTAAATATTTCTGCTGCAGAAGCAGGAATAATTTTATGTCCATGTTGAGTAACTTGAGTGGTGTCTGAGCTTACACCAGGGTGCCATGTACTATTCAAGTGTCTACAGAACATCTATAAAGGTTTGCAGTTCCTCTTTTTCTGAGTCAGACAGATGAGGTTTTTCAGCCTTGCTTATATTCGAAGAATTCCCATCCCATCCTTACTGCCTGCTGTGGGTTCATGCCTCTGGCTGAAGTTGCCTTGGGCAGACCCAAGGGACAGGACTGGCTGTGGCTGCCTCACAGAGAGTGACTGAGCTGCCTTCAGCTCTCCTGGGGACACTGCAATCCTTCAGGAACTCCAAGAACCCAACTGATATTTCTTTTTCCTCCCTCATCTTTTATTCCTGGTTCTTTCTGTCCTCACACTGCATTCACATTGGGGCTGTGGTGCAATAAGGAAGCGATACCACAAAACCTCCAAGAACAATTTTGGAAACGAAATATCCATAAAAGAATTTAAAAAACCAAATGCAAAATATTGGTTCAGTGAAAACTCAGTTCATTGACAAATAGCAACAAAACCACGACTAATGGCCTCTGTGCTTCAGCTCCAGACAAGGGAAAGGTCATTGTTAAATTCAATGCCCTCATCATTCCTGTCACCCATGTACCCCTGTGTGTCTGTGGAAACTGCTAGGCAGGTGATGAACAATTACAATTTTTTTTTTTTTTGGCTAAAGACAGCTGCTGCCCACCACAGTCGACACATGTTCTGCACAGACCCACAGGACTGCAGGAAGTCAATGGAAGTGGATTTAAGTGACAATATGTCAATGATATCAATCTTCTGGCTTATCAACCATTGTTTGTTGATTCAACATGCAATGTAATGAGCCTTAACAAAGACCCTCTGAACATCACGTAGTGAGAAATTTAAACAAGTCCATGAAAACCTCCTGGGGTGGCCACTGGCAGCCCCAGCTCAGGTGATCCTCTCTGATGGGAACTTATTGCTAGAGTGGAAAGCTTTTGCTTCTGTGTCCTGCACATTACAGTCTCCAAGTGATGCTGCTACACGCAAATTGGGGCCCTGAAGGCATTTCTTTTCTCTACAGAGTAGTAAATTATAAAATAAAATAAACTGACCCATAATATGCTTTCCTCTCTCCAAATTAAATAACACAGAAAATAGTGCTCCTCAATCAGACCACACACACAAAACTCTTGGCTTTTTTGTTTTGTCTTGCAAATTAAGTGCATTTGGACTATATTATATCTCGAAGTCTACCAGCAATCTCCATGGTCAGACTGCAGCAGGTTTATAACAGGTATGGCTCAGTAGATTCCACAGCTTGTCCTTCTGAAAGAACTGATACGGCTTTCTGTAGTAGCATTAGTTCTGGTTTTCCCTCATTAAATCCCATTTGCTGACTTTGATCATGGACCCTCTGCCTCAAAGGAATAATAGGAATAATGAGACAGACATACCACACACACACACACATTTGTAGGCAAGAGTGGGATGGGGCAGCAAGATGATAAGGCTGGGAGTGACTGTACAGCACTGTACCACGAACAGAAATACTTTCTTGACTCATTAGAAGATACCAGCACCCAGGAAAAAAAGCCTAACAAAAACAAGGCAAGGGTCACTGTGTTCTGGTATCCTCCTTCTGTCAGAAAAAAAAACCCCAACCAGATAAAATATTCTACCTTTCAATTAGCTGAAAACTACAAAAGACTCTTGGTTGTGTTGAGTGTATTTATGTAAGTTGTCTAAGGCGTAGGACCAGAGTGGAGTATGTGCAATGCTGGATCTGATCAAAAGTGCAAAATTGAAAAATTCTCCTGACAGAAAACATGACCTTATCAAAACCAGAAGCTTTCTGAAGATATCAAATGTTAGGAAAGTTAAATTTTCCAGATGGAAACTGAGAAGAGAAATTGTATGTTGGAAAACCAAGTTAGTGCTAATTTTTGACCGAGACATATGTGCTTCTGGCACCAAATCTGGAGCTTAAGCTTTATCTGGAGCAAAAGATTAGAGCAGGCATAGTTTCACTTTTCCTCCTTACCCACACTTTTGGTCTCTTCCCTCTCATCTCCTTCACTCAACGAGGACAAAGGGTACAAAAGTGTGAAAAATAGGAAAACCCAGGTGTAAATATACTTACTGTTTCCTAGAAAGAGACTCAGAAGACAAGGAAGTGTCTGAACAAAGAGAAATGTCTAACAAGAGCAATTGTTAGACAGCAAGCAGAGACACCTAAGCAGTGGAAATGTTATAGAAACACTGGAGGCCCCTAAAGGCACAGAAAAAAAGAGAATTTCATGACTGGTCTGATCCCAAAATTGGGTAAATAAATAAATAAGTGCTGTGGACTTCTTGATTAGGAGGACCTAGAAGTTATGTTTATTTTCAGACCTCCTTCTAAAGTGAAAGGCAAGTGCACATTTCTGTGAGAAAGCTGCAAAAATTTGAAAGATGGAGTATTTCTAAAGGGGACTTTTGCTTAGGATTTTAGTGGGGTAGCAGTGAAGGACAAAGGACACAGGCTTTCAGCCTGGCTCTGCTGCCCAAACCTCGCTGCCCAGATCAAAACCTCTGGCACAGAACCAGCTGGGGCTGGCACATGCACAAGCTCCATCATTACAGATTTCACTAAAAGAAACACAAACGAAGCACAACAGGCTAATGCCAGTCCATTAATTGCTGAGATGTGATGAATCTTGTAAGCATCACTCACTTAATTGGACCCTGCACGATATCAGTGGAATAAATCCCACCTTTCACTGCATCCCTCTGGCCAAAATAGCCTGTGCTGGGCCCAAGCACATGCAATAAAATACACAGGTTTATTTTTTTTAAACAACATCAGAATGAACTTATAGTTTTAATAAAACAAACAATTGCTGATAGTCCTTTCCCACTTTCAGTCCCCTCAGCCTTTTATATCCCCTTTCCTTCTAGGTCCTAGACATTTTACAAACAATTGTAAATAACCAAACCCAGGCCAAACAGAGAGTCATTCTTCATTCTAAACAAGATGTCAGGGATGGTAAAAAAACAATGTTTGTGGCTGGAATGCATTGTACAAAGGTGGAGGGAATAGAGGACATTTCTGTGTCTGGAAACAGAAGACGAGTGTTTGTTTATAATGCAACATGTTAGAGAACAGATTAGATAATAACATTCTAAACAGAAGAACTCATGCTCCACCAAATCTGAAATAAACTTTGGAAAGATGTCGCAGTGAACTCCATCTCCTTCTGGGCCCCTCACAGTACATGGGGTCAGAGCTGCAGGGATGGATCATTTCACATCGTTTGCTCAGTCAGTCACTGGGCGACTATGAACGACCCACATACTGTGGCCTGATGTGATCAGGAATAGCAGATCTCATTTTGGTCTTTCAGGAGAAATTAATATGCCATTGCTGAGCTGTGTGTGCTCTGATCATGCCTTTCTAATAGAGTGTGCACAGTTGTCAGCCTGCCTTGCAGGAAATATATGCAGAAATGGAAGGTTTTTGGAATTATCCAAGAGATTTGGGAATCTTTTTTCCAGGTGTGACTTCAGATACTTCATTCCACAGAGTGTGAAGTCTCATTAAAATTTATAAACTCTGTTTCCTAAGTACATTACAAATTGCAATAAATTGCAATAATTAGAGCTATATTAACAGGGCTTTGTCAAAAAGCATTTCTGGGTTTTTCTGAAAAGCAAGACATACTGAAAGAATTAGTGTGGATTAACCTGAAACACTTTGATAACCTTGAAGTAAGCTGTTATAGCTCAGGAGTTCTTCTGATGCAGGTCATTTTACTTCCTGGCAACATACAATTTTGAAACAAAACAATGAAATTTAGGGCTTTCCAGCAGTATAGCTCATTGTTTTAAAACTTATGATTACTGTTATTTTTGGATGAAAAATAAAAGCAAGCTGAGTTTTGTTCCCGCTTCATTAGTGGGTATTTTTCCCTGGAACTCTATTTAACAACAAATATAGTAAATCTATTGTTTTTAGACCAACAAATGAGTAGTTATTCTGTTAAGCAGAGTTAGTCGAAGTATTTTGAGTAGAGCATGCCTCCACTCCCACACATTCTCTTATCAAAAAATGGGTCTGTTTCAATATTATAAACATTTTTCCTTTAAATGGATCATTTCCAGTGGAATTTTCCACAGAAGTCACTAAACAAGGAGCAGAAGACCCGCAGGATTTTGTGCACAGCTGACATGATGCCTGGTGTCTGCTCTGTGCCCCAGGATCCGTGTGGGGTTGGCTGCCTGCAGCCTCCTGCGTGGCCCAGCCCATGGGTGAGGGGTGGCAAGGGGTGCCCATGAGACCCCACGGGCCACGGGGCACCACAGGCCCTCGTGGGAAAAGGATATGCCAAGGATAAGGTCAAACCAAAAACTGAAGGCAGCTTGTCAGCATTTCTAAACCCATGGTTTTCTTTAAAAAATAAACTCTGTTAAATTTTATTTCAACTGCTTGTCCCAAATGTTTGTTTGTCCTCAGTAATGAAATTACATTATTCCCGTGGTAAGGACATTATGTTTTTCTGCATCCTTTAATGTCAGTCACTCAATTGCCCTAAACTTCGTTGAACCACCATAAGCATAGCTTTAAACACCTTCCAAAACCTCTATTCATAATGCTATTTTTTTTCTTTTTTAGTGTGCTTACATTTTTCTACACATCTGCTGCATTCCTACTTGCACCACAGCAGTGCGTATCAAACCAGAATAAGATGGTTCAGTTTGACAAATACAAACAGAAGTCACCAAATAAAAAAGTGTGGGAAGTAAGGGAAAGTTTAGACATCAAAGAATTACCATTTCCTGACTTTTAGGGCTACCTTTAAGAGCTTTGCAAGCAGAAAATCTCTGCTCACTTTGACAGTCTTTAAGCTGTTATAGCTCAGATTCACATGGCCCATATTCCATCTGATTTCCCAGGTTTTAGTGGTTTTCCTCCCAGCTTTCTCTGGTCCTTCTGAAGTACTTTACAGAAACCTGAGGACTGAGAATCTAGGGTGGAATTTGGGGAGAAATATTTCTCTAATTAAAGATTTCTTTAGAATATCTGCATCCATTCATTTTCTATCTTTCTGATTCCTCCTGGTAAGCTAGAAATCTGAAACACACTACTCCTGCTTGTAAGATACTTGCAGATCTTCTCGATAAATAATTGCTATTTCCTACTGAATCTTCAAGTTGCTTTATTGAAGATTGCCATAAAAACTCTGATCCTGCTTTCTTTTTCTGTCTACTGCTTTCCCTGGAAATGGGAGGATGACCAGATGGGAGCAGCAGTCCTCAAGTCCCAAAAGTTGTGTGCCACTGGCCACGGGGAAGGGAGAGCCTGTGGCCTTTGCCAGGATCAGGAACTAAACAAGGAGTGGGGCACACTGGCCCATGGTTCATGGAGTCACCCTTTCCCACGATGAAACGCAGACTGCCTCAGTGCTGTGCTTGTGGTCCTCCTCCCCTGGCATCCCTGCGTGGAGTCAAGGGGGGAAAGGGAAAGGGAAAGAGCAGAGGTCGGGCCCTTCAAATAGCATCCCAAACTCCTGAAAGGACGGGTGTAGGGAATTCCAAAGAGGATCAGAATGCTGTTATTTTTGGCCTTCTTGGAAATTTCCACAAAGAGAAC
This sequence comes from Erpornis zantholeuca, assembly GCA_013400515.1. NCBI lineage: Eukaryota > Metazoa > Chordata > Aves > Passeriformes > Timaliidae > Erpornis > Erpornis zantholeuca. The sequence continues at coordinate 187,011 of VZTN01009896.1, forward strand.
AGCTTTCAGCTGAGTAAGCGTCAGGAGCTCAAATAGGAGGCCTGACTCCATATCAGACTTCTCAAAACGTTCACTTCTCAGGTTATTAAGTTTGGTCTTTGCCCTCTTGAGACCTGTGAAATGAATCAATGTCTCCTGCCAACCACCAGGGGATTTGCTGTCTTCATGCCTCATTGAGACATCAAAAACTAACCAGTGAGGTGAGAGTTCCTCAGCCATGGATTGTGCAATGCTCCAAACACTAATGCTCTGTGTACAGAAATAATATCCTGAAGGCAGATCTCTTCACACTGATGTTGTTACATTTTCTAGCCACTATTGCTCTTTAATATCCCAGTTTATACTTAAAGGCCGTAAACGTTGTTGTGCCTGCAAAATATCATACGCAGACAGCTGCATTTTGGCAGGAGCTGTGTGAAAATGCCAAAATCCTTAGATGGTATCCTTAGATGGTACAGATACTACACACATTAAATCCTCTAAAAATGCCACAATCACACACAAAATAGACTGCTGCCACTGGTGTAACTGTGGGACAGTTTGGTTAAAAATGAAGTCCCAAACTTTGCCTTGAACCTTCTCAAAACTTTTTCCATTGGAAAAAATTTACTTAGCCCTCATGCTATGAGAACTGTGAAGGAAAAATCAAATTAGTGTTAATATCTCTCTTGAAATTTAATGATGATGAAATTCTGTCAACAATTTCTCTTTCTGCAATTTATGACTCTGAAGCAAGTTGGCATTACTGTCAGATCTAAAACAGCCTACACAGGTTGCACAAAGCCAATGTTACCTTCCAATATGCATAACAACTTGCTAAAAGATGTTCTGAAGAAGTAATTAGATCAGCAAATTAGTGATAGAATTGTGATTAAGAGCAGCTGGAAATAGACCAGGGGTTAACTGGGAATTTCCTGCTCCACATTAAGAACTGCAAATTTAGGAGAATTTGATTTAGTCCTTTTCATGAGCTTAGCAGAGCCAGGCAACCTTTCAGAGAGGGGTGATGTACTATGCACAATTAAACCACTGGACCCTTTCCATTAACTTTAAAAACTATTGGAAAGCACTCTGTATGGATTGGTTTTCCATGACAATTCTTCAATGATCTCTCATCAGTGTATGTAGAACAGATATATTTTCCACAGGAAACTTGTTGGCATGAAAATCTGGCCCAGGATAGCTCCAGGAACTAAATCTAGAAGCCTTTGAGAGTTGTTAGCAGCCCATAATTTCAGTCTCATATCTTACACTTATCACTTATTACTTCCTTCAGAACAGAGACTTGATTTTGAACTTGGACTTGCTTCAGAACACTCCTGTACCCCAGTGTAGCAAACATCCTCCAGCACCACTAGAATCTCAGAGCAGACACTCCTGAGCCACCATCCTAATTTACAGCTTCCTACCACAGTGATCAGAGGCTCCACATGCAAGTCCAAACATTTCAGTATTAAAAGTCGCTGTCTTAAGAATCAGCAGGTGGACATTAGCAATGAAGGAAATTACATCACACGTCTTGGTCTTTCATTACTTTCACCTACATCACTACCCATCACCTACAAAGATGCTGAAGAAAACCAGGAAATGGTGAAGCTGCTTTTTGCTTCCAGTGTCATGGAAAATCTACATTTTTCTGTTAATTTCCAGAAAATAATCTACTTTTTTCTTTTTTTCTGGTCATTCCTCCTTCTACACTACAAAGTCTGATAAGGTCAAGTATTGGGTCAGACTAAAATATACCTGACTGATCCCACAGTGGGATGCACCAATTTGTCAGACTGTGTGGCAATAGTTATCAGGCAATTTGGGATAGTGCCTAAGTCTATGGGCAGAGAACAGCAGGAAAGGCTCCCAAGCATAGCCATGTCTGAAAAGTCTCACTCATCTGCCAATGACAAGGAAACAAATAAGTTTTAGATACTGCTAACCCCTGCCCAGAAATGTCCAGGGAACTGTAAGAGTGTGTGGTGGAATCAGGGCTTTATCCAAGTAATCCTACAGGTAGGACAGGGTTTTTTCATTCAAATATAAGTTCCAGTTTCTGTAGAATTGGAGAAAAACAAGTTTTTGTTAAAATTCTCTGTGCAAAAGTGTTTTGTTTAGTTATTTGTGGTAATTTACTTTTGTGAAAACAGCACTGCCAATTCTCATTCCATCTCTGCTGCATCTCATGCAGAAGACAAGAGTGTATGGAATAGGACATATACAGCATTTTCTACTGCCAAGAGCACGATGCATTCCTGTGTTACTGCACAAAGGGCTGGCTGGTCCTTCATGGGAACCCATTCCTGAGGCCATGACCAAGAGACACAGCTTTCAGAAGCCCAGCATTTTGAAGGTATTTGGAAAAAGGAGATAACAATGGCTCCTTGAAATCTTTGCAACATACACCACACATATGTAGGCTTTTTCTTCTGGCATGATTCAAGGTTTCATATAAGCAAAACCTGAACCCTACCTCTCTTTTCTACATGTTTGCAAGAGCTATGAGAGATTGTTCATCTCTATTAATGCAGCGTGTTCGACCACAGAAAGTGGATCTTAATATAATCAATTTTATACACAGGTTTTAACATCCAATTTTGAAACATTTTAGCTGCAGCCTTCCTTACAAAGTACTTTACTCAGTGTTAATCAAAGATCTTGAAACTGAAATATTGCAGGGCCTTAAACATGAGCACCAGCCCGGAAAGGCAGAGCAGCTGTCTTTAGCTGTTTGATGCAGACAAAAAAATGATTGCTGACCTCAGAAAGGTTGTGTGAAATGTCCTGTTCCACCCAGGTCCCATTTCTGGTTTGGGGAGTAAAGAGAGGACATAGATTCCAGTCTATTGCATTTGAAACCCGTCCTTCCCATCAGCATTTTTTATCTGCTCACTGAGCCTCTCCTCTCCCAGCATGATGGCTTGAGGTCGGCTCTGCAGCCAGAAGCACTGAACCCTTCCATGCAGTGAACAGGCAGAGCACTCACTGAACCTGGGGCTGGCAGCCCCAGCCTGCAAATACCATAAAGTTGTTACGATATGAGGCTTTTTGTGGCTGGATGCCAAAGTCTACTGGCTTACCCCTCACTGCAGTGAGGACAAGAATAGCTAACATTTCTCTCAACCATCAGAAACATGAATTGACCTTGATAAGTGGATGAATGGAATTTTTCAGATTTGGGGTAATAACCAGTGACTCCATGATCTGGTGGTATTGGAAGGTTTAAATAATCAATCTTCATAAAACTCCTAATCTTTTCCTGACAGGCACTATATACAGTGTGTGGAATATTAATATTGCATTCAGTTCTGGACAGCTCAGTAACAGTAGTGAGAACAAATTGGAAGGAATTCAGAGAAGCGCAGCAAAATGATGGAGTGGCTAGAGAGACTGATTTATGTGGGGTTATATCAAAAGAATTGTGAGTTTTGTTTTGGCCAAAATGCAAGGGAGAAAGGATGATCTGTGGAGTAGTAAGAGCATCTTTGGGTGTCTGGAGGGGAGATACTGCAGGAGGAAAGTAAATTATTTGGAGTTGTCTCAGGGTGTCAAGTTAGGATCAGTAGAAAGAATTAAGTAACTGACAGTTAGGGCAGAAAATCAAGATAGTCTTGTTTCTCAGTTACCTCCCAGATCAGCTGGTGAAAATATATCTCCCAAAATAATAGTAAGTATCTGAAAACAAGTAGTGGACATTAAAGAAAATTAAAACATTAAAGGCTAATGAGGAGAAAATGAGAAATTAAGGCAAATAAGAAGAAACTGACAATGTATATTTTCCCAGAGTGTCTGAATGTCCTCTTGAGGACTCAAGAGATCCTTCACTGTAGGGAGCGAAGGGAATATCAAGAACCAGTAGGGAGGTGATGAAAAATGATGAGTGATTTGGAAGAGACCCACAAGTTATTTCCCAGCCCCTGACCCAGAGACAGCGAAGTTTGGCCAGGGCTGGGATGCATACTCCCTGGGTGTCCTGACTCCAGGTCAAGCCTTGCTATCAAACAAGCCTGAACTAAAGGTCCAGACTCCAGAGGACAGCCAAAATCTGGATCTTAAGCATCCATCTCTGACTCATGTCTAGTTTAAGGTGACAGTTTTGCATATTTTAAAGGGAAGAGAAATCATAGATCCAAGATGGGGACTTCTGTCCTCTGTCAATGCCTCCTCCCCACCAATGACAGGAACTTGCAGTGCAGCTGTCAAAACCCCCAGCATAGCACATAGTGGAGAGGGAGGTGCACTTCTCTTTGGAGAACTTGCTGTCTAGGAACATGTGTGCAGAGGATCACCCACCAAGGGTCTCTGCTGTGTCTCAGGAGGGAGGGCTTTCTTCAACAGGACAGAGAGTTCCTCTGGAAGGGGATGAATGGAAATCATGTACAAACAAGAGATCAAACAGGCCTCTTGCATACTGGCCAGAAGGCAAAGGTTTAGTAACCCCACTTTTGGAGGAGGACTGGGATATCAGTGACCTCTGCACAGCCATCCTTTGTGAAGAAAATGCACATCTCCAGGCAGCTGTGTGAGCCAGAACTTCTCTTCCCCTGATTTGGGCTGCAGTGCACTTCATTGCTGCTGTCTGATTACAGCTCTCCACAAGGGCAGAGAGGGATACACAGTGGAGGTGTGATGTGGAGGTGGTGTCCCCTCTGTTTAGTGTCCTTATTTCCTTTTAGATTTAGGAAATTTTAAACAAATAAAGGTCTCTGAAGAACAAATATTTTGAAAATAAACTTCATATTTCTGTTTCATATTCTCAAGTTCTCAAGCATTAATCCTGACTGTGGACTCAGTTCTCTCACGTTTCATGCATGATATTGCTCCTTCTATTTTCTGTTAAATGTTACAGAGGTTTCTCTCAGCCCTTCACCATCACTGAACTGTATGGTTAAAACTGTATTTTAACCTCCAAAATTCGCAGCCTGAGTCCCGCCAGACTGAGATCTCATGGTACCAAGGTGAAGCTTTACTCTTTAGCACAACCATCTCAGCAGTAAGATCGTCCTCAGAAAGAGGACCATGGCTTCTCATACGTCCCTTCCTCCATGGGAAAACAGCTATATTTTCACAAAAACCTGCTTTTACTTTTACGAAAGGGGACTCATAAAAACTCATCTTCCTCCCCTGAGCCTCCACTCACCAGAGCATGTCATTATGGACAGTTCCCACCCAAATCCTCCTTGACATATCCCCAAAAGCAACAGGGCTGTGATCTCCTGCCACTGTAAGCACTGCAGTGATCAGCAAATATTGCTGATGAAAGCAGTCCATGGCCCACACACATTCCTCTTCAGTGACACTCAGGCCAGCAGAGCCAGGCACATGCTGTACTGAGGAGACTTAACATGGATCCTGATATAACTGGGCACTTTTCCCACTCCCAGCATCAAAATTTAGGCAAAGAAGCATTTTGAACCCTAAGTAAAAAAGAAAACTACTGCATAGATACTTCACCAGAGTAGCTCTTCTCTGTACAATTTACAAAACACTGGAAGTCATGATGGTGAAAAGGTGGGGGAGTCCTCACTGGATATGGCTGATTTATATCAACATATAGAAAAAACTGTCTTTAAGTGACAGTCGTCTTACCCTGGTTGGTGATATGGTTTTTATCACTTTCTCACTAGCATGGAGTTGAACCTGAGGACATAATGTTTGGATTAATTAGGACAGAGCTCGTCCCCATGAATTCCCGTGCTTTGGGCACCACTTGTAAGTAGAACTACAAAAGCCAGAGTATTTGGGTAGTCCCTTGCATAGGCTGCAGCACAATGGCTCTTTTTGTTTTGGCCATCAGATCTTGCTTTTACCCCCAGGTGAAAGAAAAAAGATGAAAGAGGGCTTAGCATATAATCTCTTCCCACCAGAAATAGAGCAAAACTGGTGAGAACACAGGTCTGATACAGACAGTCATTTAATTTATTGAATGTTACAGAAGAGATGTTTACAATATTTTCCTGCCCTTCTTCACCTGTATTACCAGCCTAGTGCTTTTTGAAACTGGTCCCAGGGACTCCTTCTGGAGGCAGCAGCTGTAGATTCTGCAGCAATGTTTCCCACCACCTCACTGCAGAGCAGCCCCTGAGCTCAGACACGTGAAGCCAAGTAATGCTGATTTCCAGACGCAGTTGAAGCAGGATCAAAGCTTCGGTGATCAAAACGCAATAGGAGTTTGCCCATGACACCATCTGTGTTGGCTGAAACATAAAACTTATCACCAGCCATATATCACTCGTTATCTTGATCCAACAGTGCACCAAAGGGACATTCCTGCAGGATGAGCAGTCCCACTCATTCTAGCAGGACAATTTACACATGTATATAAAGAGGTGTGCCTAAGTATTCCTCTAAGGCAAACCTAAGGCCTTTAGTTCTTTTCATTTTGATATGGAGATAGTGTCTAAATGAATTAATGTTAACTCACATTAACTATCAGATTAAAACTCAGTTTAAACCTTTCTTTAATTAGGATTGAGATTATGAGTGAGGCTAATTTTTGCTCAAAGATTTAATGTTTGACTTTTAGCTCCACCTCCATGCATGATACACACAGAAGCCCACAGGGGCGCTCCAAAGGGAACCTCCCCAAAGGAAACCAGCTGGCAGGTGGACACTCACGGCTGTTGGGGTGGCACACACTTACCTGGGGCCAGCGGCTGCTGACTTTGATGCCACAAGTGTGACCAGTTTGTTTTGTGGCAATGACACCTCTGCAGCGAGGATTACCTGTGTCAGGAATCCCATTTTGTGCATTACACTGACCAGTGTGTTAGTTGGTACACCTTGAACAAAAGAGTCTTGCTTTCTATCTGTCTTCAAATGTAAGATAATTGTGTAGAGCCGATATCTACCAAAACCTTGTATGTTTCCCTTTGAGACAGATCAGACATATTGCCTTGTGCACAAATGGTCCTGACCTTGGGGAAAAGCTGGTCAAGCTCAGAACCATTTCACTCCTTAATCTTTCTATTAGTTGCCTTTATCACTAGAAATCACTGGCATACCTATGCTGCAGTAACACCCCAGCTTCACCTGATCACCACAGACAGAGGCTGAGGCAGTATGGACCTCTAAATCTGCTGAATTGTGTAACATGTTACTTTTGGCCTCCCATATGAAAACCTTTTAAACTCTGCAGCAAGCTTTAAAACAATCACATTTCCTCAGGGCTGCCAGAAGCAAACGTAAATACAGGAGTTCAAAAGAAGAATCCAGTTTTCACAGCTGCATCTTAGTTAAATTAAAAAGAAAAAAAAGACGAAAAAGAAAGACAAACTGACCTAAAAGCTTTTGAAAATGTGGACCAGGGCAGACAGAAGTAATTGTTCTAAAGCTGCTCTTGATGTTTTAGGAACTCTATAATTTCCAGGTTTGAAAAACTCTTTTTTCTAAGAAACCATCTTTTTCAAGTAATGAAAGACTTAAAAATATCTTGGTTAGAATTATTATCAGGGCTCCAAGAGGAAATAAAATATACCACAGTTAGGAAAACATGTCATTTTGGCTATAGTGTATAACTAATTGATTTTTGAGCATTGCCTAATTGTCTGACACTGGTTAACCAAACAACAATGCATTTTTTCACAGGCTCCAATATTAGCTGAAACCATTCTGTGACCTCCCCCGTTGAGAGACACATTGTATTTTTGATCATAAATCTAACAGGGTAAGGACTGGAAAAGGGATTCCTGCTTTGTTTTTGTTTTTTAACTGAGGTTAAAAATTTCTAACTGTTGCCATTTATATAGGGAGTAATATATTTTAGTGAAGGCTACGGCTCAGAGAAATGTGGATGCCAAAGTTGTGCTGCCGAGCTTTGTGTTTATTTTGACACAGCAATGGATTGGATTTGTGAGTAGAGTCATGCTTAACTCATGGTTAAATTCATCTTTGATGGCTGCACTGAACTGACTCCTGAAATTAATTTGAGGAATTAAAATTTATTATTAGAAAAAACTTTAAATGAAACAGTATTTTTGATATGAAAATCTTTTAGTGCTCAAAATATTCTCTCTGCTTCCTCCACATCATAGATGCTGAGCAATGCATACCATCTCAGGCAAACCAATTTCCACTGAAAAATAGGTGCTTGTGATGACAAAAACTGTATAAATCTATATATTAACTACATTTTAAGAAAGAAAAACTTAAGAAGATTAAAATTTTGCGCTAACGTAGTCTAAAATACAGATTTTTACTTTTAAAAAATGTTATTGGTCCATAACCAATAAAATAGATTAATAAAATGTTATAAAACTTATTATAAATTATTGTAAAATAAAAATACAAGAGAAAAAAAATGAAAGAAATTAAAATCTTTTACATCTTATAGTGGGAAATCTAAAAAAATCGTAAATCCTTCAATGTGATTTGAAAACATATAGTTTCTCTTTGGCCAGCCAACTAAGAAAGTGATATTCTTATTTTCATGAGGGGGATGATGAAAGGATTTAAAGCACCATTTGGTTTGGGGTGTGTGCCAAGGAACTAACCTGTTGAATTTTTGAGCACAGTTTTACAGTCTGCTGTGCATTTTATGTTGACATTCCACTGAGAAGAGATGGGCAAATTACCATTTGTGACTAGACTATGAAGGGAATTTTGGTCTATTTTTGGAGGCTGTTTCCTAATCAAATAAACAGTTCATAATGCATTTTTCAGTATCAATTTGAAATATGTTTTTCGATTTTCTTGGAGCTGAGTGTTTTCAGCCAGCAGCTATTTATCTGGGCACCAAAATAATGCTACAGTTATGGAGACATCTTTGCTGAAAGGAAATGGTTTCTCATTTGCAGAAATGTTGCTTTTATTTTCCTGTGCACAAGTCTGGGAGCAAAAATAGTGTTTGCACATTCAGTGGCTCTCTCACTGTGCTTAATTCCACTGATTTGTTTTTGTTTGCTGATAAGGGAACTGGAGAAGTGAAGGGAGTAATTGATGAGCTCCAGTGCAAATTCCCATCTCACAAGCTGGTAGGTAAATAAAAACCCATCCTAGTGAGTGGTGGGAAAAGGCCAAAAAAAAAAAAAGAAAAAGAAGAAAAAAAAGGAAAGAAAAAAAGAAAGAAGAGGCAGCAATGTGTTGATCACAGGCTGAGTCTGTCCACGACAGTAACTCAATGACTGTGTGCATCTGACCAACTGAATTCTCTCCAGGGAAGAGTCCAAAACACTGAGGTGAAATGAAATTCAAGAATGCCAGTATTTTATATTTGATTGCTTTGCCATGTGTTCTTCTGCTTTGTTCTTTGTGTGTGAATCCCCAGTATTTATGATGAAACTGGACTGTGAAGATGGAAGCATTCTTGAAATGCTTTGTGGGAAGCTGGCGCCCTGTTATGTTACTGAAATCTACCTGGCCCCATCCCAGGTCCTGACTTGGAAACTTGCCTTAAGGAGTCTTCTGGCTTTTCCTCAGTGATATTCCTCAGTGATAATGAAGGAGAAAAAGGAAGAGAGATGTGCTGAATGTAAGGTGCACTCACCCCCATCAGCACTGGCTGCAGCACACACAGCATGAACTTCGGCAGAGTGCGATGTAATGGTCTGATCCAACTGGGAAAAGACCATAAAACTCCACTGCAAACACTTGTATAAACAGGACTTTTTTTGATGAAATTGAAACCATATTTTGACTTGTCATTAGAAAAACAAATCTGAAGAGATAGTTATATATTGAATAACCTTAGAGCTTTTCAGAGCCAAGAAATCAGCTGCTGGCTTGAAGAGTTGGATGGCAACATGAAACATGCTGACCCAGGCCAACTCCTTAGTGTTCTGTGGCTCAGCAGCATATTCATGTTGTGAGTTTGCTCTCCATCACAACCACTGAGGCCTTCTTGGGACCAGCAAATATAAAATTGTTACTCTTTTCTCAAAAGTTTTCATCAAAGAAAAGAAGAATTCCCAGGAACTGTTGATAACACAGGGCAAAGGACACACAGCCAAGCCTTCCAATAATGTCATGAGACTTGTGGCACAGAGGCAGCAGATAAGAATGGCCCTATAGTGTACACATTTTATAGAAACCAGGGGTATAACTGGTGGTGTCAGCCATGTGCTTCCGTCCAGGGATGTCATTTTTGCTTACACTTCACTGGTTGGCAAAAACTAATTCTAGTGATTCCCTGACTACAGTGCCAGGGATGTGCACAAGAGGGGAAATCTGATGGAGCACTGTCCCTCACTAGAACATGGCTCACTTCACCACTTGTGTCTGTGGTCATCTTGTACCAGGGCCTGGAGGTGAGGCAGCCCTGAGGAAGATTTCCTTATTTAAGAGGTTAGGAAACCCAAAAGACACCTTTGTCCAGAGCCATAAGGTATGTGTACGGTAAATTAGCATCTTATTAAATAAATATACTGAGCCTCTTAAACACCCTGCTCAAAAGGAAGTATGTAAAGCATGTCACATTATCCAAACCTTATCCACATGGCTATGATGAGGTGTGACTGCCTGCAAGTGGAGTAAGAACATGGTCTCAAAGGAGTTTAGTATTGCTGTATTTTTCTATTCCAGTAGCACCTAAAGGCCCTGAAAGAGATACAGATCCCTGGCTGGAAAAACTTACCATCTTAGGGAAGGCAAAGGGAAACTGAGAAACAGACAAATAAGTGACTTGCCACAGATTATAGAGCACATAACAGTGAAGGCAGAAAGAGAATACTGACTTTGAGCGTCCCACCTTGTGTTCTGGTGACTAATTGAGATAAACAGATTGCTAACACCTCAATCCTGCTGCCCTTTGCTTTTGTCACTGCCCTTCCCTCACTGCAGTCAGATGTTTACTTTCAGAACAGCTTATTGTGGGCCAAGCTCAAGAACTCTGTGGCAATGAGAAATGTTCAGTGATCAGACAGGCAATCAAATATCCTTTGTAATTGTGATTTTGGTGCCTGGAATTCTGGATGTTCATCTGCATTTTCTGCAGGTTGCTACGACTAAGATCCAAAACTTTTAGCCAAGTCAGGTCCTTCTGAGGATACAGCTGGCATGGCAGATGGAGTTACTGACCCACCTGTTCCTTCTTTCTGCTGAGGAAATACTACAGGGAGTTGTTTTGCTTGCTGTGGAGATACCATAACAGCTTTTGCAAGTGTTTCCATTGTGTTCCATTGCAAAGATAAATGTGCGCACGAGGTGATTTTGTGCTGTAAAAGATTAGGAAAATGTGGGATTGTGAAGGCTTGGGCTGTAAGGCTGCTAACCTGCTGGAAAACCATCCAGGAATGAGAAGAGGACTATCTCCTCAGCTGATCCTTCCCATGTTGCCTAGCTGTAAATCCTCTCTAGTCCTGTCAAGCATCTGACATGATGGAAAGACAATGATGTTTACAGATGTCCTTGAAATATGATCCAGTACAGAGTGTCCAGTGGAGGCCAGTGCTGGCAACAGTGACGTCCCCTTTGTACAATTCTCTTGCAGCATTTATCCACAGATGGAGCAGTTGCCAAAAGGGGATTTCCACTGCTGACTTCCCAATCTTCTATTTCTGGTCAATCCAGTTATTTTATTTCCCTGCTGTGAATATCTGTGGTTGGAGTACGAATTAGGAAAGAGATTTTTAGTGGGAGATGGCCAAAATCATTGACAAGAAACCAACAATGCTGGCAGGGCTGGCTTTTTAGTAACCTGAACTGACCACCAAGGGGAGAATGAAAATCCCAAGACAGGGCATTTCTGAAACTCCTGCAGATCCCATCATGTTGGACACTGTGTGCCTCTTCTGGGCAAGCTCACGAGAGACAGGTCTGTGGCCTGGAGCTGCATTGGGGAGCATCAGCCAAGCCAGGCAGCACAGAGACCAGCTTAGCATGTCCTCCCCACCAGCTATCCAACCCTCAAAAATCTGTTAGGTCTTATGGGGAAGATCACAGCTGGGGCCAGCCCTTTACTGGAGACCTGTAGGTGTGCAGCAGCACAGCCCATCCCATCTCATAGCAAGAGAGACGCTGGTGAGCATTCCAAAACTACAGCTGTAGGTGAAAGGTCTTATCTCTTGCCTCCTGTTTACCAATGTTGATTTGTTGAATTAAATTTACCTGTGTGTTGGGTTTGGCCCAGAATTTGCAGCTGTACACATTCACACAGATATGCCAGCAGCAGCAGATGTTATGGTCCTGCATGGGACCTGCTGGGACTGGCATACTGCCTTTTGGGCAGCCACTGATTCAGACAGTAGAAAATCTAGTTGGTTGTCATTCAGACATAATGTTGATGGTCCAGAATCTTCGGATGTCCTTGTTGTACTTTCAGCAGTGGCCTCAACCCACCTGTGTATCAGATTCACTGGCAGTGCTGGGGTCAAAAATAGAACTGTGGCTCCAGCTGTGTTCAAAAGCTGCTCAATAAATTTTACAGGCCATGCACTCATGCAGGAGTGCAGGTAGTTGTTTCATTGTGGAAGGCAATTGGGTTGGTAAAGCATGATTTACCTTTAGTGCACCCATTCTGACTACCCCTGATCACCTTCTTGTCATCCGTAAGGATAGAGGTCTGGTACAGAATGGGGCACTCCGTCGTCTCCAGGGATTGAGCTGAGGCTGACTGGCTGGTGGTTCCCTGTGTCCTCCTTCTCGCCCTTTTTGAAAATCAGGGTGACATTGGCTTTGCTTTTCCCGTACTGAGCTGCAGTTTACAAGCTGAACCTGGAGCAAAGTGCTTCATGGATTGGGTGGATCACAGCACAGTGAACTCAGGCTATGAGGTCTGCCCATTGGCTTCCCTGCAGCACTTAAAGCAAGGGCTCACCATGGCCCAGCAATGAAAGGATTGTCTCCTTTCACTAGTTTCCTTTCCTTGATTGTTCCTGTGGGATACTTCTGGCTATATACCAAACAGTTTTTAAGCCTCCACAAGTCTGGCAACTGTTCTTCTCTCCTCTACCTTGAGTTCATATGGTCTAAAAATGGTGACTTCCAAGGCATGTTGCAGAATAAAAACAACTTTTGGCAAGAGATTTTGGAATAATTGGGTAATGAGTAATCATTAGTGATCAATGAGTGATCAAAATGTTACCAGTCGTATCTTCCTGGTTGAGTTCTTCTTTGGTTTCTTTTTTAAATAAAAACAAGCCTTGAGTTTTTAGAAATATTTTCCATGTGCAAGACGCCTAAAAATTCTTTTCATTGTTCTGTTTATTATTTGAATAAAAGTAAAATTATCAGTCAATCAAAATTGCTTGCCCAGCCCTGAGATTTGATTCTGAAAGCTTCAGCTCTCCATGTGGTCTCTTAAACCACTGCAAGCTACCAGAGTTTAGAGCTGGCTGCTCCCAGTACCACAGCAATCAATCCCTCCTGCATCTAACTATGGCTATTTTGTAACACACCATGACATGAGCACATTCCTTCCTTATACAATAATTGACTTCTCCATGTCTCCAATGAGGTTTCATCTTCCCAGCCTGACCCAGCCTGACAAATGCACTGGATCTATTTAAAACAGCAGGTCCAGGGTAGCTGCTCAAAGCACCACAATTAAGTGGGAGCAGCCTGATTAAAATGTTGTCCTTAATTATGTGTGATGACAGGGAAAAACCTTTTTTATAGAGTCTCTTTGTGACAGGTCCCAGACTGCCTTGCCAAAGCCCTAATGCCAGACAGCAGGAAACTTGGCCCAGACCCAAAAACTCAGCAGACACTTCCCTTAGACAGCACTTGGTGCACAAAGCAATCTGTCCTTCCCCATGTATATTTTAGGCAGACAGGCTGAAAGTCAACACAAGCTTGAATAAATCTGGGGACTGGTGTAGAAACTCATGTTATCTTCAGACGAGCCTAACCCCCAGGTCAGCAGGAGTCTAGAGTGTGGGGTCAGAGTGGGACTAATGCCTCTAAGTACAGACCCCATTAAACTTACAACATTGTTTACATCAATCTGCTTCATTCATAAAATGATGATGCTGCCAAACTTTCCTGGGTTTTTTTTAGTGAGAAATGGGCAAGGCAAATTGGGCAATGGTCCAAAGGCCCCTGAGGCACAAGTTAGTTTTGATAGATTAGAAACAAGATGAATCTCCACGGGATGGTATTAAAGCATCTTTTATTATGTGCAAAGCAGCCTTTTAACTTCCCAGGAGACATCCCTATCTCTCCATGCTAGTCCAAGCAAAAAGCTTTCAGCATTAATAACACCTGGAGAACCCCACTGGTCTGACAGCTCAAGGGGAACAGCTTGGCAAGGGCTGCCTGACCTCCTAAAATAGCCCATTTGAGTCAAATGTTGCTGTGCTCTGCACAAAATTACATCCTTACAAAAGCAGTAGAAGCTTTGAAGACTGGATGCTTCACAGCTTTAGGGCCTGGATTTCTTAATATAATTCATGATACATTTGTCCACACATCAGTTGCATTGCCTGAAATGCCTGACAGACCAAGAGCTCTCATTTTTTTCCTAACAAGTTAATAGCATTTAGTTGTTGCAAGGTAGATTGTCTCAATACCATGGTGTTTGCTGGCCTTGCTGAGATGAATGTGATATGGACAAGCAATTTTAGTGTGTAACACTTATCCCAATAGTATTGTCCAGAAATATCTTCAAGTAAATTCCTAAAAACTATTTTTGGTCATTGGGAATGTCTAATTTTGTTTGCAAACATGGATATAATGTATTCACCACATGAAATCAACATGTTTTTAAACTTTTTCGCAAGTGATAAAATGTTGCTCTATTGACTTTTTCAGGTGTTACAAAATTTAAAAAAATGGGTGTGTCTTTCACCAAAACTTGGTTCAGCATAAATACTTTTTCTTGTTCTGATGAAAACACAGCAAATTTCCAGCCAGTTTTAGTGTGCACTTCTGATTGTTTGTCTCAAAAGGCATCTTCTATACACAGACATTAGAGAATGGCAATGAACATAACAAAGAGCCTAGAAGAGAAATCTCTGAGAAGAGATTGCTAAATGTCATTTGTTCAAGCAGTAGAGAAGCAGAATATACATGATAAACTGTATGAACAATAAAAGTGTCAGGGAACAGAGACAGGGAAATATGGCTCTCCTTGGCTTAGAATATAAAAATCCTCAACCAAACAAATGACAATTCAGTGAAACAAATTCAAAGCCAGCAAAAGGATATGCTACTCATTTTAATTGCACTTTTCATCGTGTAATTTGCTGCCAGAAAATGTCACTGAGGGAGAGAACTCATAAACAGAATGGACATTTGTAGAGATAACAGTAATACTTAAATCCACCATGAGTATTGATAACGTACATTTTGAAAGGAACATCCAACCTGAAAGAAAGAAGTTTAAAGAACCCTAACTGCTAAAGGAGAAGTAGGTCCTGGCTGTCTCTGGGGACACAAAGCCTGGGTACTACAGGTCTACTTCAGTCAGGGTGCTACAACACTCCCTTGGATGCATAAACAGGACAACAGTCAGAAAGCAGCAACAAAACATTGCACTTCTATATGAACATGGCAGTTCTATGTATGGGTGCTGCTATTAGCTCATTTCACCAGTGCAAAATTTGAAAATCTCCTTTCATCCTGAGCCAGAATGAAAAAAAACCCATGAAATATTTTATTGTAAACACTCAGAAAAAAATGTCCTTTTTGGGGAAAAAAGTTCACATATGTATTTATTCTTCTGTTACTTTTATTAGTTTTACATCATTTCTTGAGACACAGCCATTCCAGTCTTCACTGGGAATCATATTAAAATATTTTAAACAATAGCTGCTCATCCAATTCATGAGTACTTCTTTGTTCTGAATGCTAGGATACACTAACACTGGTAGGAGACATAATCCAGAAAAGACAGGATGTTTCAGTAATTGTGAAGTAGCAGCTGCCCCTATTTATTAAAAAAAAAATTAAATTAATGGCTATTACAGCAGGTATTGTAACATAACTATCACATCCTGTGCTGTCTCTTATGTCATATATCATCTCACTTGATGAACACACTGTGTGCTTGTGTCCACTTTTCCCTTTGCTTCATGTCTCTACACACATCCTTCTTTTTCATCCCAGAATATAACTGCCACAACTGTTCTGCAGTAGGTTATGACATGCTATTTGGAAGACCAAATGACATAGGAATGTCAACAAATAACTAAAACCAGAGGAAAGTAAATAAATATTGATGAGAACAGTCATCATCACTACAGATTATTGTGGAAAAAAATATTTACTCAATCACTTTAGCAAAAATGTCCTGAGCAGCTCTAGTTGATATAAGTTTGGGCAATCAGTCCAGCTAATTGTAGCATATATTTACAAAGACTAATAACTCTGAAGAACCCAGGAGACTACTGGAAGAAATTAAGGACCGATTTGGCTTTTAGCCATGCTCTAACATTTCTGTTTGTGTTGAAGAGTGCCTGGTCTTCCCTAACCAGGAAATCCCTGAGTGATCTGCTTTGCAGACATGAGAAGGAATGCAGGTTTTTCTCCATCAGGAGTGATACTTGTATAAGACCAGCCCTCATGCACAAGTCAGGAGACTTTTACCCCCCCAATATTGCCTGAACCACTCCAGTCTAATGTATTGCAGGTTAGAGGAGCTCCAGCCCATAGTTTCTTGTAATTCAGCTTGCCTTTGGCAGGAATCTTGCATGTTTTCCCTATATAGATTGGATCCTTGCCTGTCTCCTGTTTAAAACCTTGGTGAACCAATTTCTTTGGAAATCTTATTCTCTCTGTCCCTTAGATTACACAGATAGCAGGCTCTCGTGACACTTCCTGGTGTTTCAGCTTCACCACAGATCTTTCCTGTAGCTCAGCTCTTGGGACTGATCTCTGGCCAACTCCTTGAGGGGCTGCATAGTCTTATCCCAGCTCCCAGCTGTGATCCCTTCCACACTGCTCTGTCTCCAGATGTGGCCTGCACATCACAGTGCAGAGAAGGGGAGTGTCCTGCATCTGCATCTGTACCTATCCCTGGGAGTGTCCACGTGGTGCTCCAGCTGTGATGGTTGCTTCCCTTCTGCTCCCCTTGCTCAGATTTTTCCTGCTTCCAGGACACAGAGGAGGAAGTTTCTGGGAGTAGCCCAGGGAGGCTCTTTTCCCTGCTGAATCCTTTCTTTCCATGAACTAGAAAAGTCACACGTTACCAGCCTTCACATTTCTTTCTCCATGAACATGCAGCATGTTTAATAGATACTGCATCTTCTTCCTCCTCAGCCTAAACTCCAATGGCTGATCAGTTCCTTCCTCCCAGTGAATGCTGGAAATTCAATTGGTTGTTTTATGTCCACTCTCCCTCACTTCCCTGTTTCAAATTTCCTGGGTTGTGTCTTGCTTTTCAGTCCTCCATGATCTTTGGGCAACACTTCACCTCTTTAAACAATTGGGAATATTGCAAAATGGTCACCAATAGCAATTGGGAACAGGGAAATGCTTCCACACTTTTCTACAAAATGCCCTCTCTTGGCAATTATGATCCTATTGATGTTCCTACTTCTGTGCTCTCAACAAATAAATTAGGAATTAAAGAGGAAAGGGAATGAGAAAAAGGAGTTACAAGAGAAAGTTCATCAAGTCATAGGCATTCAGAGAAGAGAGGCTCAGGAATTTGCACTCTCACCCTCTCTGAGAAACAAGAAAGTTTCTAGTCATTCCTAGATTAGAATGTGGCTTAAAATTTGTATTTGGCTGGAGCATATTGTTCAGGAAAGCATTCCAGTTGGGTTTGAGGATGTTAAAGAAAGGGGAATTCCATGCTTTCTTTATAATTTTTAATTTTTTTTCATCATTGTCTCTATCAAAACTCAGCAGGTGAGGAATAGAGGGACCTGAGAGCTCATTTTGGAACCTACAAGATACCGTGAGCTGTCATGTTGTGTGTCCTTCAGCTGTAACTGTGTGAGTTCAGCCCTCAGACTGTGGCTCCAAGTTACTCATTCTCAGCCCTCTGGCTTGGATGTTAACTCTCTGCCATCAATCATGCTCAGAGATATTTGGGCTTTTTGTTTTCCATTAGATCAGACAACTGTCGCTGACTACACCGTGACAGACAGAGCTCTCCAGAAAAGAGGTTTGAAAAGCCTCATACTGTGCTATCCAAATTATCCTAATTACCTAATTATCCTTATCACAGCAACTAATTAGACTGGCTATAAAGCTAAACCCATAAACAGACCACAGGCTGTAAAAGCCTGCAGGCAAGAGAGAGATGTTGAAAAGGGACTCAGAAGAACAAGTGGGTGTAGGAATGCTTTTATTTAAAGGTTTGGTCGAGGATGTGTGCCTGCAGAAAACAAGCAGTAGTCTCTCAGCCTGCTAAAACTGTGACAGGATACAAAATCTGGATGAGTGTCAGCAGGACCACCACTTACAATTGCCCAATTTTAACAACTTGCAGAAAAATAGAAATGTGTTTTCCCCACCACAGTCTTTTAAAAGCAGGCAAGAAAAAGAATCACAACCCTCTTCCTGGGAGTCTCCTCTTCCAAAAGGCAAAAGCTGACTGAGCACTGTAATAAAGGAATATGTTCCTTAAGTTGCATCCTTTGACAGAGCAAGGATGCAAATAGATGGTCTCTGGATTAGGTTCAATTGTGCATCACACTTCTCTTGAAGTACTGTACTAATGCAAAGGATTTTTTTTCCAAGGTGTGAAGAGTGCCCAAAAAGGTTTCCTGTCTTCCAAGACGAGAGTTTTTGCAGCAAGGTGAAAGTCAGTGGCATTATTTGTTGCCCACTCCTGGCTCTCAGCAGCAGTCAGTCTGGCTGCTGGGGAGGCCATATGTAAACACTTTGTCAAAGTGCAGTGTCTTCCCTTTTAGCAGTCATTTGGGAAGGGAAAGGGAGTCTGACACTGTGTCTGCTCATCTCCCTTGCTTGGAAGAATTAGTTCCTTGTAAATAAAAGCCTATGCTTTTTCCTGCTGAGGTATTTCCCTATTGTCTGCTATTTGATTTCCTGTAAATGGACTTCCACTGCTCTTGGAATGTTTAAATAGAAACCAGAAATAGCTCTGAGCAGAGCTGCACACACACAGATTAATGGCAACCCAGCAAAGTCATCTTTTTTTCATGAAGTTACCACAGTAGACTTTTTTCTCTCAAAGACCTGTGCTGACTTGTTATAGGCAGCCCCTCCCTTACATGTTCTACCAGAGGAAAATCAGAGCGTGTAACCAAAACCAGGCAGAAACAGCAGGCAGCATCACAGGCAGCAAACAACTTGCAAGCAAGGTGGGGTGCTTATTCCGAGATGATGAAGAGAAGTATGCTCCTTTCTGAATGACAGCCCCAGGATGCTGCCTTGAACTTCCTCAGCCCAGTGCCAGAGCTGCCTAGGACCCCTCCTAAGTAGGGTCTGGTAGGAGCATAGTCCTACTTACTTTATTGCAGTAGAATGGTTTCCTTCTGACACAAACAGAAATCCTGGTTGAAACATCTTGCTGGTTCTTAGCAGAATTTATGACATCCTTTTATTCCTTATTCTGGTATTTTTCCACATGTGCAGGTTTCCCAGCTGGCACACACATTTCAAACAAAATTACACAGTAGCCTTTTTGATAGTCATAGCTACAGGCTCAGAAGTGAGGTGTCTCTGCTCTTGTAACCTTAATAGCCAAACTTCGAGTAATAGCACCAGAACTTGTAAGAATCAGATAATATGGTCTGTTTGGAAGTAATAAAATGCACATTGCCATGGGCCTCCCAGTTCATGCACCTGCTGGCACAGACACAGCCAGTAAAAGGAAGCTTGTAATAACATAAAAGCTTGGAATTCAGAGGACTTAAAGCCGAACAAATCATTGGAGAGGGAGGTTTGCATTGCAGAGAAATGAGCTTAAAAGGCCTAGAAAGCCACAAATGCTGATTGTTTCTAGATTCTGCTCCATTTTACTAACTTAATGTGAATTGGCTGGGGTTACAAGGTTAAGCTCTGCAATGTTTACCACTTTTCTAACTAAATAGAGGGGAACGCAAGCAGAATGTGTTAGGTTTCAGGGCTGCAGCACCATTTCTGTGCCTCTTCTTGGGAGGTACTGGAAATTCAAAATATCCTGTGGGAATGCTAGGAGCTCAGCACCCTCCACAGCACTGAGCAGGATTGCTCCTAGGAGATTTTTACTGCCTGAGGCTCAGAGGTTTTTCTTGCACCAACACAGTTGAACAGATACATTTTTTGCTGCTCCTGTCAGCTGAAGGTCTAGCACCCGCCACAGATAAAGCACATTTTGGTCAGCCTCTTTCCTGAAAATTTTAGCACAGATTAAACTTTTCCAGATTTCTATTTTTGACCAAGATCAACAGGGCTGAGGGATGTTTTGGGGAGGATAGAGAAGTTGGCTGGATGTAAGCCAGGTAGAAATTGAGCAAAGCATAGCTCTCTTATCATTATAACATCATAAATTTGTTTAGATGGGAAAAGACCTTCAAGACCATCAAGTCCAGTTGTTACACTAAGACTGTGATGTCCAACACTAAACCATGTCCTGAAGTGTCACATCTACACATCTTTCAAACACCTCCCGAGATGGTGACTCAGCCACTTTGCTGGGCATCTTCAGTCTCTGCTAGACTCCAGCTGTGTGAGCAGAGGCTGTTGAAGATCTCTGATTGTATTCCCTGATAAATTACAGAGGGGGAAAGGGAAGAGATGCTCAGCCCTGTCAGGATGTTCAGCGGAGGTAAGCAATCATACAAGCTCTCTGTCCTTGCTCTGGGTAAGGATGAGAGGCTCTGCCCTGAAACACTGTTCATATAGTGCCTGTGCACCTGTACTTCTTCAAGACTTATTCTAGCTCATTTCCCAGCATAATTGCTTTTCAAGCAGCCTACTTAGGCCAAAGAATTTTAGTGCTTGTTTTTAATGTGAAACCCCAGTTTGTTGGAGGGGTTGGTCTGTCCCTACAAACCCTTAATCACATTATCTTCGGTTTCCATTCCTGGGTCTGCCCCAGGCCCTGCCAGCTTTGAAGAGAATTTCCCCAGCCACATGCCTAGAGAGAAGTCTGATTATTAAAATCAGCTTCTTGCTATAAGAGAGGCCTGAAGTACCTCCTGAGCAAACAACCCCAGGAAGCAGGACTAAGGATGTCATTGGGGCTAAGGTGGAACAACAGCGTTATGAGGAAAGTTAATGCCTCTCTGGTTAAATCTCTGCCAATGTTGTAATTTTCATAAACAAAAAATATCTGCCAAATTTGAACAAAAAATAAAAATAGGAAAAACTTGATAAGATCCAGCTGCTTCATTTTATAATTTTCCAGACAAAACTAAATTTTTTCAAGATCACAGTAGTTTGTTTCCTTTGCAAATGGAGAGAAACAGAACTTGGAAGTTAAACTTGATTTCAGGGAACATTTCAAATGACACACAATAAAACTGACAAAACAAAGAATTCTTTTATCTTACTTTTATACTATATTTAAAATTTTCACTTGTGAATTAAAAAAAAAAATTGCCTGTTACAGTTCTCTCCCTGAGTCCATTAATCCATAGCTACAGTTACCAGTCTTTCTGTCTATCCCTTATTTCTACAGTGGTTTCAAATGTGTTAAAACCATTTAACTACTTTTGGTTTTCCTCTGAACATATTTCTAAAATACACAGGTGGATTTTAGAGCACTTAAAAACACAAGCAATTAAAGCTTTGCTCCAGGGCCAGACTGCTCCAAGGACACACAAAGGAAAGCAGCTGGAAAGCAATAAATACACACAGCACACAAATTTAGCAAGGGTCTGAGGGATGATTCAGGGTCAGCAGTTATGGCACAGCATCTGGATCCAACCCTTTCCTCCTAATGCTGACTGCCTGCAAGCACCCTGTCTCAGAGAGCAAGCCTGGCTCTGCTGAGCACTTCCCATTCCCTTTTGGGGACTGCTCTATTTTTAAATTTCAACCCTCACCCTTAGTAACTTTGAAAATACAGCCTTGACTGTTGGGGAACTGAGGTGAACTAAAAAGAATATGAACCAAAACAATTTCAATATCACATCATAGTTTGAAGCAGTTAGGTGCATATCTCACTGCTGTTTTCTAAAATAGGTAAATTTTTGGAATCAAATTCTTCTCTCTGCAAGGTATAACAATTACCCAGACTACCCATACAAACTTGGAGATGTGCAGCATTTTGGAAAAAATAATTCTTAAACTTAATGTCTGAGTGTTAATTTCAGTATAGTTACCAGACTCTAATGCAATCTGCATTTGCAGATCAAAGTGTCAGATGTGATGAGGAGACATCTGAGCATAAACAGGAAGGGCCTGTGTCCAAAGAGGTACCAGCTGAACTCAGAACTTTCCCAGCTATGCCTCTGTTTTAGCCTGGATCATTCAGCCCTTTCCTGTTTGAAATCCCATCAGGAAGATGTTGGGACACCATTGGAAATGGCTCTGACCTTCAGTTTCTTCTTATGGGGTTTGCTATTCGGCAAAAGGAGCGAGGTGAGTTTTCTGGACAGCTGACTCCCTGCCCTGGGCCGATGGAGGTGATGCAGGTGACCCCGTGCTTGTGGCTGTCAGCTGGGGCTGTGCCCAGCCAGAGCTTGTCCTGCTGAGCTTGCACCCAGCATAGCCTTACCTGTCACTCACAGGGCATTTGGGGCTTCAGTATAACCAATTTCCTTCTCGTGAGGAACCAAGTTTTGCAACCAGCAGCAGAGCAGCAAAGAACGCTTCAGAAAGGAAATGCTTGAAAAACTCCAATGGCCAATTAGGTCTGTGTGAGTATGAAACTCTAGCCCTGGCTGACCACAAATCCGATTTGTATTTTCACAGGATCGAGGCCATTTCACACAGTCCTGACCTCTGAGTGTCAATATTGCTGAGCAGGGATATACAACATGACTTAAGTGTGTTGCAATAAAATGTTTATTAATGTCAAACAGAAATTACCCAGGGTATGGCAAACTTTTACCCTGGAAAGACATAAATGCACTGCAACAAGATGTTTGGGGTTTTTTTTACCATTATACTTATTCATAATTTTTCAAGGCTAAGTTAGTTTGATAACTAGGTGGACATATTATATTAGCAGCATAATGTCCAAATGCATTAGTCACCCAGTGTGGCTTAAATAAGGATGCAAGTCAGGAACTAGGGAGCTCATTTTTAGGTTACCACTTTTCAAAACTTTTGGCCTCTGTAAAAAATCACATGCCAAGCAATACAGCTCAACAACAACTTAGGGAGCAGCTTGAACACAGTCTCTCAGAGAAGTTAGTGGGACTCCACACCAAGAAGGTTAAATGCATAAATAAATGAAAATAAAGGATGAGGCCAGGTTGCACAACCAAAATTAAGTGCCTTGGAAATCCTGTGTCTATAAAATTCTCAGAGCCATTTTCTGCCTGAGGGTGTGCAGAGGGAAGTTGATCTATACTGACTGGAGACACAGGGATGTTTTATACTGGACAGGCTGATGAAAGCCCAGACAAGAAATAAGCTTCTTGTTTCACATATGTTTGCCTTTAATTATTGCAATGCAAGATTTGGCTTTTCAAGGCAATTTCTAGGGTAAAGATTAGGAGATATTGTGCATAATAGGACTTATTCCTTGAATGGAATCCAATAGTCCCAAACTAATTTCCAGTCCTTAGAATAAGGTATGTCTCCTGGGGATGGCAATATCTGTGGTTTCAATCTCTCACATCCTACCCAACAGTTTCCTCATTACAGTCTCAGGTTTCTTTGTCACCACACAGTTTATACAGGCTCAGATTTAATCAGTAGCAAAACATTCATCAACATGAATCCATGCCATTTTTTTTCCTCAAAAATACCTCCAAGCTCACTAAATATTTGTCATGTAAACATTTCCTAGACATAGAGAGCACCGCTCCTCGCTTCCTTCTCCTTTAGGTATATTGCAGTCTTGGGATTCTTCCCTAGGATTACAGTCAGTGGTATTTTACTCCAACACATAGATTTGATAGAAAATCATGGTGGCTCTAGGCTATGAGTTCACAAGTCTGGACATGGAAAGCCCTTTTGTGGTTAACTAATACTTTGTTTCAACGTTAAGGTATTTTCTGTTCAAAATTAAGATGAAGTTTCTCACTTGGCAAAGTATTTAACTTATGCTGTGATTTATCAAACAGAAAAAAAGATTATATAATGATTATATAATTTTCAGCTGCTCTGTAAATGGATACTCCTACTTGAACTCTCACAGTGGTTTATGAACATAAATTAATTAAGACTTACAAGAGTCCTGTGACATAAGGAAATACTATTCTCCATCTCAAGGCACAGCTTCTGCCGAGATCACACACACAGTTGTTTCCACACATTCCTTGACTGCTCTCACCTATCCTGTTTGCCTTTCAGCTCATTCCAGTGGTGACTATCATGTTTGTGCCATTAAATTGCTTTTAAGTTAGCTTCTTGTTTATCAAAAAGTGAGGTTTCCAAGCAATTGCAATTATGTCCATTCCACTCTCTCCCCTCTCCTGCTGTTGTGCTTATCTCCATTCTTTTCTCCAGGTTTCTGAGGATTGCTGGGTCTAACAGTGTCACAACCACAGTACCTTATGCCTGTTTAGGGTGAAAGCATGCAGAAAATGCCACCCCAAGTTCTCAGTTTCCTTGTGGAGTTCAAACATCTGGGGCTTTAGGGAAATGTGGAAGATTCAACTGAGTTTTCTGTTCAGAAAAAAAAACTGTGGTCTCTGTATTGCACATTGTAGTTACACTCCAAA
Source organism: Erpornis zantholeuca (assembly GCA_013400515.1). Classification (NCBI taxonomy): domain Eukaryota; kingdom Metazoa; phylum Chordata; class Aves; order Passeriformes; family Timaliidae; genus Erpornis; species Erpornis zantholeuca. The sequence goes on from VZTN01009896.1 coordinate 211,610, forward strand.
ATATCTCCAGTGTTTTCATAAAACAGTGATGCCCTTTTGCTCAGGCAAGATTATGTTCAGTTAGAGACCTCAGGCTCTGGCAAATGAGCTCTGGAAAATCTCAATGAAGTGGTTTAAGATGCTACCGCCTGTGGCTTTATGCCCTGCCTCCGCACAGGGGTTTGTGGAGCCTAGACAGCAGCACAGAGTGTGCCTGTGCCACAGCTGCTCCAGCAGCTGGGCTGGTGCCTCGGTTTAAGTCCCAAAGGAAGTGGATTTATGCTACAGCTGAGAATCAGAAGCACTGAGGTGTGGGCACACCTTTGGCTGATTCTCCAAAAACCAATATGTTAGACCTCTTCAGCTCCTTGGCTTTATAGACCCTCGGTGCCAAGATTTCCCCTTCTCAACAAAGCCCAAATTCCCAGAACCTGGTCCACTGGCCACAGTTTCTCACAGAGGTGGATATTAAACTAGAGGCTGGTCTCCTGAATCCCAGTAGAGGCAAGACATGCTTGGAGAACATTTCACACCAAGAAGTTCACATTCCAAATATCAAGTTATATTTACTCTTCTTTCAGAGATGAGGCCTTCTCCTCCCCCCTTCTATTTATATACTTGGAATTGAATTGAGCAAGAGCTGAGACCTCTGAATTTGAATTCCTTTCCAGCCTGGAGAGCCTCAAGCTGGAAGCATCCTCTAGCCTGGAGTGCACTTGGTACACCAGGCCAGGGATGGAGCAATTGTAGGAGCAGGCAGGAAGAAGCAGAAGCTGAGCCCCTGATCCAGGAGCAATTTAGAAGCCTGTTTTGTGGAGGTGCTCACTGTTAGAGACTCTAATCGGAAACATTTTTCCAGCCTCTGCAGTGAAGTGCACAGGAGATCAGTGTTGCCATCTGAACACCTCCTGCTGCTTTACATCCACTCCTATTATAAGCTGAGCCCTGATGTTCACACCTGCCAGAGCTGCATATCCAGCTGGATTTGCATTAACAAAACCAGCTGGAGCCTTTCTGCTTCACTCCCACCATGTCCTGCCCATCCCTGGGATGAGAGCAGGGCCAGGCTGCTGGGAGGCAGAGCTGCAGCCTCACTGCTGCCAGCTCAGGGGAGCAGGAGAACAGGGAGCGAGGAGTAAAAACAAAGCATCCAATAGCCCAAGCAAGAGCAAGGACCAAGGTAAGGCTGGCCTGGCTCTGGCTGCACCACTCTGTCTCCATGTGGGTTCTGTTGAAGCAGTTTAATATTTGGGGTGGGCCCGTGGGCTCCTCCTTCATGCCACGGCTGCACTGCAGCTACCAGAGGCAGTGTCACACACGTGGAGTGACTGTGCAGAGAAAATGTCCTTCAGCTGTGGGTCCCAGTCACCAAAACTGGTACTGGTCTCAGCTCAGCTGGGCTTGGAACTCTCCCTGCAGCTCCCTGCAGACAGTTTGCTGCCTCACAGCCATGAATAAACCCCAGAAGACTGGAGCATCTCACAGCAGCCGCTGAGCATGCTCTCCCCACTGCTCACCCTGCCAGACAGGCAGCTGCCATGGCTCTCTTTGGAGAAAGCTGATGATTCTGTAGGACCAAAGAGCTCAGTGCAAACAAAGGCACCAGGAGCCCTACAGTATTCTCACTTGGAGGAAAATCTTTCCTAGAAAGAGAATTGGAAGTTCTCTCCTGGAGCAAGTTTTTTCTTTTTTCTTAGAAATTGCAAATAAACTTAGAAAGACATTGAAACATAACAAGGCAAAAATGATACTGAAATAGCTGCTTTGTGAAATCCTATAATGCGAAATTCCTTTACAAACCTTTTAAAATTGGCAAATGTTACTAATATTCCTCCAGGCAACACTTGGACTATTATTTAAAATGGGATGTGTGGTGTCCCAGAGAGACCGTTCTCCTGAACTGCAAAGCATTTTGTAGGACCTGTGAAATATGAAATGATTTAAGGAGGAAAGAGGGTTAGCAGTCCTGCTTTGTGTGGTTTCTACTACCTCTAAAGTAGTTTAAGAGGAGAATGTGTTCTGGGCTGTAATTCAAGTAGTATTACAGATACTGTAATATTAAAAATGGACAAATTAGAGGCACCTGATGAAAAACATGTTATTTTCTCTGTATGGTGCCTCAAGCACACAAACATGATGCTTAGATTCTCTTGGGTGCTTATATTAAATGCAACCGAACTTATTAAGGAGGTCTGAAGCAAGTTTTAAGCACAAGAGCTGGACTGCCTCACTCTGTCTTGCTCTGCAGAGCATCCTCAACACTCAGGATGGTGTGGATCAGCAACAAATTCAGCACGCAGGGACCCCTGCAGAGATGAGACTTTTTTCCATCTGCCTGACTCCTATAAACAGTGCAAGGACAAGCCATAATTGACCCATCTGGGAAAGGCTCTGGGGATTTTCTGCATATACCTGACCTTTCTGCTCCAGCACAGAAGTAGATTATTCAGGATTTTCACACTGAAAGGTAGACTTAGTGCTCCAGGATTTTTCTCTGCAGTGGGAAATGCAATTTCTCTGCCTGGAAAATGGGACTCATTTTTAAAGGACTTAACCCTACTGCAGGCTTTAGAGGATCAACAATGGGATGGGAGCAGGTTCCTGGATGGTAGAGAGAAGCCTCAGCACGGCACTGGGTGACAAACTGATGTAAAATGACATGAGCCTCTCCAGAGCAGCTGCACGTGCCTAGTCCTGCTGAGGAGATGTCCCTTGGTGCAGGGAGTGACCCCGTAGAGGGGAAGGACACTGTGTGGGTAGGCCAAAGCAACGGGAACAAGTTTTGAAGCTTGATGCCTGTGGGGAGCAGGGAGGCAACACTGGTGTGGCTGAGCTGCCTGGGGATGCACCTGCCCTCTCATGGCAGCCTGACACCTCTGCCCTTGCTTGGGGCATTTCTTGTAGGATGCTTACACCCTTCATTAGTTTTACACTCACCAAACCATTATGTTCAAAAAACAGCACAGTTATAAGAGTCTCGTGGTTTGGGATTTTTCTGCCACAGTGGTGTGCTCACAGCGTGATGTGGCAGTAGGAAGGAACCAGATGCACCAGCAGTCCTTTGCTTGTTCTCTTTCAGTGCTGAAAGGGACTGAACAAATGGTTTTCAAGATTAGTGGATGAATCCAAGAACACACAGACAAACAGATGAGCAAAGTGCAGGTGAGGACTTATCTTCAGCAGGGTTCAAGTTTAGAGAATGTTAGGTACCGACACGAGAGCTCAGGAACAAAAAGCAGGTAATCCAAACCTGCGGGAGAGAAGGTTTGAATAGAATGATCACAAAAAGCAAATCCACATTCCAGCATGGAAAACATCTGTGGGGAAAGATCTCTGCAGCAAGAGGAGTGAGACTGCTAACAGGAACAGCAGATTGCAATATCCCCAGCCAGGGCTGCAGGCTGAGCTCTCCTCTCCTAACTGCAGCTGTGGGTCAGGAATGATGTGAAAAACAGCAGACTGACACTGGTTCACAAAGCAGTGAATGGAATCACATCCAGGCTGGCTGTATCCTGCTGGCCACCTCCCCATGACAGCACAGGGAGCAGAGCTGTCCTGGTGAACATGTCTGTCTGCCCAGGGAGGGAAGGGGTGCACCGGGGCTGTGGGGTCCTCTGCTCCACTTCCCGGGCACAGAGGGACAGCCCTTTGGGACACCCAAGGAAGTCGTGCAAGAGATGGCTTTCACTCCTGGTGCAATTCCCACAAGGAGATTGTCTCCCCACCCTCGCTCCCTGTCTGCCACCTCTCACCACCACCACTGCACTAGGGCGTTATGAAACATGAATAAGGTTCATGTGCCAGACTCCAAAGTGCTTTCAGGGTTTTTTGGGTAGAAAGCAAGAGCCTGTGGGGAAGTGGTAGTTGCTGTCCCTCTGGACGTAGCCTGACCACTGCTGAGTGCCTCCACAGTTTGGTCTATCCTCTTTCCCTGGGGTGAGGCTTCGTGTTTTCTCTAGTAAAGACTGAAGGAAATTCACGGAGGCAACACAAGCTGAAATTCTTCCCATCTACTTATAATTCCCTATACACTGGTAAACCTCCCTTTATACTGAATATTTGTAAGAGAAGGATGCTGAGGAAATATATTTTGAATTGAATATTTTGCCACTGTCACAAGCAATGCCCTGGGTTCCACAGTACTGCTGTGTCAGGCACAGGGACATCTCCAGGAAATATTCTACAGCATATTTTGCAGCCAAGCCACAGTGGTGGTGTTGAAAGACACAAAAAATTTTTCCCTTACTCCAACTGGCCGAGAGACAAAAAGGAGTGAGATTTGCAAATTGCCAAATTAAGCTCAGCCAGAGTCTGTGGCTGTTGTCATTAAGAAAACCCCTGCAATAAATGTTTACAAAAGCGTTTCAGAAATAATGGCTCTCTGTAGAACTGGCTTGGGAAATTTCCAGCAGAACAGGTTTCAGGAGAAAAATGCTGATTTCTTGAAACTGTGGGGTTTGTGGAATTGTATGGGTTTTGACAAACTTTCGATGAACTACAGCAGCAATTGCCAAACTAGAGGCTGGGAGTGTGGTGGAAGATGAAGCATAAGTGAGGCTGGTGTCTGGATCTGGGGTCATGAGTCTTGAAAATACTACACTGTGGGCAGATTTAGTCTTTAAGATCATTTGTGCCAATTGGCAGCCCCTCTGTGCTCAATGCCCTTAGCCACAGGGTCACAGGGCTCTAAGGCTCCCCAGCTACAAGAGTCCTTGCTCTCAGACAATGCATATGGACATACACCATGTGGATATAACAGCCAGAGAACTGACCAAAATATTTTTAATGGACAGTAAAAGAAAAAAAACCTGAGTGAAGCCAGCTTTGAAGGGCTGGAAGCTATTCTTAGACCTTGTTCTAGTTCAGAGAGTAGTTTTTATATGAAAATAAAAACACAGAAATAAAATATACAAGTTAGAAGCAACCACCTCCAGTTTTACATTTGGAACGGCAGGAGTTTTCCCTACAATGTTTTTCTTCTGACAAATTCATCTTTTTAAAGGGCTTTTCAAAGCAAATTTTAAAAATACAATTAAATGCATGATTTGGGGCTATGACAGACTTTTGAGTCAACTTGAAATAAAAAAGCAGTCAGCTACTGCTGACGGGTAAGTCCATTTCCCCACGTGCCTTTCCCTGACAGCAGGCTCCAGCATGACCTGCACACCTGGTCCCAGAAGAGGAGGTGTGGGGCCCCAAACACCTCTGCTCTTCCCCAGGATAATCCCACCACCTCACTGGCACCATGCTGCACTGCTGCCCACCTGGAAGAGACCCAGCTGGGCTGTGGTACCCATGCATGTTAAAACACAACACCAGGAAGTGTTCTTCCCATCACTCTGTCTCAGGGAAGAGATGGGGATGAACTGATAACTCCAACTTGCAGGGTGATCAATGCCATTAGCATTTCAAAGGAATCACTGAAAACCGATGCTGGGTTTTAAAGAACTTTTGCTGATTAGAGGCTTTAACATGCCCAGAGCCACTGGCAGAAATCTCTGAAGCATGTGTGTTCACTCACACTCCATGAGTCAGAGCTGCTTTTACCTACCATGGAGCCCAGCCTCCCAGGCACACTCATTGGTTTATTAGAAAGCATTTATATGAAAAATAATAATTTATATCTAAAGGGAGGATTTTCCTCCTGGAGTACAAAAACTGAGTTGTAAAAGAATGACTTATTGCAACATTGCATTCCTCACCATTGTAATTAGTCTTTTTAGTGAATCTGTGCTATATTAACTCATGGGGACCAGTTCATTGACTCATTTGTGTTACTAGCTGATAAATACCATGCTTGGTATCAAGCAGGAGGACAAGGGCCAGGGAGGAGGTTACCCAGCAGGGTCATGCAGGAGCCCAGGCCTGGCTCTGCTAGGTTTTGCTCACTTACTGACATTCTTTTATTGTTCTTTCCACCACTGCCTTTCTTAGTACCCAAAGGGTACTGCAGTGAGGATTTGCATAAATCCAGCTCACCTTACCACATTTCTATTGTCTAGATAACTCTTTGCTGAGGAAACAAACTATTCAGACATAAGTTGTTCAGTTTGAAGCCAGGTCTCATATGATTCTAAATCTTCCCTAAGCCTTCCTAAATGTCCTCTAAACTCATACATCCTATCAAGGGCTGACTACCACACCTGGAGATGGTGTGACTCCCTGGCCCACACCTCCTCTCTTGCCCAGGACCTGCTTGTTATTCACAAGCACCAATTTGTCACATCAAGCCTCTGGCAGAGCTGAGCCTCAAATATCTCTGGACTCACTCCTGCCTCAGGACCCAAGCCCTGCTCCTGCCCTGCTGAAATGTCTGCTGAGGCTCCTGGGCTGCAGCCACGTGGGACCTGTGACATGGGGCCTGGAGGGACGAGGAGCACAGCACCCCTTGGACAAAGGTAATGCCCCAGAGCTGGAGCTGAAAACAGCTGCCCATGGCTGTGTGTGTTTGCTCTGCCCAGTATCCTCAGTTCTAATAATTCTTCTGACTAAAAGGGACCTACCAAATGATGTAACTGAGCTCTGCAATGGAGGATTTCTGTGAATTCCCTTCTCCCCCTCAGTTCACAACATGGGCTTTCATAAAAGGACCATGTCCTTTAATTGTGAAACCTGAGACCCTGCTATTGCCCAGAGGAATAAAATCTCTTTGGAAACAACCAATCAGCTTCCATGTCATGAAGTGCAAAGAGGACTTTTACTCATGGGCTTCTCAATCACTTTATTAAATATTTTAAAAGAAAAGATATATTTTATTGAAAGTAAATGGGCTACCCAAAAGTTCCAAAGAATCAGCTGCTAGTGAAATTATTTGAATTTTTTTTTCTTTCAGCTAAATGAGGAATAGCCCACAAGATTTTTCTCTAGTGGGCCTGTAAATAACACTCAGCTAAAGGAGGTAAAATGGTGGAGCTGATCTTTTTTCTTTTCAGTTAGAGGAGTATCAGTGGAATGTGACTGCCAAAAATATTTTACTATTTTACTAAGCTTTAGGTGATCTCATTGCACCTTTAAAAAAAACAGCAAGAGGAGACTTATGCTCTTAATTTGTTAATCAGAAATTAAATCAAAATTTAACATATATTACAGTAACTCCTTGAGAGCAGGTACCATAATTTGGTATCCATTTATTAGTTGTTTATATTGGTGGTCTTACATTAAGCTTAAGAAGGTCCCACTGCTCATTGTGCTGCAGAATCAAAGTGAAAGATTTTATTCTCAAGAACTTACAGTACAAATGTAAAATATTTTATAAATTGAGTTTTTGTGCTGTTCTTATTTACACATTAAATGAATGCAATTGGCTTTGATTATTCATAGGTGATTTCATCAGCAGTTCTCAGCCTGTCATATATGTTTTACATGGATCCTAAGGCATCTCAGGGGAAAGTTTTCTCTACTGCTGACTTCCCATGATTTGAAACAAATCACTTTATCTCATGGTTTATTATTAAGAAAATGGGCCACAGCCCTGCCCACCTCAGAAAAGATTCCACGAGAAGTACAAGAAAGATACTGAGGTATCAAGACAGTGATGCTGAGTCCCAGAGTTCCAGATGTCACACTCAACCCTTCCCTCAGGGGTGTCAGGTAGGGGAAAGAACAGGAGCACTGCAATGCTTACATGCAAAGCATCCAAAGAGCCATGCTTTTAAAATGCCATTATCCAGGGAATAGTCCATAGAGGCCTTCTGAAACTAGAGCCTGGTAGGCTTCTTATTCTCCAGGTTGTTTTTGCATCCATGAGGATTTGCCAGTAAGCTAAGCTGTTCTGCAGGCAGAAGTGGTGATGCTGGTTTCTGCTGACTGCCTTGGCTGGCTGTGCAGAAGCACCAGGGGCTAACAAAAAGCATGACTGACATCCAATCCTTCCTTCGGGAGGGCCCTAACAAGATTCCTCTCCTTTTCTTTCTTGTTCAGTGCTACAATGATCATACAAACTTAATAACTTTGAGACTTCATCCCTTCTCTCCTGTCTGCTAAGAGGTTTGAGAGTCATTAGGGAGGGATTGAGAGGCAGATGGATAGGTATGGTGATCCTGTAAACCTGGCTTCCTTAGGAAACTGACTTAAATGCAAACTGCTATTGTCAGTGGTACTCTAATTCTGGCAGCTGATGCTCAAGAAAAACAATCTTACAAGACTTGAGAACTGGCAACTCTGCAGTAAGCAAACTATCCAAAGGCCTCATTCTTTTGTTTTTCTCCTGTACCAGAGGTGTTCAGAGACACCTCAGCTATCTGGGTGCCAAATTTGCGACAACTTAAATTTGATCAAGCCTTGAATACTGAGCACAGGGGTCATACAGCTGGTGTGTCCTCCCTCACCAGAATGCCACTCTACATATTTGCAGCACCAGCCCCAGCTGCTGCCTGGCAGCCCTGACCCTGGCAGGCTCTCAGCCTCCTGGATCTGCTGGGTACCAGGACATGGAAGGGGAGAAAGAGCTGCACTGCCCAGAAGCATGCATGGCTCTTAATAGTGCCGATACCATTTAAATCTACCTAGTGCAGAGTGAACTCCTGAAAATGCTCTGTGCCTGCTGACCTTCCAGCCCTCAGCTGGTCATCCCACAGTGCCACAGGGATGCACTGCAGCACAATGCCATTCCCTTTTGTGCCCAGGAACACACAGACCACCCTGGTCACAATCGAGGTCACAGCACCCACAGGGAAAGGAGACAGTGGGAATGGGGAGCAGTAAGAGAATGAGAGACAATGGAGAGAAAATGATTTCAGGAATCGCTACAATCTGTGACACACTGATTAGTGATACTGAATGAAAAACCACATGTTCCATTGGACAGAAAAAAAATCATTGAATTAATGCAAAAGAATTGCAATATCCCATAAAATTATTCTTTTAGGGATCTGGACTCAACAAAGATACTTCTGGCAATCTCTTCATCATTAAAGTGTTTCCTACATTAAACTTTGTGTGTCCTCTTTATGTGCTTCCCACTGCTGAGTGATTTCACTCTAAGAGCAGCAAATTGATATGCTGGAATAATTATATGAATGGATTCCTTCCCAGACTTGCTAATAAAGCCTGAAACTGAAGAATGTACAATGCCAAGCCACAAGGTCAGGGATATCTGTCCAAAACTATAGTTGGGATAGCTATGCTTGGACTATGGCTTATGGTTTTGGATAACAATAGTTTGGACAGCAGAATTGAGAAGGCTAAATAGCTAGTTCTTTGGATCTGCCAGCGAGGTTTAAACCCCCCTGCAATGGCAAAGGGCACTGCAATAGTGCTGAGAACCATTATCCTACATTTAAAAGCTTTAGAGTACCACTTCTGTACCACTGTGGCAAAAAACCTTTCTGCACAGAAGCCTCACAGAAATGAGCAGACTTTTTTTTCCCAACAAATTCCCCTCAAAATACAGCAAAAAAATAATCAAGTTTCTTGAGAGAAAAGGCAAAAATTTTTGCCATAATCATCTGAAAATGTAATTTAATTTCATTTGTAGCCATATTTTTTCCCTTGAAACATTAGAAGAGTAAAGAGAAGGTTTGGGAAGGGAAAAATAAACACCTTTACTGCTTCCTTTTCTGAGCCTTAGTGGGAGAGTTCACCATCATAACAAACTAGGCTAACCTGGGTGTAAAAGGTGACCCTGGTGGTTCAGGACACTGTCCCCAGGTCAGCTCTTTGCACCTTGCACAGCTGAGCTGGAGTCCTGTGGTCTCCTGTCTTCTGATCCTGTCACCAGCAGAGCAAAAGCTGCCTACTTGTGGGATACAAACCAAACTTGTTGGAGGAACCTGGCAGAGGTTTCTGCCTTCTCCCACCTGCTTGTCCTTTGCACAGTGGTATCTCACTGCACCACCTACCACTTTTCCATGAAAGCCTAGACGTGCCTCCCCCAAGGGATGTCCTAACCTTGTCTCTGGACAGAGCTCTGCCCAGTTCTTTCCCCTGTGCAAGGCACACATTTCCAGCCCTCACAGATGCTGCTCTCACACCTTCTCCTCAGGGAATCTGCTGTCCCAGTGGGGAAACAAAAAGGTCATTTTGAAATGTTTCCTTTTCTCAAAGTGCCAAGTCCTGAGAAACTGCAGCTGTTCCTGTCCTTGTGCCAGGGGGTGCTCCTCAGCCAGGTTCTGCCATTCAGGGCACTGCAGAGGTCCCTGGTGTGGGCTGTCCTCCCAGAGATCCAGTGCACAGCAAACCCCTGCAGCAGCAGTGAACAACCGAAGACAAACAAGTGTAGGAAATCCCTGGGGTGGAGAGGTGCTGTTTATCAAAGATCTCTGAGGGAAGCCAAGTGTGAAACATCTGAGGCATTGGCAGGCACTGTGAAACAAAGGAGAACAGACTGTTCACAAGTCCCCACGGCCAAGCTGGACTCTTGCCTCTGTATCTGCTTGTGGAGCAAGGCTGTGCAGCACTGGGGTACAGGGCTCCCATTCTTTGTCTTGGAAGGATGCTGCCCTGCTCTGCATACCATGGAAGATGACCATGAATACCATGGGGACATGACTGAGGTCTACAGGCTCTGCTGGGGTTAGTCTTGAGGCCTCTGCTATCTGCTTCTGCCTACCTCTGCACACAGGTGTGTGGTAAACTCTGCCAGGATCTGTGTGAATCTGAGGTCATTGCATTTTAAGTGCCTCCTTCTCCTGTGTATTTATCTTGTGAAATTTCACATTTTGTCACACTTCTTCCATCTCTGACCTATAAGCTTCATCTCCAAAAAAAAAAAAAGTCTTTTTTTTAATGTGCCTTCTCACATATTCACCAAATCTCATCCCACCTTCCTCAGGCCTGTACTCCAGACTCTCAGAAGGATTTTGTGGAAGCCTGCTTTGAACTCCAGTCTGCAGACAACCCAGTGATTACTACAGGACATTTATGGTGCAGATGGCCCTACCTGTGCCTATTCTGTCAGCAGACTCTTAGGCTGAGCTCTCCAGGACCCTGAGTATCCAAGAAGCACATCATCAACAGGCACTCACACGCATCAGAGCACTCAGTGGTTAGGCATTTAACAGGACACACATATCAGACCTGACTTTCTCATAAACTCTCCTCCACACTAACACAAACCCCAAGGATCTAAGGTGCCTTGCTATGACCAGACAGGACAAGAGCAAGGTTTCTTGGAAATTTTGGGCAGCACAATCAAAAACTAGGTTGATATCCTTCTCTTCCTTTTAAAGGCAACCAAAACTGATTAGAGTTTTGTACAGTCATGCAAGTGCCCTCCTGCAACCCTGCATGCTGGAGTCATCAAAAACAACATTGCCAATTTATAGGGCCCACTGCAGCATTCCAGCAGCCAGTCAGTTAATGCAGGAACCCTTGCAACTCGGAGGCTTCCAGGAAGTGCCAAGGGTCTTGCAGGCTGTGTGGCTGCTCCTGGGGAGTGATCTATGCTCCACTGTGACCCTGCTCTTTTCCGTTCCATGCTGCTGCGCTTTCAAGTTGTCCTAAGGAGGTCCTCTCTGCTGGCCTTTGAAGAGAGAGCTGTGCTGCCCAGGTGGGATCTGCTCCCTGGCAGTGATGGAGCAGCATATCAGAGGCAAAGAGCAGATCCTACTGTGCAAGGCTCTGCTCTCACTCCGTTTTGTGGTAGATCAAGCTGTCACCTACAGGATGACACACTGAAGTGATTTACTGTGGGTTTTTTACAAAAGATTGGATTTTGTTAGGTGCATTAACAGCTCTTGTAAATACAGAACCCAGATGAGAGATTCATAAGGATTTGCCCACTGTGGCTAGGAAACTATTCCAAAACCTCTCTAGGCAAAATATTTTGTACAACCAGCTATTTCTTTCATTCTCTTCCTTACCTCCAGGGGATGAGATATTTTCTGGCAGCATCTGCCTCACTTTTCTGCTATTTTCCCTTATTAGAGGCTGAGGCTTACGGGAAACATAAAGCATCTACTCATCTGGGCTTGGACTGGTCATATTACAAGTTGAATTCTGTCATGATACCCATAAGCAAAACACTTGCACTTTCTTTTCCTCAAGGCTGTCCATGGGAAACTGAGTGATGAGAAGCTCTCTGGGCACTGGTGGTTTGCTACAAACTAAACTCTGTGAGCCAACAGTAACATAGAAAAGGGAAGCAGACAGGATAAGCAGGAATCCTTAATTTCTTTCACTAAAACGTATTTGGACAAGGCGGTTTTGGCTAGCACACATATGCAGACTAGGATTGGGCACTAAGTTTCTTCCTGAAAGCCTAAAGATCCCAAGAAAAACACCATTACCAGCAGCAAGCTGCTGCACCTCTCCTTGAATTTAATCCCATCTAAGTCCTGGTGTGAAGAAAACAATGGGATTTTGTCACCATTAGGGCTTAAATCTCTACTTGCTGACGTTAAAAGCCAGGAAGAAAGTTTTTGACATAACCTCTGAACTCCAAAGGGCTAAAGTTCAACTTGGATCAAAGAGGGATCTCTAAAGAGCTCCGTGCTGCACAAGGAGGGTAACATAAGGATGCCATGTACAAATTGCACTGCCTCTCAGGAATGCCTTGTTTTCTGTTATTGCTTTTGTTCTCCAGTAGCAGATCCAGGCTCCCAAAGCAGAATGTTGTATTAAAGTACTAACAGAGGCTTTACCAACTCCAACTTAAATGGCTGGTTCAGAAATCCACTCTGGTCTCAGGACAGGCAGGATTTGAAAGGGGTTGTAAATTAAGTGGTGCCTACAAGAGTGGGAAGTCCCAGAGACCTGTGACAAGTCACAATAACTTAGTCCCCAGAGAATACAGTGGGAGGACAAAGCCACCAGGTGGGTGAATGGATTGGGGAGCCCCAATTGAACTGTTTGTGCCATCACCCAAATCCTCTTTCTGAAACTCTGACCCCTTAACTCAACTTCTTCCACATCCAGGAGCCCTCCAGCACACAGCTGGGTGAAAATCAAGGAGGATGCACTGATCACAAATGTATGATCCTTCTGTCCCATCCAATATCCTGTTCAAAAGGAAAGAGTGAAAATTAGATTTGGATTCTTTACAAATTACTTGAATTGTGTAAAGATAAGACTGTTGTTTAAAACACTGCAAAAGTGGAAATGTAAAAGTGGACAGTGAGATCTAGAAGTCTTTAATTCTATGTTTTGGGGGTTGTTAAAGCATTAGGATGTTATCAGCACCATCAGGAAACCCCAGTGGCTGAAGAAGACTTCTACTGTGCAAGGAGCAGTACAAGTAAGACTGGGGGCTAAAAGGTTGCCACATTCACTTGTTCCTGGAGCTAGAAGTTGCCTTTGAACCTAGGCCATGTTGCTGCCTTTGAATGCCAAAGGTCTATCATTCCCAAGAGGACAGAACACAAAACCAGATACGAACAGTGACACTTAGACTGCAGTTTCCCTCTTCTGAGTGTTTTACCAGACAGGGCTTTCTAGAAACAATGTTTTCAGATCTCACCACTCTGGAAATGTGCTCCATGAAAGAATTACCAAAAGAGGAAGGAGGATTGGATGCCTGCACGGCAGAAGGATAAAACATGCGTGCTCCAGGCTTCCCTGGGGACCAGGATTCACTGCCTGCCAGGTGGTTTTCTGCACAGGGCCAGCTGGGGCCCACCAGCACTCATTAGCTCTGCAGCATCCCAGCTGGCTATAGCTACACTGAGGTTCTGGGGAGGTTTATTAATGTTAGAACTAATTTAGCTGAGTGTACTCCCACCTCACCATCACTGGCAATGCTTCTCTGAAGTTCCAAAAATTCCTCCAAAGATAGCTCACAGCTGACTGTCCACAGGTGGACAATTTATGCACATTATGATGAATATATTTTGTTATTTATATAATAGTGTAAGTAAAATCAAATGAAATAAAATACAGTTTCATGTTTCATTATTTTTAAAATATGACTCCAAAAAAACCAAAGGACTGATAATACTGGTATTCCTTTGTTAGGATGTATGCACTCCCCATCCAAATAAGGATTCAGAAAGCAGGGCACTGTAGCATGCTTAAAATAACCTAAGACCAAAAATCAGATATAAAAAAGGGAAAAGAAAACTTATTAATTATTTCATTTAAGAAAAAGGAAAAATACTGCCTGATTTTGTTGCATTGCTATTACTAGAGTTGCAGTAGCATGGAGCTTGCTCTGCCTCTCCTGCCTACAGGTCTCCTGGACTTGACTGGTACAGATGCACAATAGATTTCCAGGCACAAAAAATGGGGTCCATCCAGGAAACTCAAATACTTCTTCTCATGAATGGCTAGAGTTGATTTTTCCAGAAAACACAGGGAGATTCTGAAATACAGCAGCTGCACAATTTTTTAAAATTTTATTTTCACGAAAGGACACATAAACCATCTGAGAGGAATCTCCAGATGCTACACAGCATTAGGGCCATGATTTCCATTCACTAGTGGATGAAAATGGAGTTCTGAGCACTTTTATGCTGTGTTTTCCTTCCCCTCACTATGCTTTGGCACCCATGAGAATGACTGGGGGGGTTTGCAGCAAACTTTCTGCACTGCTTTCACAGACAATCTCCTGATGACTTTCAGACCAGAGCTATATGATGCTTTGAGCTCCCTTTCCATCTTACTTTTTATAAGTCCATCAATCTGTCACAATTACTTTAATGGTTCATTTATTAATGTGGAGTGCAGGCTTTTGGCTGGGGTTGGTGCCCCACCATTTCACTCCATCACCTGGCAGCTCACTCCCTCCCCGTTAGTATCACCCAGACTGGGAAGGCACAACAGCATCCTCATGGGGTGACTCATGGGGTTAAATACCCCACACAGACTGCAGCTGGACACACTGGGGACAGGCATTCTGCTCTGAAGAGCCTTGCAAGGCAAAGGTGCTCCCAGAGGGAGTGCAAGGCAGCAGTTTTGATGCTGCTTTCACTCAGTAACTTTTTCATCATGTCCATACCCAAAGCTGACCACCCAGTTCAAATCCAGACAGAAATCTCTACTCCTGGCATTTGGCCTCTGCTTCTCAAGCAATTTTTAATGATATTGGGGTATATCTCAACTGCTCAATGTCCTACTTGGCCATTAGGCCTTCTACCACCTACCCTGCTTCCAATTGGTAACAGAGAAGCTATAGAGAAAAAGGCAATAGACCTTCAGCTGCCCCCTTGCCCAAAAATGGTGTCAATAGTCAAAGATGTCACAGGAAGATTTTGTCCTTCCCCTGTTGTGCTTTGTATGTTTCCCAATGACCCAGCTGCCAGTGATGGAAACCAAGTGGCAGTGTTTGCCCTCAATTCTAATTCTAATTCAATTCTAATCAGCTACAAAAAGATCTATTATATAAAAAATGGACCCTTCCCTGGTAGTCAATCGTGGGCTTACCTTCTCTGCTTGGAACAAGTTATGATAATTCTGAGAATTTATTAATAAAATATCAGTAAGGACATTTGGGTCACTGATGTCTGACTTAGAGCGGGTTATCCCCTATAAACTCTTGAAATGGGCAGCTTTCCATTACTTGAGTGGATGAAGTAATTGAGCAGCGGAGTTATATTAAATCCAGACATATTCAGTATTTAATGCCAATTATGTCCTACTGACAAGGGAGTAGGATGCTGGAGATCTGGCTTCTGTCATGCCCTTCCTTTATCCCTCTTTGACAAGATGAAGGTGGAATGACCTCAAATAATGGCATTGCCCTGCTGTTACTTTTGCTATAGTTGGCACATCATATTTTTTTGGTTATTGATGGTTCACAGCTTTCATGTGTTGCAATCAAGGAGTTTTAAGGCTTTTCCCACCATCAGTATTGAATCCAGCTTCCAGCTATCCCTTGCTATTTAATTCCAGATGGATCGAATCTTTCATACTGCCTGCAGGCACATTACTAGCTAATGAGTTGCACTGCTCTGAGATCATTGTTACAAGCATTATTTCCTTGGTAAATATTTTTGGTTCAGACCTGAGAAACGGCAGAGGTACAAGCGGTCAAGATTTATAACCTGGCAAGAGGTTTGAAAGTTGAGTTGCAAATAACAATGGTTACATTTGTATTCTCTGTTTACAGTTTTATTCCTGCAAATATGTTGGAGGCTTAAGCCAAGCAATGAGCCCTGCCACAAGGCTGGCACTTTCCCATGCTGACTGCACAGGGATGGAAGTCTCGGGGACTTCTGTTCCTGTCTCTGTTACAGTATCTCAGCCCTTCGCACTCCTGAATGCGTCAATCCCAGCAACCAACCTGGCAGAGACATGAAAATGTTTTCCTTTCACAAGTGCAAATGCTGGTGAAGGAGAAAGGGACTGTAGTGCCAGAAACACTTAGTGGCTAAAAATGCATCCAAATTCTTGGTGAGATTTTTCAGAAGCTCCTAGATGCAGCTCAGGGCAGGATGCAGCCATGGGGAGGCCATGCAACTCTCGTCTTCTTCCTCTCATCAGACCTGCAGCCTTGGTACTGGAAACCTGTCACTTGTTGGGAGAGCTCCAATCCCTTACAGCCACCCTTCCCAGAAAACTTACACCTGCTTTTGATGCCTGCTGAGGCTTTCTCACAGATCCTGCCAGGCAACAGTCTGATCCTCCCCCTCCTCTGAAGGCATAAACCAATTGCCCCAAAGTCCTGCAGGCCTTTAAATATCACATGAAAGAATTGATGTCTTTCCCATGGTGGGTCACTGTGAATTAAACAGGAGCCCAGCTCAGGTCCCCTATCTCTCTGCTGGCTGCCTGGTCTCTGCTGGCAGCCTCCCACAAAGAGCGAGCCTCCAGCCCAAGGGGTGGGTTTGCTATTGTGCAATACTCTCTGCATTTTAGGTACAGTACTGATTATTTTTCTCAAATAAGCTATCTCAGTGGAGTCATTACAGAAGAATCCAATCTCAATTAACCTGGAATCATCTCACCAGTGCTACAGGTTATTCTAATTTTAATATGAAGACACATTTTTATGGTATTACGGCCAATTCACTTCACTTTTCTGACACCAGTTACCAGCCCAAAATCACTAATCCAAAACAGTGGCAGAATGTTGTCAAAAAAGAACAGAAAAAAAAAGGCAAATAATTATGAAAACTGGTTAATAGACATAACAATAAAAACATGCCTCATCCAAATTTCTTATGAAACAGAGGTTTAATGGAATGCAGGGATGGGAAGATGCCAGTTTTCATTTAATCATAGAGCATACAGGAAAAATCAGATGGTCTCAGGAACCAGAACAAGAGAAATGGGGCAAAAATGATTCACACAAATTTGTGTGCACTGGGATTAGGCTCAGGGATTGCCCCTTTGGCAGACAGGCCATCAGTGGGAGGTAACAAAGCTCTATAGCTCTCAGGCACAGGATGTCTCAGAGTCACCACTACAACACAGGCAGAGGAATGCAGAACTTTTCTCAGGCAATGGGAGGAAAGATATTTCCAAGGAAAGGGGGAAATATTCACCCCAGAAAGCAGAAGTCTAATAAGAGCTTGTCTGCACACACCTGGTCATCCACAATCCAGTAAAACAGGAGCTACAAGGATGCTAAGGACAATGTAGAATCTGTCCTGTGCAAGAGAACTAAAGCAGCCTGGCTTGTGCAGCTCAGCAAAGCAGAGGAGAGGTGCTGCAGTTACACCTCCCAAAACTGCCGTGTGACAGTGGGCAGAAAACGCAGGGAAGGAAGAGCCAAAGGGAAATATTGATACAAGATCTAATAAGCCTAATTATATGTTTACTAGAAATGAGAGGCAGTGGTATTCAGGCTCAAGCATTCCAAAGGGAGCAAAATTAGATAAGTTATCTACTTTTAGGTTGGGTTTAGTATTTTCAAGCAAATTCTGAGGTTGCAATACATGTGTCCCTGATAATAGGAAAGTAGAGTGAATGAGTCTTTGGACTTCATCAGCTCTGTGTTCCTACCACATTCTAACATCGACCTTTTGAAACACCAAATGTTGCTCCGACTAGAGGTTTTGTCACATGAAAGCCATCAGCACTTTCTTATCAATGGAAAATCAACATTTTTGAGGGTTAAGATTACATCTCCAGGGACATCCCATCCCACAAAAATGTTAATTCTTGTGACTTTTCCTTCCTCTTAGTTCCTTTACTCCTTTCATTTTTGCCTTAAGATTAAAGGAGAAGCTAAAACATCTACATCTCCCATAGGATAGAGATTCTGAGCTTTCACATGTCTCCCATTAACACTTGTGCACACTAACACAGTTCTGAATACTTCTTATAGTCTCTGGCAGGAATGATAACAGGTCAGTGAGAATTGGCACTCTATAGTGTTTGTGTACTTGTCTAGGATGCAGACAGAAGGAAAAGATCCATCTGTTTCCTTCTTATCTAAGCTTGCAAAGTGCAGAACAGCTCTCAGTGTGTTCCCTGCTCCAGCAGAACTGTCAGCTGAGGGAGCAAGGTAGGATTTGCTCAACCTGACCTTCTTGAAAAGAAGTTTGCTCTTCTAGGCCACCACAGAACAGATCCTTTACAGGTTCAGCTCTGCTCCACCAGTGCTGTGACACTCCACCCAGGAGTGGCACTTGGAAAGCTCCTCCAACCTGTTACAAGAACAAGAGCTCAGTTTCAATCAGACCCTACACTAGGGGCAGAAAGACAGACCTGAAAGCTTAAGTTTGGAGGACTGGAAAACATCACTTTGACAAAAAAACCCTTTTCTTTCCTGCTTCCGCAAGAGCAAAGAGTAGAACTGAACACCATCTAAGCCTTTACATCAAATGTCAAGTCCTTTTTTCATCACCTCCTCTACCCACTAGATACCAGCACCTTGCCTACTGGAAAGCAAATTTCCCCTGGAATGGTTCCACATTCCAACATTGTGGGGCTGCTGTGACTATTCTGGGATTATGATGGAATTATTCTACCTCTAGCTGTTTTAATAAATATTCTGTGATTGCTGGGGAAGCTCAGAGGAACAGAATTCTGATCCATAGTTATGAATTGCACCTGGATCTGAGTCAATTGCTATAATATGTAAATTAAGTAGTGGCTTAATGGCCAGTCTTAGACTTAATGGCTTTAATCCATTGAATCTAAGACTGGGACATTCTGGGACTAGCTACACCTCTGTGATCCAGAAGAAACCTGTTTACTCTGCAATTTCATTAACAGAGAAATGTTAGCTTGCCTAGAATAGTGGAAATATTTCCCAAGCTGCCACTTCCACCAGTGTGACCTTTCTGGGGAGGTCTTGTAGAAGTGATTGTGGACAGACCTGATGTCCTGCAGATGAACATTGAGACTTCTGTCTGAAAACCCCCAGTTTACCTGACACTTCTCTGACAGAGAGCTCATAGAACTTTTCTAAAATGCCCAGATGTTTTGGGTTTGCTTATATTAAGGTTTTTCCCTTATTCATAGTTTTGTTGTTTTGTTGTTTTGTTTTGTTTTTCTTAAACATGGTAAATAAGATCTTTTACTTCAGCTTCTTAAAAGTCACATTCTTAATTCTGGGTACAAAGAAGAAATTATTACAAGGAACTTTGTCTGAATGAGACCATGTTTCTACCTCAATAGTAATCTCCAGTATTTCCACTGGATATTCATTAATATTCTTAATTCTACAAAGCTTTTTTTCCCTTTTTTCCCCCTTTTGGCGCTAATTCCTATCCTAGTAAAGGCTCTCACCTTGCAAAAGGCATCCATGCATACCATTCCTGGAATGTTCTGGCTATAATGGTCTGTGTGATGAGGGCTCTTGGCAGGATCACAGTCCTGAGCTGAACTCTCTTTGTGATAAATCTGGCAATAATTTGGGAAGAGGCAAGAAGAGAGGTGACAATAAGTGCTGAGGGTTCTCAGCCTGAGGAGAGGGGCTACTGAGCAGAGGGGAGCTGAATGAGGTGAAGTTTCATTTGCAATTGGAATGCTAAAAAGTACAAAGTATTGCTCCTGGAAAAGAAACAGCTCTAATTCACCACACAAAATAATGGGCCATTAGTCAGGTTGTGCCACTCCTAGAAAAGAAATCCTGGATTAATTATGTGGTCTGTGGAAACAGCTGCCTGCTTGATAGTGATCAGAAAGCATGGAAAGCCTCCCAGTGTAACTGCACATTGCACCCAGTAAATCTGAGCAGGCTGGCTGCTGAAAGGGCAGCAGCTCTATTCCCTGTGTGTTCCCTCCCTCTCCCTTGCACCCCCTGATGCTTGTCTGCTCCTCAGCAGCAAAATTACCCAGAAGAAGGAACGGGTATTTGTGCCATAGGTGTTATAAATCATGCAGTTCATATGAAATCTGTTTTACAAGAATGTGCTGAACAAGGTGTCCTCACTGTGCATTTGGGCTCTGCAGTGGGGACATGCCCAACATAGCCAGACCATAATGTGGATGCTTAATCCCCCAAACAACACCACTTTCCTGCACCCCTGTCTTCTCCAGCATCCTCACTGAGTGATTTCCATTGCACTTCAGCCCCTGGCACTGCCTGCACGATTGCAGACCCTGTCCCTGGACAGCCTGTCCCCTCTGCAGTTCTGCACTGCTCCATGTGAAGGGGATTTTGCCCATGGAGGGAGGCACAGGAAGTGGGAGGTGTTGTTTGCACATTCGAGGCATGACAGGAGGACTCAAGCAGCATTAGGGTCTGCCTGCAATGGGACAGTGGCCTGGCAGTGCTTCCCAGCTCCTCTGCAAAAGCATTTAGCAACAGGAAGGGTCTAAATCCTGTTGACAGTCTTTGGTCCCAACTTGGCATATCCCCAGCCAGAACACAGAGCAGCATCCCATCCCATCCCATCCCATCCCATCCCATCCCATCCCATCCCATCCCATCCCATCCCATCCCACCCCACCCCACTTCCCCCTCTCTGGGACCCATCTGCCCCATTAGCCTGGAACCCTGTGGCTCCCATCTCCTGCTCCACAGCCCAGCTCTGCAGCCTTCTCTGGATCTCTGCACCCTCCAGAGGCTTTCTGACCCGTTCCCCCTGCTAGCACTGCTGTGCCACACACAGGAGTGCCTGCTGCCAGGCATGGAGCAGGAAGTCCAGCTGCCAGTCCATAAAGTGCAGATCACTCCGTGGAGAGCAGAGTCTGAAGTCAGTCTGCAGAAGGTGCCATGTGCCACAGGGTTACTGCTCCCTGCATGGAGAAGGCAGCTGCTCTCTTCACCAGATGACTCAACCTCCTGGGATGCTTTGGACTTGAAAAGAAGTCAAACCAGACCCTAAAAAGGTTGTTAGACTTGTGCTGGCCAGACAGCCCCCATTGAGCTGTGAATTACTGCCACACAAGCAGGGAAGGTTGGAATGCAGGTAGGTTGAAAATATTTTTGGCACCTCTCACCACCTCCAGTGAATAATTGACCCAACTCGTGGTGGTACTATTAATTATTCAGTACTATTAAATATTTTGTTCATGATAATGTATAATAATAACATTCTGTGCTTCACAGGAGGAATTTCATTTTTCTCTCACAATGCTGAAAGGGACCTTGAGAGATCGTTTAATCTTTTCTCCTGCCCAGGTCAAGATAAGCTTAATCTAAAATCTTACTTATGTGAGAGATGTCACATTAGTTTGTCATATCACATTCCCTTTCTCAGGGTCTGTCCTCCCAGGGTTTTGACCTGCATACTGTCATGGAAAAGGTAATTTGGGTTCTGCAAAGAATTCAGCACTCTGCACCTACAGGCTGAGCAGTGCCTGTGGTGACATCAGCTGCAATCTCTGGCAGCCCTCAGCAAGTGGAGCCCCTGCACCCACCTGGACTGAGGGCTGGAAGAGCCATGTCTCCGCCAGCTGCTGGGAATCCATGAAGCCAGGCTGAACTAAGGAAAAACATGAATTTGGATAGGCTCAATTAAACTGCATTAAGGTGAATCCACTTTGGGGAGAACAATGCTACTGGAATTCTGCAGCTGCAGAGAGCTGTGTGCCACGAGACAGCTGTGTGTTCTGCAGTCAGCTGTGTATCCTGAGCCAGCTGTGCACCCCACAGACAGCTGTGTGCCCCGAGATAGCTGTGCCAGAGATAACTGCCCTGCAGAGCTGAGCACTTTGGGAATGATGTGTCCCAGGCAGAGCTGTGTGCCACACTGAGCCATGTGAACACTGGGACAGCCTGCAGACAGCTGTGCATCCTGCAGACAGCTGTGTGCCATGTGACAGCTGTGTGCCATACAGCCAGCTGTGCTCCCTGCAGACAGCTGTGTGCCATGTGACAGCTGTGTGCCATACAGCCAGCTGTGCTCCCTGCAGACAGCCCTGCACACAGCTGGGCTGCAGAGGAGCCTTCTGCTCGCCACCACCTCCCAGCGTGCCAGTGCTCAGGCATGCCAGCAAAGCTGCTTGGCAGGGTCTTCTCCACCTCATTCCTGGCAGAATGAGCTTGCTTAGGAAGTACCCATTATCTAAGAGCATGGGACATCAATTTGAGGAAAACAGTGCAAGGAGCAGCATCAGAAACAGCTCTGTCTGTGGATCAGGAGGATGGTGACATCTGGCAGACATCCCCATTAAAAGAGAGCTTCTGCACAGCCTGATCAAGAACATTTCAGGCTAATATTTTCCGGTGTGCAAGGGACATATTCCACCCTCTCTGCATATTAGGCAATTTTTGTATCATCCAAAGTCTTAAACGTAGTGCTACACAACCCCATCAACAGCACCCCTTGGAGACTGCAGGCAGCCTCACATGTGTTGCTGCACACGTGGGTTTGAACTGTGCATACGTGCTTCTAGTTGCTCTTGCTCTGGGGTTTGGAAAACACTGGAGTGGAAGTGATTATCTTGATCTGGATCTCTGTAAAATCTTGTTCTCTGCTTGGCTGCCAGGAAAATTTTGTACCCATTATCTTAGAAACATAGCATCATTTAGATTGGAAAAGACCTTTAAGATCCAGCTTTAAACATAACACTGTCAAGCCTACCACTGAATCATGTCTCTAAGTGCAACATCTACATGTAATCCCACTATCAGGCACTAGAATGGATGCTGCTGGAGCTCTGGTCTAGGCTATTATCTGTGACTGTATTAAAGATGACACTTCAAGACACATTTTAATGGAATCTCAGTTTGTCTTCTACATCAGATTTTTAAGTTGTCAGGGCCTCAGCAAATGAAATGGAAGAGCACAGACCTAACATTTTGCTGGCCAGGGTAATGATTAAATGAGGCTTATTTGGATTTGTTTTTCTCCCTTTCTCTCTGTCAGGGTCTTCTTGGCCTCCATAGGAGCTTGAAGATCTGCTGTTTGCTAATGCAATCACCGACTCATCACAATAGTCTGTGTTGCTGGGTCCACGTAAGGAAATGTCTCAGCAGCCACAGAGATGCACATTAGCCAAATGTGCACTGGGCTCATGGCCCTAAGCTAGCCAGAGCTGGAGACTGTTTTTAAAAGAGACTTTAAAAGGAAGATGATTTGCAATCACTGTAAAATAATGAGCAGATATCCTCTCCTTTGAGAAAAAACCTTGCATTTATTTACCCCTGTACATATATGTTGAGGAAGACAGCCAACCTGAATGTTATTTTGCAGTTCCTTTCTGGGGACAAAAATATAAAAAGTTGCTGGCATGCTTTGAAATTCCTGTTTGGTGTGAAATCCCCCTTCTTCACAACAGCTTCATCAGAAATCCGTCAATCAATCATCCTCCCACATAAAACCCACTCAAGACCACTTAAAATGCAGGAGTGTCTTGTAACCACTCCGTTTCCATTTATTTGTATCTTCTAAGTGCTTCATTGTCATGTCACTACAGAACAGAGCTTTCTTAAGACACTTTTTCTTGTGGCTCAAAGATGCAGTAACAGTCCCACACTCCAAATGTGACACTGCCACAAATCCAGCATCACCAAAAGTGCCAGCACTATACTCCACCCAGCTGGGGATGGTCTGTTAACATTTTCTGCTGCTGCCACCATTAAATTACGAGGCCCCAAAATTATGTGAATCCAGATGGAACTCAACTTGCAACTTTTTTTCCTGAGGAGTTTTATACAGCCTTTGCATTGCAAGTGAAAAGCTTAGAAGTGTGACTTTAAAAGGTACCAGAAGAGATCATTGTGCACCTCTTAAGTAGAGGTTATTCCTTTACAAGCTCGGACTGTAAAGATTTGTTTTTTGATTTCTTTCTTTTGCATTGGTTACAAATACTGATGAAAAGTAGTCACCCGGACAGACAGGACTCCTCATTCCTAGGACTCCTCTGTAGAGACATTGATAGAGATGGAGAACAGGCTACTATTAACAACACACTTCACCAGGTGTCTTTTGCAATACCTGCAAAAAATCTGTATTTGGAGAATTATGAAGTCAAAGTGGCAGAAGTGAGGAACTACCAAATCTTGTGGATGAATGGACTTTGGAATTGGATACAATCTTTCATGGACAATTACTTCAGACACTTCCTCAGCCTTCCCTACGTCTATACACATTCATCCTGATTTTAAATATATCCCTTTTGAATCTCTGTGAGGTCTCAGCTGCCTGAGGTGGCCGATCAGTCCATGGTGATCTGCCTTCTTCCAAGGGGAAAGCACTGTGTGGAGAGATCCTGCTTGCAGGCAGCAGCCTCAAGTGCTCCCTGTGGCCTGCAGAGGCTGAGCTACCTCTCCCTCTGTGCTCCACATCCACGTGAAAATGGTCTCCTCCCTGAATTTTTCACTTTTCTGTTATTCATGTCCTCAGCCCTGGAGGGGGTGAGGATGGTGAGATAGGGAAAAGCTTGCAACACCTGCCAAATTTCCACAAGGAAGGAAAATTCGACCAAGCTTAGGTGTCCAGCTGTGGGGAGATGATTGCAGCTGTGCTGCTGATGTGGGTTAAACAAGTCTCCCTGCAGGGAAGCTGATTTTCACCCTCATGTCTTCTCAGCAGCTCCTTACATGATGTATCCTCTTCTGCAGTCCCATTCCTGGCACCTGGCTTCTCTTGCACTGCTGCTGGGCACCCAAGGCTCCACCTGCAAGGCAGCAGGGCTTCCAGCTTCTTTCTCTCCTGCAAAAGCAGCTGGAAGCCTCTAGGAATGGGTTTGCAATGCAATCTCATAGTCCAAATGCCTCTGAGGACCTGGGCTGGTTTTAGTCCCTTGACCAAGTGCTTTCTGAGTCAGTGACATTCCCTTGGGAAACACCATCGTTAGATGCACTATAAAGCATACCTGAATTCACTGTTTGCAGCTTTACAGTACATGTGATGCCTTATTTAACAAATTCAAATATGTCTGCTTTTCCAATAGACCCTTCTCAGGGTTATTGTGCAAATCTGGAGTAGCTCTTCGAATGTCACTTAAATTACTCTCAGTTTATACAGTGGGATCAGAATTTACTCCACAAGGTTTTGCACTAGATCCAGTTACAAATGATGGAAATTCTGAATGCAAGGAAAAATCCATTAAATGTGAGAAGAATTTTACAAACAGACCCTTTTTAATGGGAAATAAATGGAGTTCTAGGTTATTTATTAGGAATGCTTTTAGATGCAGTCAAAATTTTATTGCTCTAGCAGTAAAGGGATTCAAACAAAACATACAAAAGGATTGCAAGTCCAAGAAAAAACTACAACTTATTAACAATAAATTAGACTGTTTAATGTGAGAAAGCTTAATAATGTTGGAACCCTTCCCTGTATACCTTTAAAAATCACACTGGATGACAAATTTCTCTCTACCTGCTGTGTGTGTATGGACAAGAGGAAAGGAAGGCAAAATGTCCATGGGAATGATGGGGACATCTGACACATGGGGATAACAAGGTTATGCAGAAGTGAGGCTTAATTCAAGAAGGAGAGATCAGTAAAAAAAATCTGGGCTAATTTTTCATGGCTTACCACAAACCTGTGGCAAAGTGTTATTCTGTCCAGATGACACAGAAGTGATTCTCTGACCTTAAAAGCAGAGGACTAAAAATCTCCCAATATTCCTCCCATCATCATGTAGCTTCAGCTTTTCAGTCCCTTTCCACGCTCTTAACAACTTTTCCTTGCCAGTGTTCACAGCTAAATATCTCCATGCTGGTTTCCCCCCGCAGAGATCTTTTACAGAAATACAAACCTAATATTGCAGAAACAAAGCCAGACAGGACCACGGTTCCCCTCCTGTTTTAGCACAGGCAGCCCTTCACAGACTCCGCATTCCCACCAATCCCTCTGGAATGAGCTGGCTTTTAGCCAAATGCAGCCCGGAGAAGTCCTTTGCATATCTTTGGGCTGCTGTGAAAACCGACCCTTAGATCTTTGGCTGCCCAGTGCCAAGGTCAGCTTTGTCCCCTTGTTTTCCATCTAAAATTTGGAAGCCTGTTTCCCCTAGCCTGAAGGGAAATTGTGTGTGCATCCCCCAAATCCTAGAGTCTCCAGCTGCTGACCAAGAAAAATAAGCTGGGAGAAAATTTCCAAGTGCTCCACTGTCCCCGAGTTGTGCCAAAATCAAAGCTGTGCATACAGAGTTTTGACTGAGAAAGCAACACATTATAAAGTCAAAAATGTTTCTCCCAACAGGAATCTTGTGCTTGAGGGTTTATTCCATCTTTCAGATTTGGGATAAGCATTATCCTCTCCTTGTGCTGTACCTGAGAACATGTTAAAAATATATTGTTTTAGAAAATGAATGTTTTACATAGCCCGAAATATCAAAGTGTTTTTACAAATCCAGGAAAAGTTTTTAAAACCTGATCTTATTTAAATGTTTTTAATTCTAATCACAGACAGGAGGGTCTCTCAAAGCTTTCTCATTTACTTATCCAATTTTCTTTCTGTAAGTATAATGAGTTTAGAGAGGAAATATTTTGTTTTCCTGCTAAATTCCAGGAATCCCACTTTAATGCATTTTCCAATTCAGCCAAATATACATCATTGTTAGTGTGGGCTTTGTAATCTAATCAAACCATCTAGTTATCTGACATGATGGATGGAAAGTAGGAATATTATATTTGCTTTCCCATTGAAGGGTAAGGGCCAAATTTTGCTCCCACTAACAGCACTGCAAATTCAGTCTAACCCTTGTTATTTTCCTCTTGATGTACTTGAGAGTGGAATTTAGCCCTTAGGGTTAACTAATGCCAAAGGCAAATCATTTGCTTTGCTAATGAACCAGTAAGCTTCCCTTCTTCACAGCTACACAAACAGCAATCACTTCATTACACTTTCAGATAGCTGCATTTTCTGAAGAAAGAAAATATAATTAAGCAGTATGATAGTAATCGTGCCCTGGAATAGCTCAGTGCTTTTGATAAAATTACCTGTATTTGAAACACTTTTAATCAGATTATTCCATTACTGAATGCTGTAGAGGCTTCTGCCTAAGATCAGGGTTAAGTCAGAAAGTTTTCTAACAAAGACTACTTTATATCTGAAAGCCATATATATACATTTGTGTATATATATATATATAAATATATATATATATATATGAAAGACTGATTTTGGATATCATTCATCAAAACAAATTTAGCTGAAATATTTGTTCTGGAAACTTAGATTTTTTTTTTTTGTTTTCTTTGGTTTTTTTGGTTTTTTTGTTTTCTTTGTTTTATATATTACTTTTCCACACAAAGAAATTTGCACATACAAACAAACAAACGAAAAAAAGAATGAGTTTCAAATCTCGTGATGCAGTATATCTTTATTTTGTTGGGCAAGATTTATGCCAGTACACTCAGATAAGTCCAAGATACAGCTACTCTCAAATAGATTTTTAAGACATAGCATTTGGCAGTAAAGATCTATTTCATATATACAAGGCAGTCTTTCTGAATTTCATTGCAGTCTATTGCTTACCACACATGGTATTAAAATCTGAATTATATTTATGACCAAACATTACCGAGAGCTCCACACTCCAAATCCCTTTTGGGAATTGTCTTAGCTTAAACATCTAATCATTATGAATTGCTGAGCCATTGAAAACCTCCACACTGCCCTTGCTAAAGCTGACTGCTTTCCAGTGATCTGTGAAATAAACCCATCTTTCATGAAGCAGCTTTTCAGAGGATATTTCATATTCTTTATGAGGGAATTGTTGAGTAAGAATGGGTAGTTCCTTTCAAATGGAAAAATTACAGAAGCTGATTTTAACATTGTGTTTAGGGGGAAGATCCAAAATGAAACATTTCAAAAGTACTGATGCCACCTATTTAATGAACTCAGTTCAGAGAAAGATTCAGGTTTCTTTTTGAAAATATATTTTCAGAACGTCTTTTTTTTCTTTTTTTAACCTATAAAAGTGTTTCAAAACTTACAAGTTAAAAGCAAAATGTAAAATTCAGAATCTTTTCGTACATGGTGCTTAAGCAGTCCCAAATTTGTCTTTATGTGTCTCATTTTAGGATAGAAATGTTTTTGACATCTCATCTGAGTTTCCCACAAGACACAAAAGCCAGATCCTAGCTCAGTCACAGGCTCACATTGAAGAGTATATGGTTTCTAATGAATGAAATCTAGCTTTTGGCACCGATTCACCAAGAATACACAAGTGACACAGTGTAATACTAGAAGTTACTTCCTTAAGCTATTTTCCCCCACTAGCTTTAGGTATTTTCCTCAAAGAAAACCTCTTTTATTGGAATGCAGGTTTGTCTAATCTCATACGTGTTTAAATGGGCAAAATGCATCTCATTTTCTTAACTAACAAAATACTTTTTTTCTGACACATGTTCTGGTAGAGCAATTAAAACCCACCAGAAATTCTTCATGAAAATATCCTCTTGTTTGATTGTTTGCCATGACTTCAGATTGGGATTCACACTTTGGACAGGTGAAAATCAAGACACCCAGAGTTAAGAGCTCTGCTTTGCACAGCTCCACTGCTGCTGAATGGGTTCTGACACAGCAAACCCTCCAGGGAGCCTGGCAGGGATGCACCACTCTGAGTGCAACACCAAGCACATCCCCACCTCAGAGGACTGCCTGGAGACAACAAAACAACCCAGGGGAAGTGTTCCAGTTACTGCAGCCCGCCCTGCCCTGAGCGTTTAGCACTGCTCAAGGTGTCAGGTTCTATTTCTGGCAGGAGGGAAAGAAGTCCAGAGCTGTTGTGCGTCACTATTTTTGCTGCAATTTTCACATTTGCAAAGAACAAGCAAAACGCCTTTTGCTAAACACGGCAGGACGAAGCTCTGGACTCCTTCCAAGCAGCCCTGTGCATAGGTGGCCCTGCCTTTGCAGCTGCTCCTCAGGCCATGACCCAAAGCTTAGGTATTGTATTCCTTGTTTTGGCAGCTCACAACTTCTCTATTCATTCTGTGCTCACCTGTGCGAGCTAAAAGGGGCAGGAGGACCTCACCACCTTGATGGTTAAGTTACCAACCCATGTATGTTACATGGGGGTTACACCCTGGACCCAAGAGGCATGGCCAAGCTAAACCCGGGCAGTCAGTCTGCTGCCTCCTTCCAGGGGCTACCGAGACAGCCTGTGCCATAAAGGCTGCCTGCAGAGCTCAGCTCAGGGATCGAGGGGATGCCTTCTCCCCACCTGTGTGTGCAGTCAGTCCCCACTGCTGGTTACTGCTCTGGTAGCATCATGCTGTACATGCTGGCCTCGAGCCAGAGAAGTGCTTAACCACATGCCCAGCTTTAAGGAGACAAGTCACTGTTTCTTGTGTTACCATTTCAGGCTAAGCACATGCTTCAGTGTTTTGCTGAGTTAAAGTCACAGGCAACACTTAGGAGACTGTTACATTTGACCTCTGCTGCACCCACTGTAACCCCTGACTCAGATGCTGGCATGTGTTCATCTATTGAGGGTGTCTGAAGCTTACAAGAAGACCATGAAAGGGCTGTGTTTGCCTAATGGATTCACAAATGACCAGGCTATTTATTCCCTGGAAATGATCTCTCAGAGGTGAAAACAGAAAGTTCAGGTGTGAATACGAATTTTTCAAGCTAGGTCTGTTGCCCTTGCAGAGTTTATGCCTCCTGACTGGTCCTGCTCTCAAGTCAAGCAGCATTTTCCAGGTTGGAAAAAAGGCAACAGTTTTCTGTAAAGAAGCAGCTGCCATATCTAGAGCAATAGCCATGTCTGCTGTCATGAACAGAAGGATCATGGTGACCTTCTTTTTATGGTGTGTCTGAGAGCAGGACAGAATTGTAATTGCAATTCCATGTTCCTGACCACTTCCAGATTTCAAGTTGAAAAAAATATTTTTTAGCTATAATTTGTTTTATCTTTGCATCATCCTTGGGAAAGCAAAACTGCTGGCCCTGTGCTTGGGTTAGCATCACTCTGCTGTGAGCTGACCCACCCACACAAAGTGCTGCAAATTGCACCCTCATGAGCAGGGCTTGGCTGAGACAATCTGAAGAGCGAAGTCCTCGGGACACCAGGAGGGGCCTGACACAAGGCAGAAACAAAACCTGATTCTCCACTACCTCCAGGCATGCTCGGCTCTCGGAAAGAGGCATCTCAATTGTCCTCCCTGGGTATGTGAGAGCAATTAAACATCATTCCCTGTAGGAGCATTTCCCAGCCAAGACTGGCCAAGGCAGTGGAGCATGCCAGTCCCACTGCTTCCTAGGACAGTGGGAAGGACCATGCACTGACCATGTCTGACCGAGAGCCAAGCCCTACATAAATTCAGCTAAGGGATGGAAACTGTTAGACCTATGAAACCCTAAGATGAGATCTCACAGACTGAGGCCAGCTGGTCTGAGTCATTCATCTGTGTATCATTATCAGCAGTGATAACATTACTGGACTCCTGAGCATCAAGATTTTCCCTTCCTGCTTTCTCCCAAGCAGCCCAATATCTCTCTGTCCTCAAACTGGCTGATGGGCTCTCTATCACCTCTGTTTGCCCTGTAATTCCCATCTACCTGGAGATTATGAAGAGTTTCCTACAAATCATGTTCATTACTCAGGCCCTTCCCTTACTACTGAAAACAAGCAAGCCAAAGAAGAAAATAATTGCACTCTGTTATCTCTCAGTATGAAAGCATTCACAGGGCAATCAGTTCCTTTCTGTACAGCATCTAATATCCTTAATACAGGCAACCCTTTCAGTGATGTTTCCTAGACTGGTCCTTGTCTACACTAAAATCACAGTCCTGCACTCATGAGGTTTTAAAAAACTTCTGGATTTATTTTAGAGACAGAATTTTATCTGCTGGCTCCTGGAAAGGAAAGGTTATCCTTATGTAGACCAGTCATACAATATTTGTGCCTACACACAGGGATGGAATGCACTACAAAGAATTCAGGACTATTCTCAGATGTTCCTGAACTGATTACAGCCCTAAACCTGTAGCAGTTCTTCAGCCTTGAAGTCTGAGTGCAATACCTGCAGGCACAGCTGGGAACAGCTATGTGAGGGACTGGTGTAGGGAAAGCACAGCACTCAGCCTTGAGTCCAGGAGGCACAAACCTACCCAAGACCTTGTGAAAAAACCACAAATTTGTTTATCCACTTCAGGTGCCACTTTACTGCAAATACAGGAACCTTCATACAGTAAAATGCAGGTCACAGAGAGTGGGATTTCTAACCCATGTAATGTCTTGAATGAAAGCAGCTCTGCCTTAACTCAGGAAATGTCATTGTGGTTTGATTCCATGACAGCATGGGCTAAAGCATCCTGGAGCTGTCTCTGCATGTCTTTGCAGTGCATTATGTGTGAATGTATATAGATGTAGAGATAGATGATGTATATGAGCATCGATGTGTCTGTCTCCACATATATATGTATGTATGTAAATGAATGGGGAGTTTTCACAGCAGGTCTGTCTGGAATAAATCTTGCTCCTTTAGAAACCGTTTGGATTTTATTCACTGTTTAAATGAAGATAAAAGTGACTTTTTTTCTCAGAAGTCTGGTAGAATTCTCTAATAGAATTCAAAGAGTGATTTAGAAATGCCAGTGAGCATGCAAAAATTATATTATCCCAGGCCAGGATTGAGATACAATGGCCAGGAGCCAGCAAGGGGCCACACACACCCCTGCAGGGCTGTTCACCTCTCCTGGAGGTGGAGAGGGCTCCAGAGCAGCCTTACTAGTGCTGGACATGGCTGTGAAAAGTGTGATTTAAGTTCTGATACTCATTCCCCTTTGTTTACCAATTAAATGACTCACAACAGCAAGGCATCATAAAAATACCTGTGCTGAGACTCCTAATTTTTCTCCCAAGCAGGCATCTGGATTACCAGAGTGCAAAGACATGCTGCTTGTCTGTGGGGACTGGGTAATCCCAATACAACTGGCTAGTGACCAGAAATGATGCAGGAATGATTAAAAAACATCTGCTCTCCTGTCATATCCTGCACTATCTGCATTCCATCTGCTTTGGCTGGACATAACTTTTGTATAAATGTCTTGTGAATTGGTCCCTTTGGGAGCCATTTTATTTTTAAAACTATATGACAAGTGATGGAGGGAAAAGGGCTAAATAAATCTATTGTGGTGATTGCATTCTGCGTTACTAGCACTTCTTGAACACTTTGGAGGGAAGACATTTCTTTGCTTAGTTACT
This sequence comes from Erpornis zantholeuca, assembly GCA_013400515.1. NCBI lineage: Eukaryota > Metazoa > Chordata > Aves > Passeriformes > Timaliidae > Erpornis > Erpornis zantholeuca. The sequence goes on from VZTN01009896.1 coordinate 243,917, forward strand.
TTACTGAATGAAATGATTTCTTCTGCTTGAGGAACAAAGATTTATTTATCTCCAATAATGTAAAAGGTCATTCTTCATTGGAACTATAAACTAGATCATTCTTTTGGCAGCAGCTGCTGCTAAACCATTAATGTCACTGGTAACATGAGAAAATAAATAAACAGAAAGGTCTTCAAAAAAGCTAGGAGAAGTAGAAATGGATGTAAATTAACATTTGTGAACACTTAATCTTGTCTCCTGCACTCTAGGATTAATTCCCCAGTGTTCTCCAATCTGATGTGGAGCTGGCAGGTCTGCTGTCCAAGCCTCAGCAGGTCCTAGTGATGGATCCTAGTGCTGTCCAAGCCATCCTGAGCAGCATCCCAGGATGCCCACCTTGCACTTTGCAAATCTGGGTCTTTAACTTATGACTGGATTTGGGAGCCTGGGGTTTCCCAAATCCAATCCCTGGGTCAGAGGTGCAGGGAGTTGGGATGGGCTAACAGCACTGCAAGCAATTCAAGGTAGAGACAGGGAAGTAAGCAAGAGGGGAAGAGGGCAGGTGAGAATGCTGGCCCAGCCATGCTTGCAGAGGCCTAGATCTACAGATGGTGTGGGGAAAGTCCACCAGATATCAGGGATCTTTCCCTCAGCAGAAGAAAACTCCTAAAATAATTCTGTTCCCTCTACAAACCTAAAATTTGCTGAATTTACTGGTGTCATCCAAAATCCACTACAGTCCAGCATCCATTCAGAAGTGTGTAACTCCTTCAGTCAGCTCTCCACTTCTCTTGTGTCACCATCTCATGCACACACTTCACAGTGCTATGGGGAAGTGAAATTCAAGAGACCTACTTCAGTGGCTTACTAGTGCTTATCCCAGGCTATCTCTGCTCTTCAGAAGTCACGCTTCCTCAGCTCCTTATCTCCCCAGCTGGCCTGGAATTCAAGCCCCTTGAAACATCAGCTGTGGGCACAAGCAGACACCCCAGCTGCTTGTGCTCTCATGCACAAGAAAACTTCTCAATCAACTTTGCTCTTCTGCATGTTATCAGGAAACAGGAATGCTTGTGGTTATGTCTGGTGAAAACTAATGCTGGAGGAACAGTAGTGAGTAGGCAGTCTGGGTTTGTGGCAGATAAGCACACGGAGTTGTAGTGATTATCCAGTGTTTATCCAAGTTATTCCAACTTCTATGGTGAGCAAAATGAAGCTACAAATCTCTCAAGCCCACACTTCCTCCAGAGGTTTGTGACTGGTCTGGAAATGCTGCAAACCAAGTCCTGGCTAGAAACAAAGACCTGTATAAAAATCCTATCACAAACCTCAGACTTTGGAGTTTATAGGGGCATGGATGGAGGCTAGAGACCCTGGAGTGCTAATGCCAGCCCTTTGTAAAGAAGTCAGCAGTAGATATTGAGAAAATTCAGAGGAGAGAAGATAGAAAACTGAGCATTTTGAACCTTAGTTGACTTAAAGGAGTAATTTCAGAAGGGGAAAACCTCAAGCTTGCCAAATTGCCTGGGACATCTGCACCAATATCCCAACTCTGGTTATATGCAGAACCAGGTGCTCCTAAGGAAGAGGGAAACTGCCCGCTGGGGAACCTGCTTACAAATTACTTTATTAGCAGTTGTCTGCCAACATTATAACTGTCCCTAAACTCTTGTTTATGAAACTGCATTAATATAATAATGAATATTCCCACAGCTTTGAGGAGCATCCTATTTTACTCTCTAATCTCCAGGCATCAAATGCAGCATGTGGAGAAGCCATTCCTCTAGATACATTCAAATGTTATGACTCAATTCCACAGCGTATTTGTGCACATCCAGGATATTCCTGTGTTAGGACACACAGCAACAGAAGCTCTGCAATGATCTGGCTTCTCTGCAGCCCTGATAGTCCTGTCTACTTCCATAACATTCCTAGTTTTTTATCTCTGCTGTAAAGCAAGTCCCACTATTTTCAGTGTCTTCTTGCTCAACATGTTTTCCTAGGTTGCAATCTCTCTTCCTGCCTAATCACACTTCTGATTCCAGAGCTTCCTTCTGGGACAGTGTCCACGCTGATACATGCGATAGCTTTATGCTATTGCCTGGATTATTGTCCGTGCTATCAGCAGTGCTGAAAGGAGCAGCCCTGCAGGCTGTGCACATCAGGCAGCCCATTCTTGGCACTGCATTGCTGCTCTCTGCCTGACAGCTTTCCTTTCACTGCAAGGAGATACTCTTTGGCCTGACGCTCTTCTGTTGGAGCTCAGTGAGACTGGAGTGTGAAGCCAGTGCCACAAACACCCTGGCACCAATAGAATCACAAACTAAAAGAGCACTTTCTTCTTTGGTAGCCTTGCTGTGTTCAGAAATGGTTTGAAGGGCTTGGGAGCTGGGCCCTCACAAGGAGGTCACTTTTTCTGTAGTAAGCCTAACTTGTTTTAAGGCCAGCTCTGTATCCCCACAACAGCTTTGGTCAGGAATGTGGGGTTTTTACTTATGGATGAGATGTGCAACCTTCGATGTGAATGAGATCATATCAAAATAAAGATGTCTTACTTACATATCCCCAGATGGCTCCTGGAATGAACAGTCCAGTTTGAAGGTGCATTTCTGCAAGGAAAACTCTGTAGAGCAGTTGTGTGAGATGTGTACTACTTCCATGTTCCCTTAAAGCAACACAGTTTTGTGTAGACAAATCCTGTGCCAACAAAGGTTTGGCTTTTTTACATGTTTGGGAAGGGAATGATGAGCAGATGGATTGACTGTATGATGTTTTCTGTTCAAACTAGATCTTGGCTTTGGACAATGATGAATGTGACTTTTCTTCTTCCCTGTATCCTTCCTCCCCTGTATTTCCTTTTCTTTAAATTTATTTTACTGCTTCAGGTGTGGGGTTTTTTTTTTTTGAAGACTTAAATACAAACCTGAAACTTTTTATTTAAAACACTCTTTTAAAAGCCCACTCACTTTTTTCTTTCCCTTTCCATGAATCTTCTTCAAAAATGGAAGAGAAGAAGAAGAAGACTACAATATTTTTTTACAAAGCTCACTGATATTTTTATGAAACATAGTTGACTTCTCTGTTCAGATCTCAAGAGATATTTCAGAAACAAAGGCAATGCAGAAATGAGGGACCTCTGAAATCTTTTCTGATCATTTAGTAGAGGAATAAGCAGGTCCCAGAACACCTCATGCATACATCATTTCTCCACAAGTCATCCCTGACCTGAACTCCATCAAACACAGGGACCAGGGGTGGGGAGCACAGACCCTGCCAAAGCTGAGTGGTCTCACTTGAAAATCACTGTATAACTTAACCCTTGCCTTCTGGGGTCACCTGCCAAAAATATATGAATAAGCAAAATAAAATCATTTGCAAGGGAAGAAGGAGTAGTCTTTCACCCAAGCAGAATTTTGCAATAAGGAAATAACAATACTAGGCTGTGAATTGCCATGCTGATATCGGGCAAAAAAAACATGAAGTTACAGACTGGGAGCAGCATTTGTGTTCTAGCCCTGGCTCTAAGTTTTGCTGTGGATGGTGAATAAGCAGTGAAAGCTGTTCCCAGTCCCTGGAAGGGGGGCAAGGCACATGCTGAGGGCGGGGGCAGCCGGGGGTCCCTGCACAGGCAGCCCCTGCCGTGGGCTCTTTCACCAGGACAGATGGGAGGAGGGGGCTGCAGAAAATGTGTGTATCACCCACCCATCCACTGTTACCTTTGTCTGGCTCTGCTGGAGGGGAAAGCTGCCCTTGGGCACCGTGGGGACCACGACTGCTTTAAAGTCTGGGTAAAGGTAACTGTGTCACCACCTGCTTGATTTCCCCAGGTTGTAAAATGATACGTAAACAGCGCAGATTATTTCCATCTGCTGGGGCTGTGGGGAGCAGGAGGCCTTTCTGTTCTCTTTACAAGCCTGTGTACTGAGGGGAGCTCAAAGGGCTGGAATTCTCCATGAATGGAGGTGCTGCTCTGAGTTATAGCTCATTTTTAGACAGCTCCGTGTCCGCTCTCGCAAAGACTGCTTTTTGCCTGAGAAGCTTTACTGTCAGAAAATGTAGTTTCAAGTGAAAGTCATATTTGTGGGGAGGAAAAAGGGACCTGCCCATTGTGACAGATGTTTTTTAATATTCCAGGGAGATTAAATGAAGCAAAAAGAAAACTTGCCTCTACTTGAGCTTTGGAGCAAAATAAAGTTATTTTGTTTCAAAACATTCAGTTGAAATGGAAAAATCTGCTCTCATCAGTTTTGCTTCTTTTTCTTTAATCTTTGTTGAGAATGCCTCAAAAATGCTGTTTCCATATCCCTAATTAAATTCTTTCTCTTTAAAATGGTTTAGTAATTTGGTCTGCTGGTTTTGTTCAAACAGGAAGCAAATTGTAAAGCAATTACGTTTCCTGTGACAGATCTGGCCTTCCCCTTGGTCACTGCTAGCAGAAGGACACAGAGGTGGGTGGCCCAGGCCAAGACAGTGGCTCACAGACCTTCCACCTCAAGCTCTGCTGGAGTGCAGCTCTAAGACCTCAGACTGGAAAGCTAAAAAATATAGCCTGTGTTTCATTTAAAGGGTTCAAGGCAGCCCAGCTCCAAAGGTGCTCATGGTGCTTAGTTCTGGTTCCTTTTCACAGTAGGAACTAAACCAAGCTTTAAGCTCAGATTCAGCCCTGAGCTTCATTTAAGAACTGTTTGGAGTTGAAAGTTTGGTTTACAAACCGAATCTAGCCTGCATATTCAGAAATGCCTGCACATTCCTGCAGCCCCAAGGCAGTCCACTCCTTTGTGGTGCCCGCTAGGAAATCAAACTCAGACCCAGTCCTTGTCAGGGCTTGATGAACAGGCTTGCTATGTGCAAGATGAAAAAGAGAAGATCTGGGATCATGGCACCTGACAGGCAGAGGGAAGTGAATGCCTGGAGGATGTAGGAAGGATGCCCTTAGTAAAGGAAGAGTTCTTTCACTTTCATTCCTGGATCGACAAAGAACAACTACTGGAAAAGGTGTTAGAGAGGGGAGCAGATGACAGCCACGGTGGGGCAGAGGTGAAACAAACTGAAAGAGAAAGGAGACATTGCTGGGGCTTCTCTGGAATGGAGCCCAGCCCAGCACCAGCAGAGCAGGGCCTGCCTTGGGTGAGAGAGCTGCGCTTGTGGTAAAGGGAGAGATCCCCTTGTAAGCCCAGAGGGATTTACCCAGGGCACAAAGTAACTTCCAGTTTGCTTCTGCTTTCTTGCAAACAAGTAATGAAATCAAGAATCTCATCGCACAGCTTAGCAGTGCAGGGTCTTGGTCTTTTGCTGGACACTGTGCCGTGGTGACATTAATGTCTGGTTACACTGCCAGCTGCAGGGCTGATGAGAGGTGCTGCCAGTGACACTGGTGACACCCTGCTTTTCACCAGCCACGCACCAGTCTGGATTGCCTGTATTCCTTACAGCTAAAAATCCATCTGCTTGGTAACCCTGCCCTTGGGCTATGCATGGCCCTGTGGGAAGCATGACAATGTTGTGAGAGGGACTGTGAGGGAGGGGAGAGCAGTCAGACTCCTGGTGCCATCCATCTGCATCTGCATCTGCATTTCCATCTCCATCACTTACCTGCCTCAGGGAAGAGTGTAGCCTCCTCTGCCCCACTTATACAAAGGCTTGACAAAATGGAGCAAAGCAAAGGAGAAGAAAGCAACCTGGAAAGGACTTGTATATGCTGCTTGACTGAGCTGGTTTCACTGACTGGTTGGTTTGAGCAGTTTGGATGTCTGTCCTCTGCTGTGGGAAAGTCTGTGGTGGCAGGTGGAGGAAGGAGTGCTCTGCAGTTGTGTTTCACACCATTCATCAGAAGGAAGCCCCTCTGCTCCAAATAAGTGTTTCTTCTGGGGGTAAAGCCCGAACTGCTTGTGCTTCCCACCTTCCCTTGCCCATCTCAGCCGTGACACTGGATTTTCCAGATGAGGTGTACTCTTAAATAAGTCTGCAGCCTCCTGTAGGCTTATCTTACCTGAACCCTTTCCCATTAATCACCAGTTAAAACACTCTGACAGAAGAGGATTCAAGAACTTTGCTTGACTGTCCCTCCAATGAGTATCAGTCAAAAACCAGAGCTGCCTGCTAAAGAAACTGTGGCTTGTTTTCACCTGCTCCTTCCACAACCAGAATAAAATGAGAAAATTTTTTCTCTGAAAGAAGCAGGCAGTGAAAACAGATGCAAGTCTGAAGTGCTAACTCCTCTGTCAAGTTAATTGTCTGCCTCTTGCAACTCAGTGCAGCTCAGTTTTGAAAGCTCTTATAGAAATCCAATTATGTGTTGGCTACAGAATTTTTATTGATAAATAACTTACCAGAGCAATCCAAACTGAGGAGAAGGGAGGGTGGTGAAGGGGTGTTATTTCTACAGAAAAAGTGGGGCCATGGGGGAAGCTTAAATTCATGATTGATTTTTAGGCTTTCAAAACTACTCCCATGTGAATTTCACTAACAAACCCTGCACTGGCAATAAGCCATGAGGAGTAAAACCGACCCAAGAAAAAGAAAGATATGTGCAGATGCAAGCTCTGCATAAAGCTCTGCAAGCTTTATGCAGAGCTCACAGAGAGAACCTGCCTCCTTGCTCAGTGAGTTACTCACTTCACAGGCCTCAGGACACAGGATATCTTTATGGAGGGCAGTCCTAGGCTAAGCTATTACAGCCTGGTATCTACCAGCTGGGAGCACTATGGCCCAGGGTTCATTTTGTACACTTTTAAAAGTCAGCCCAGCTTTTAAACAGCATAGCTGAAATCCGAACCTCATTTTAATTCTGGATTTTGCACTTTAGTTTCAGTGAGGATGCTGAAGTCTGTAGGAGTTGGGATGCTCTGGGAACATATCCTCATCTCTGGGTAAGCAATGGACATCTCTAAGCAAGGAAGGAGAGAAATTATACTGGGAAGGAAAAGACAAGGATTTCATCTTAGAAAGTATTCAGGCTGCCTAAGAAGGGGAAAAGAAAGAAATCAAATGACATCACCAACCAGAAATGAAAAGTAAGCTGAACCCTGATGCTTTTATAGCAAATAAAAAGTCACAAATGTATGGCTTTTTTTTTTTTTTTTTAACAGACAGTTTGAAAATTAAGCCTTTGGCCAAAGTTTGTGACCAGGAACTTTTATGCCTAGAAAAACTGCATTGGACTGTCTTCCCCTTTCATCTTTGTTTTTTAGTATTTCTTCTCTTGGCTTGTTTATTTTGGCTTTTGCCCCATTTCAGAATGAAGGTTAAATGTGCCCTCTGCCCACCTACCCAATACAAGAACCTGTGGACTGGCTGGAGGCTATGGCCTCTCTGAATTCATTTAGAGGCAATAAGCCACATAAAGACCATGTGCACAGGTTCTCTGTGAATATTTATTTCCATTCCTTTTTGTTTCAGCCCTAGGAGACAGCGTGTCTTTTTCTGTGATGGAGTAGACCTTGCTGAGATCAATTTGCATGAAAGACCTAGCAGATTGGATGATCACTGGGAATTGATCCAGATTTGGAGAGTCTGTAAATGAATGCTGGAAATTTTTCAAATACACATAGACTTTTTAGCTGCTTTCCTTTCTGGTCTGACTGGTGGGAGCTGAAGAATGACCTCCTTTGCAGGATTTCTGCATTTCTTCTTTCATATCTGGCATTCAGACAGAAAATAAGTAGTGCATGAAAATTAAAAGTAAAAAATAACAAGGTTTTCCCAAGTTCAAGGTCTGGATTTAGTGTGAACCATAATTGGGTCATGCCCTGGGCTATTTGCTCCAAGCTTTAGCCTTGAATTCATTTGGTGTTGGGGCAAAGCTCTGGGCTGGTTCTGAGCACTGCATTTGCATTTAGTCTGATGACATTCTCCTGGCCTCACTGGCCTCATTAATTCTGAGTGTAACATTCTGTCACCCATGAGCTGACATAAACCACGGAAACTCTGAAATGGGCAGTAACAGAAAAAGAGGGCTTGGATTTCACGTGCTGGTAGGAAACCAAGAGTCTCTACATGAACCCCTCCCGTGTCACTCCTAGGCCCCCTTTTCCTTTCCTTTCAGAGTCAGGTGAGGAGGAAGGAGGGGGTCAGGGCAGAGGTGTGCTGGGCTGTGGGGCTCAGGAGAGGGAAGAGCTCATGCTTGGATGCCTTTGCAGCCACCCAGCCAGAGCAGTGCCACCACAGGGCTTGCCAGGGAGCCACCCAGGCCACCAAGCTGAGGGGAGACCATGCAGCCACGGCAGCCCCAGGATCCCTGAGGAGTTCCTGCGACTAGAACTCATCTTCTGATGAAGCTCTTTGATGGATGTTTATTTCTTGTTTTTATGGATTTTTTCCTTTCTCCCAAGAAAGTAATTATTCTAATTCTATTAAAAATGCTACCTGATTTGAAAATTCCTTTCCACAATTTTTTCATGTTGAAGAAGTGGACACTGAGGACTAATCAAGAAGAGTTTCCTCTTGCTGCTCTTTACCCTTTTACATTGTCTTCTTTTTTAAACACGATTATCAGAAGAAAAAAAACTTTGAGATGGATTTTACCCACCAAAATTTTCCTGGAAGAAAAAAAGCAAAAATGTAAGGAATGGTTTTATGCAATTAAAAGACACAGACATCATTTTCATGCCTTGCCTAGCTGGGTCTCAACAGAAGTGGCTGTTTGAACTGTTTGAAACACTCAGATGCTTTAACATTATTATATTACAGCATTTATCCTCCTAATACCTTTGTGAGGTGAGGACACACAGTCATCCATATTTTACCCTGGAGGTAAGGAGGCCTGCAGGAAGGCCCTGGCAGGCATCCTGGCATGCAGCAGTAGCTGTGGAGTGAGTGTGTGCTGGGCACTCCTTGGCAGTGCCAGGTGACACCATCACCCCGTGCCCTACAAACTCAGCAGCCACAGTGCAGCAGTGGCAGGTGAGCACAGTCCCCCAGCCCACAGGGTCACTCTGCCAGCAAGATGCCATCCATCAGGCCAGGCCAGGCCAGGGCCATGACTTGCTGTTGCAGTATCTCACTGGTGTCTGTTCCTCCCTGTCCGGGAGCACAGTGTGCATGGTTATAACTCTGCTGGAGTGCTTTGGGTTGCAGAGCCTGTGGATCTCCTCACAGCAATGGGAGGGTCAGGGCTTTATCACTCTCTGATCCTTGAGTGCAGATGTGTTTAAGCAATAAGCATCCTCCTTCCAGAGAGGAGTTGTGTTTCTGAGCACCAGGGGAAGCAGAGAGCCTATCACAGCTCATACATCATCTCTGGTCCAGGAGGCGAGTTGAAGGCATTCATATGAGGGTATTTGCTCCTCAGGTTTGTAATGATTCCTGACAGCCCAGCAGTGAAATACTTTCCAGAGTGGGAGCACAGATGTGGGGCGATGTGGATCTAATTTCTCACATAATCTCAGCTGTGTAAATATGTGGATTGGAATACACAGGGTGATGAAGAGCAGATAACCCAAATAGAAGGCTTGCAGGAGGTTTGCCTGTGAGGAAAGCAAGTCTAATAAAAGTGATAGACAGAACAAAGCTGGCTACACATCAGCCACAGGCAAGGCAATGCTCACCTCTCCCCCTGTAGAGTATCTTGTAATCTTTCTGGGTGAACTACCTCTTCAGAGGTGTGTAAAACACCTCAGACCCACGTGAAGGTATAGGGGCTGTTCCAGGTTACAGCAGCTGAGGACCTGGCCACAGGTGAAAGGATCTCCTGCGAATGACCACTCCTGAAGACACACTCTGCCCTAGCTAGATGTCCAGGTTAGAGCAAAAATCCTAAAAAGACTTCAGCCTCAGAAACAATCATTTGAGGAAACCGAGGAGGTTGGTGGTGAAGGGACACCAATCACAGGAGGAGCAAAGTGGTCCAGTCTCAATAAACAGTAAGTGGCAAAAACAGGAAGAGGATATTGACTGAGAGTATGGATGGAAAGTAACTGGAAAGAGACTGGGGTTTTGGCAATTGATTTAGGAAACTTAGGGAAGGGATGAGATAATTGATTTGGACTGTAATAAAACCGTAAAACAAAAAAGATAATCATCACAGAAACATTTTTTAAAATCGAATTATCTTACTGTTTCAATTACCTTTTAGACAAGGCTCCTTCAGAAGGAAAAAGGAAAGTATTTTACTTTTAAAATGGCAACCTGAAGTGCTGAAACACTTTCGAAGTTTGCTTCGTTTCTTTTCGTCTGAAACTTGGATTCCGCCAAGCCTGTGGATAATTTCCATCCCCTGTGCTTTAGTGGTGTTCATTGAAAAAAGGACAACTGTCACCCTGCAGCAGTGAGAGACAGATGTGGAGTGGCTGTTTCCAGCACATACTCACCCCAGAGGAGAAGAAATCACAGAGAGTGGCTGGAAGTGACACAGCAGAGCCCTGGCTGTTACACATCAAATCCCAGCCCAGCTGGCAGCACCTGTACGAGAGTAGGTGTGTCAGTACATGTCTACATACAGCTCCTCCCTTCCTTTCTCTTCATGGAAGTCTGCACTCCAAAAGGGAAGGGCAGTGTCAGGGACACTTAACAGCAATTATGGCAAACCTGTAATGGAGGTAGGGTAAAGGAATAGCAGAAAAAGCTGAGAAGCAATGCTGTTTAGCACATATGCAGGGCAGACCAGAGCTGGAAGTAGAATATAGTGAACATCTCTTTGGTCTGGCTGTACTGAGGTTGTGTCTGAATCTAATTCTTCTCTGTGAACTTCATGAGGATGATGAGATTAACCTGAGAAACAACAGCTGGGTGCAGCTCAGCCAAAATATTGTAATAACCCAATAGCTCTCTGCCCACACAGGTTTCTGCTAGTAGATGGTTCTTGCTCATTATACACAGGTAAATTGTCTCAGACCATAATAGTCCATTTGCTAACAGTTAAGTGCATATGGATTTGTGAAATAATAGCCTCCTACAGCATCTCTTTACTTCTAAACTAAGTCAGCCTTTAAAAAAAATGCAAATAACACAATTCTTCAAGTGCCTTATCAGCTAGAGCCTAGCTGAGAAATGCAATCTCCCTCAGGCAACTCTGGTATTTTCTACAGTTTCACACATCACTGTGAGAAAAACAGTGATGGAGAGTGAGAAATCAATTAAGGAGCCCTTTTCAGCAATGGGAGGCTGTTTGCTGTTGGCTGACAAAATGCTCTCTGCCTGTTCTGCAGCAAAACTGGTGGTCTTTTGCAGTTCCTCAGTCCTGCTGTACTGAATCCACCCCCAGGTAGTCTCCCCATCTCAGTCTGCAGTGTAATTTATGGCCACAGCTTTGATGCAGTGTGTCCCAAGAAAGAAAACTACGTGAGGCAGTGAATGACTGCCACAAATGGATTCCAAGCAAGCCATTTCACTTCACTTTTCCCAAAGGGAAGATGCTGCCAATCTGTTTCCTCAAAAGACACTGATCTTCACACTGCTCCAATTTCTCAATGAGAAAACCCCTTAATTTCCACCTGTCCTCTAGCACACCTCTGCCTGCGTGTTTGCAGTGTCCTCTATGCTCCCACTGGAAGGGCTCATGTACTTCTCATTTGCCCCTTACAAGGACTGAACTATCTCAAATTTCTTTGCAGTGCTCATTCTTGATTAATATTATGGGTAGCACTGGGTAAGGCTAGATTTAAATGGCAAGCTCAAGACCAGATTTAATAAAATTCCCTGTGCTTTCTGGCTGGAACACCCGGGGTGTGATTTTATTGGCCTGTTAGGTTTCTGGCTGCCTTTTACACACATCTTTTATACACATGTAAAATGGATTATATGTCATATATACATACAAATATACATATACAAGCACATTTATGTATGTATCAATACACATATGACTTCTATACACACATCTCACTTACAAAAGTGTTCGGCATAATTATGGCTTCCTGTTTCTTTACAACTGAGTGGGCAGTGAGTGTTGAATTGTGCGGTGGCCCTGCTAAAATTTATATATATGCATGCAAATTTCAAAGCAATACACTCAGAATTGCTTCTTGATTTAGTTTGTTTTCTTAATATTGGTAGTAGTTGGCTGAGTCAAGAGCAAATGGACCTGAAGTTACGGTGTGACTTGAAAACCAATGTGCCAAACAAAATATCAGTTCCTGTGCTACCTGCAGCCTGCTCAGCCTGCTCCTTGCTCTTCCCCTCTGTCTCATCATCTACCACTCATGGTACAGCACCAGCTGACTGCTGCCCCTGCTCTGCATTGGCCAGGGCTGGCTCGGTCTCACTGCTGCATGGGCTGTGACTGTGGAGAAGGAGAGATGGAAGGAGAGTTCTGGGTGTTTGGAGGGAGATGTTGCAAGAAACTGAGACACCTGGGTCTGTGCTGAAACAGGAACAGAGGGCCTGACCAGGGACAAACACCAGCACCTGGAAGCTGGATGCAAGTTTTTTTTATATCGACAATGCTGCTCTCCTTGGGCTGCTGTGTCCTTTGCTCTGCAGTGTTTGATTCAAGCACCCTGAACAGATGCTTGTATTTACAAAAACAAGGAGAAGGGTTGGTCTCCATTTTTCTTCCTGGGACCCAATCCTCTGCCTTTCATTTGCCCACTGGTTTGCATCTGGGCTATTTCTGGCATGGCAGCTCTTGCAGGCAGGTGACATCTAAATAAATTTTAGTACAACAAGGCATGCTGTTGCAATGCTGTTCTTTTCTTCTGTTTGGGGAAAAAAAAAAAAAGAAAAAGAAAAAAAAAAAAAGAGAGAAGAGCTAGTAAATATTCCCCGGATTTCAGTGAAGAGGAAATGGATTGTCCCCAGCTGATGGTTTGTGCTGAGTGTGTTAGCTCCTGTCTCATATCAAACTTAACAGCCTCTTTATAACATAAGCATTTGGGCAGTTCTTCAAAGGGAATGAGAGGTGGTGTTCCAGCCCACTGGAAATATATAGAGGAGATTTTAAGAGCTTGATAGCTGTATGGTGACTCAGCAAAGCACAGAGTCTGACCAGGTCACCTTGTCTTCTAACCAGCTGAGCTGACTGTCACTCCTGCAGCATCCCAGGTTTGCAAGCATCACCTCCTGGTGGCATGGGGGGTCCAGAAGGAGCTGATGGATAAGTCTGCCATGGGAGATGTCACTCAGATCCTGGCTGCAAACTGACCTGTCTGAAGCAGAGTGCTTTTGATTCTACCAAAGAGGCCTTTGGTGATTTATATCTGCAGAGCTGTGAAGAATTGGAAGAAACCTTTGCCAGACAACCCTGGATGCTCCTACCTGCTTCTGGGACAGCTTCCAGGATAAGACATCTCTGAGGGAACACAGTTTTCCACTGTCCTGTAGCACAGGGGAGTGCTGATCACTGAAGGAGTCACCCAGCACTTCATTTCTGTAGGAGTTTTCCTAAATTACTTCCTCAAACAATTCTTTAAAGTGATTTTCTTATGCAAATTTGGACAATGTATTAGAAAAGCAGATCCCATCTTCCCTAGAAACTTGTGTGAGCAGAGTAGCTAAGGGTAATTAGAAGTGATGAGGCAATGCAGGGAGACATTTAAGATCTGATCTCACAGTCTGCTGAAGATGCAGCCCCTGAGAGAAGCAGGGTGTTCTTACACATCCCAGCTGGTTTTTGGCATCCACCTAAGCAAATCCCATCCTCTCTGAAGCAAAAGTCTTCTCATCAATCTACCAGCACCTACCTAGAAATGCCTCTTTTCTATAATGAAACTCTCCCCTACAAATAAATAAATAACCAAAACAAACTAGCAAGCAAACAAAACAAAACCACGGGAAAACCAAACACCAAAGTCACACAACTTCCCCTGTCACTATCATCCATGCACTGGGATATTTTGCTGCACAATCTGCTGAGAATGACCCAGTGCCAAGCACTGCTCCCAGTGCTGTGGAGAAGGGTGATGACACCCATCCACCCTGGAGACCAGGCATGTCTCTGCACTTGAGACACAACAAACCTTTCATTTTTAATGGTTTTATTTGGTTACTCATCGTGGTGAATAAGTGTAGGCTTTGTCTCATCAGCCTTCTCTGCATTTTACCCTGGAGGTCCCAGAGGTTACTCCTCTGTGGAAGGACATTTGCCAAAGTCTGAGCAACTGGGACTGCAGGCTGAAAGCTACTAATAATCTAATTTAATTCCTCTGAAAGCAAGTGTTCAAAGAGTTAGGATCCACAGGTCCTAAGTAACAAGTAAAACAAAGTGATGAAAACTCCAAGGGGAGGATACTTGGCCAAGTTCTGTCTTGGTTATAGAGTATAATCCAAAATAAATCCACAGGCTTTGTTCTCCATGTCATTAAATCCACATACCTGAAAGTATTTAGGCCTTTTTTTTAAGCCTTTTTTTTCTAGATGGACAAAAAGACTAACAGGCATTTGGATCTGATTCTGATTTTACAGAGCCTGGTGTGTAAGATGAGAAAACACATACAGTTGTGGTAGAGATAAACTCTCCACAACAAAAACCCCAATAATTAGATCCATTTCTTATAAGGATATAGTGCTTTCAGAGGAGTTTCACAGATATATCAGATTCAGGAGACAGGTAAAATAAAAGAATATGCTTTTCTCAGTTGGGAATAAAATTACATTAGAAACTACCTCGTCAGCTTTGGTTGTAATGAAATGGGGAAGACCCAGCAGTGCCCACCCTGCACAGTACCTGTGGTGCTCCTGTGGCCTCTGGGTCCTGACTTTACAGACCAACAAGGAATAGAGGTCACGGGTGTTCTGTGTGCATCTGAACATGGGCTCCCTCCCCACAGGATATCAGAAGACATCTCCACTATTTTTTGCCTGTAGATGCTCTTCTTATCTCTAAGATGGACAAGACTTGTAATCTTAGGTTTTGCCTTTGTCCTCTGATTAATGTCTCTCCACTCTTGCAGTTCACTCACCACTGAGACCCCAGATATTTTGATGGTAGGAGAACATCTCATCCTTCCCCTATTCTCCCGAGTCTCCTACCTTTTTTCTGATGCTGTCAAGGCAGTGCACTGCTGCCAAAATGGTGAGAGCGAGACACACAGGGAGAAAGGGCTGGGAGGGTGGTGAGGAAGAAAAAAGCTGCAGAAGTTTAATACAAAACAGGCATAATGACCAAAAATACCATATTTATAGATTCATAACTTGAGCCTAATTCAAACCCATCGCAGAAGAGCCCCCGAAGGGAAATGTACATGAAAGACTCATCCGGGTTGGCTGCTGTGCATACTGCTTTCCATGGTTTTCAGGCACTGATGTTTCCAGAGCACCATTTTGGGGCACTCTCATACCTTCACCTTCTAACCACTAAGGCTCCCTGCTGCTAGGGACAGATTCCAGCAGCACTGCAGGGATCCCTCAGAGCTTTGCTATGGCTGCAGGGAGAAACTGGTCTTCTGCTCCTCTAAAGTTCCTCTCTCCCAAACCATAGCTGTTAGAAGTGATCAAAAAAAGAAATAACTTTTCCTGAGTAGTGCTGATGTTTTACCATTTGTTTCCATTACTAATTGACTCAGGGGAAGTTAGTCATTATAACTTCTTGCAGGAAGACTATTTCCACAAAAATGATTTGATTTGGGAATATATTTAATTTCTGAAAGAGAAAAACATCTACTTTTGATGTTGTATTGCTCTGATATATTATTAGATCATATTTGAAATAGTGAAGTCAAAACAAGTCATTCTACCTCATCAGATCTACAGGTTTCAATATTATGAAAATGAAACAATCGAGAACTATTGAGAGAGAGAATGAAAAAGTTACCTCAGAGCACTTGGACTTTCCCACTGAAGTTTAACCAACATGGCCATGTTCCCATTGAATGTTTGGATTCCAAGAAAATCAGCCTGACAAAAAAAAAATTGTATCCAGATCTGTTTGTAAGAGAGCAGGCAAGAATAATCCTTCCTCTCCTGTCTCTGCTACCTGCTCTCCCATGGGGGGGTGGGATTGCTGTTTGGCATGAGCCTGTGCAGACCCCCAGCATAATCCCATGCAGTGCTGTGGGGCACAGGTGGAGGAGTGGGACAGGCCCCAGGACTCGTTTGTTCATGTGATGTGCTTCACATGAAAGTTAAGAAGCCCTCGGAGGGAAAGGAGCAGGAGGAAGAAGTAATGCTGGCAAGATTTGGCATTGTTTATCTGCTAATCAATACTAATTATTCCCCAGCAATTTTGAATATGCTGAAGAGCACAAACAAAATAATAAACAGCATATAATTGGTAACTTTTCAGAAAACTTAGAAGCGATTGAGAATTTTCTGCTGGAGTATTCATGCAATCAAAAATAATTTTCATGAAATCAAAGTTTTTCAGGGAAAGTTTGCAGAAATTTATATACAATCTGCTGCGCATCAAACCATAAAAGAAAGATATATGATTAAATTGATCTGCTCCCAGACTCTGCTTCATGCTCTCGGTATCTCTTATGAGAATGGTGCTGTGGAGAAAATACAAACCCCATGAAACACCTTTGGCTGATGGTAAGTCATAGATGGGCTGTGAAGCAGTGCACTATAGGAGATGCAGGCTAGCCTGGGAAAGCCAGAGTTGGGTGGATTGCTGGAACTCCAACTCCTATCAGTCACTGTGACACGCAGGCAAAGCCAACTCTCTGTCGATTTGAGCAGAACAAATTACTTTGTCATTTCCTGAGAGAATCCTTTCCAAACTGTCCATTCCACTAGAAAACATGATACTCAGACTTTTTGTGTCCTGCTTTGGAATACAAATGAATGTGAGAGGACTGGGAATTTTTCCTCTTTCTTCTGGATGAAGATGGTTTTGGAGCAGCTCTGGGCACTGGGCAGCACATGCCTGTGCACAGCATGGGAACCACACGCTTCCAGCCCAATGCCCTGCTTTGCATGCCTCTCTCTCTGGCAGTCCTCATCATGGAGGGATGACCCCTTCGTGGGTTTCAAAGAGAGGCCGAAATGGAGTGGAAAGGTTGTACCATTTACTCCTGTGCTCCGTGGGGATTTTCTGAGGAATATACAGGTGGTTCATTGCAGTCAGCTCCCCTTTATACACTGACATTAAGGAAAACCAGACATGAGAGATATTCGTGTCACAAGCATCGTGTGGCTTTTATGCCTTCTCTCCCAAGCCAGCTAGTTGCTGAAGGCCAGATGGCAGTGTGAGATACGCTGCTGTAAATCACGAGCCTTTCACCAGTCCCACAGTGCAGAGAGAGCAGAATCAGGCCCTCCCACCCAAGACACAGTATTGCTGGCAATGCAGCTGGGGACTTCCATTTGTTTGCAATTAGGTGCTGGCACTGGGAAGTCTTGAAGTCACCATGGTCTCTGGGCAACAGATAAAGCTTTTGTTTTTGCTCAGACAAAAGGCAGAGCAGGCCAAACCAATGCAGAGTGTGTGAGCAATGGGAAGCCTGATGAAAGGCCGTAAAGAATGTCCAAAGTCAGCAACAAATAACATGGCAGCAGGAAAGAGAAACCTTAAAGTAGTTAGAAATGAGGAAGGAGGGAAGGCAAGAGAAGGGAGAGGAGGGGAGGAGCCAGGTTGGCTGGGTGCCCAAAGCAGTGATACACGGGGTGAGCGCTGCTAAGACACACATGGGAGCAAGGCATGTGGGGACTGGGAGCTGCACAGCTCACAGCTACTCAACTCCTGCCTGCAGAGCATCCTTCTCTGGGCTTTATCTCCAGTAACTGAAGGACTGGGAAGCTTTGTTTCTCCTTGTCACTTCTCTGTTATCTTTTTACAGTACTCCACCCTTCCAAGGAAGTGAAAAACTTTCTGTTAACCAAATCTTTCCTATGGTGAAAGAGGTGAATGTGAAATTAGATGATCTGTATTTCTTTACTTGCATGACAAGCCATCCCATGTCTGGTGTGATGCTTCTCCAACACCCAACGAAGAGATAGAGACTTGCATTCCTTGCAACATGTATGCTTGATAAGAGCCTGGCAGAGCAGACCTTCGGCCATGAAATCTATCAGGTAGGGACTGTCTTTATCCTTCTGTGTTTGTGCGACTCCTGCATAACAGGACCTTGTCTGAATGAAAATAATGATAGATTGATAGAAAATTAGACTGGGAGATGAGATGCAAGGGTAGGGGTGTGCAGGCTTGTACAACACATATATTCTGGAAATGCCCCTGGAATCTCCCTCCTCCATTCTTAGCAAGACCAGATGTCTGCTCTGGAGATCTCAAGGGTTGGGGAGGATGGTACCAACCCCTCAGTAACTGAGTTCAGGTAGACTGCTTGGCAGGCAATAATGCCAGTAGGAGAATCATTGGAACAACCAGGTTGCAGAAAGCAGTGGAAGTTACTGAGTACCTTAATTTTGAATATGGACACTTAGCATGAATGGTAGTCATCCAACTGTTTTTGTGGCTGTAGATCTGGCACAGAGAGCTGGATTCCTATTTGCATTCATAGTATTTATATTTTGAAAGAAATAAATATTTCCTCTCTTTTTTCTCCTTTTCCACATATTTTGTGCAGAGCCATTTTATTAGTGTTCTGCCCTGTGGAAAGGCTGTAATTTAGAAAAGATGCACTATGTAATGGGGCTTGGCATTTGCTGCCTTAAGAAGTCTACCCTTTGCATAGCAATAGCATATCTGCAGTGTTTTAAGTCTCTCTCTGGTGCTCAGAGGCAAAATGGACAGAGTGTTCTAGATATTAAACTTGTACTGGCAGTATGGGTTGCAGTGGTACTGCGTGGAAGAACTTGGCGATCTGGGTTTTGTTACACACGCTGAACCACATCCAGAGAGTCTTTTCTTCAGATTTGCTGTTTTATAGGCAACGCACAAGCACGCTTCACCACAGCCAAAATCTCACAGGCACGGTAATAAATCATGCAGCACACTAGGCAGCTGGAATTGATTGAGGATCTTTGGGGTGGAACTATCACACATATTTTGGAGGTTTCAGTGAGCTACAGCAGCATTTTAAACCTCTGTCCTTCTGTTCTTAGGTTGTGCTCTTCCACCTCTCAGCAGACTGGGCTAGACTTTGCCTTGTGTTCCAGCCATGGTGGTCTGCCTGGAGTCTGCTGAAAGCCTGAAGCAGCATGCTGGTTCTGCCAGCTCACAAAGCCAGTGTGTCCGGGTTTGGGTCTCCGTGTGCCAAAGTGGGAAAGCAATGTCACAGGTCACCACTTTTCCTTGGCAGCTACTGTGAGGAACAGCTGGCTGCAGAAGGATGAACTGGGAGCCATATGAGCCGAGGACAGGCTGATGAGCCAAAGGGTGTTGCTGGTGCAGGCAAGGAAGACAGATCAGACTTCACAGCTGGGAATGAGCCCAAGTGCATAAGAGACAAACAGCTCACAGCAGCAGTTGAGCAGCTCCTCTCCAAAATGACCCTGGATCCTGCTCTGATATAGTGATGGCAAAGGACAGAACAGAAATGTCCTTCCACCTCTTTCAGAGATTAGAAATAGATGGCTGGCCAGGGAGCACCAACAATGATGAGAAAGCAGGAGGAAGGTGTTGAGAATGGCTTGAAACTGCCAAGTCTTGTGCCTTCATCTGGGAAAACTGTGGTTTAGAGGAAAGAGAAGGTCCCCAAAAGAGCCAGAGGAGAGAATGGACAAATAAGGGTAAGAGGGAAAGAAACTCAGGGAATTCCTACAACAAAGACCACCAGTGTAAGCAGTGTGATCCAGAGGGCACCCATGTGAGCAAACCTCTCCTCCCAAAGTCAGGAGGTGCATGGACTCGGGACAGGGCTGCAGATGTTTCTCACTGCCATGCCTCTACCCCTGTAGCTGAAGGGCAACTTACATGACCAGAAATAGAAGCCCTTTACCCAAATCTGTCTCCTGTGTAACAGCAGGAGTCATCCTCAGCTTTGGTCCAAGGAGCTGGGATGGCTGATGATATGCAGGTGTTATTAATAACAGGATGAGGAATGCTCCCCTGGAACTGGGGCTTTCTGCATAAGGATTTCTGAGGCCAGAGGGATCTTTAGCTCATTGTGTCTGACCCTACTGGTAACAGAGGCAAGAGATCTTACCCCCCTGTCCCCTGAGAGCCCAGCGAGGTATGTATGGCTAACACCACAATGGCCTTCAGCTCTGTTAGGAAGGCATAGGAAGGATCAGGGCTTTCCTTCCCCCTCTCTTGGGGAATGTGTTCCAAAGGCTAATCAATTCCACACTTAAAAATCTGTTTTCAGTTTGAATTTCTCTGGCTTCAGCTTCTAGACCTTGGGGGTTTTGGTTTTGTTTTTTTTCATTTTGCCTTTGCTAGTCTCACAGCTACATATTTGTTTTGTCTGAAAGACTCTTGGGACAACTTGAGAGCAAGTAGCTTTATAAAACAGGGAAATGCTCACTAGAAGCTAGGAGTGACCCTTATCACGTAGCATCCAAGGTAACATCCTCACTGGTAACATCCCCAGCTGGTCCTAGGAAGAAGAGGCATTTACCATGCTGTCCTCTGACCCATACCATGCCAGGACCTAATCAATCCAGCCCATAATCAGTGTCAGGGTGGCTGAGGCCATGAATGCAGCTGATTTCCTTCAGCTTGCTAATATTGGAAAGCTGCCTGTGAAGAGAGCCAGATGTGCTAATAAGATGGGATCACCTCCAATTCTGAGGCAGTTCACAGATACATTGCTGTGATGCTTTGCTGAGGAAGTAAGAACCAAAACTTTCACATTTGGGAGAAAAGAACTGATGAAAGGCACAGCAAAGTGCTCCACAGATCATGGGCCCTATGCTCAATATTAATGTGCAATTTTGTAGCTAATTACTTCCAATGCATTTCGTAGTGGACTGGCAATCTCTCACTGACCATCTGCACTCACAATTACCTGCTAGTTTTTCATAAATTTCTTAGTAAATAATTGATGGATTTGCAAAGGTGTTATCAGTCATCTGAATTCCCTTTTTACCTTTTTTTACATGCCTTTTGCCTTGCATGAATTTGGCCAAGAAATATTTACTAAGAAGCTTGAATAGGATTATACCTGCAGGTTCTTGGGTCAGTTCTACAAGCTTCTAAATTTTTTTTTTCTATCTCCAAACTGTCAAACTGAAGATTGACCCTGCTGTGCCCTGGGAAAAGCAGCCCCAAGGACAGTGTTGTTCACATCTGCTCTTTTGTCAAATCCATCCCCTGTTACCCCCCCCATGCTTTTCAGAGAAACCTTCATCCCCTCCTCAGCACAGATGATGGTGGAATCCCTGTTGCTGGAACAAAACCAGCTCACAGCTCTCAGTTCCACTGAAGCCAAACTGCTGCAAGAGACAAGTTTGGGGGGGGAAAATGTAAAAAACAGAAAAAGAGTTTGGGTTTCTGTTTTTGGAGGAAATGGTTAAGGGCTTCCCTTTGAAGATGACACATTTCAGATCCATGGGGCCTTTACCTTGGGTTCCCTGCAGATAGTCTGAGCGTTGGGGCTATATGGAGGCATCCTTCAAGCTGGACACAAACTACATCTGAATGTTTTTTCTGAGTAGATATTGTAGCTGTTCAATTGTGAAGAGAAAAAAAAAAAACTAGAAGCAAGAAAAAACTTTATTCTGACAGACATTTTATTAAGAAAATTTTAAGTGCATACACATTTATGTGAGAAATTACAACAATATAAAAGTGTTTATTTTCAAAATTTTCTATGAAAGGAGTAATTTCAAAAGCATAATATAACTCCTCCATAAAAGCTGCCTTACAGCAACACAAATACAAAACCTTTTTCACATTATTTGGGAAGACACTTCTTTTTACTTAATAAAAATATAAAGTACAGTATTTACCACATTCTGACAACACAGAGTTCTTAAGGAATTGAAGATGGGAGGTTCATGCAGCCCTTTTATCATGATACATGTTTTCATCCCTGTGGCCACCAAAGTTTCATGTTTTCAGACAAGGATTATCTTGGTGGGATGTTGATAAAGAAAAAATAATCAGATTTTAGGTGATGAGTTCATAAAAAACCTTGACTACTATAAATCACATCACTCAAAACAAGTTGCCAAAGAAAAGAAGGATCTTCTAGAGGTTAATAAAGGGAAAATGGCAACAAAAACTTCTTTAGGAACTGCATTTTCAACAAAATGTGTAAATTTAACTTTGAAAAAAGCTTTCATTGCAAAACAAACAGTCGCCTTTGTTCAAACACCTTAATCAAAAACACATCAAAGTCACCCTTCATTCTTCCTCAGGCAGAATTCATATAAGATATTCATACATAAAAGTATAAAGCTAGTATAAATAAAAATTGACACAGCAATAAATACCATCTACTCTTAAAAAATAATCCAACCTTGGGATTTGACAGCTGCACTTTGAAAATACCCACGTGATGATTTCACATTTATGGAAGCTGCTTTTTCAGCATGGTTCAGTGTTCTCTTTTCCCTCCTCTTCACATGTGGTCCCTATCTCACCTCCATCTCCTCACTGTTCCTTTCCCTGACTCTGTCTTTGGTCAACAGCTAAAGGCAGCAGGGAAAACCAAGTGGTCTCCCTAAGTGAGATGTTGCCAGTGCTGCTTCTCAGCCTGCTCTGGTCGTGGCATGAAGAGGACAAACAACAGTGGTGCACTGGAGCAGCTCAGCGATTGATTCCTCTGGTGCAAAGACCGTGGCTGCTCTCCCCAGTGCATCATGAAATAATGCCAGGCAAACAGCAAAGCTTCCCACTCAAGGCTGAATTTTGGTCCAAAGCAAGAGAAAGATTTTATCATGTTCTCACTTAAGTCTCTGGCCAGGTCTGTGCCACCTCTGCATTCAAGATGTGCTCCACCTCGCACAGGTGAGGGAGGCCCACGGTGCTGGCCCCTGAGAGGAGCCCCATGCCCTGAGTTGTTGGCCAGGGTGCCTCAGCACTGCCCACCTCAGAGCTCCTGTCACAGCACTGTTTGCCCAGGCTGTAATGGGGGGTTGGCATCTTCCCAGGGGCCTGTCCCTGCTGGTGCTGACCCCCAGTGCACTCCCTGTTTAGGACTGCAGCAGAGCCCTGGCTTTACTGTGCAGTCACACCTACCCACCCCTCCTTCTCACCAAAAGCCAATGTTTCTCCTGGAAACAAAACAGGCATGGCCCCCATCATCACAAGCAAGGTGTGCTGCTGAATCAAAATCAGAGGATTATGTAATTCTCTGTTTACTGCAACAGGAATCAATCAAACCTCAGGCTGTCCTTTGTTATGAATTATGTGTGAAGAACGCACTTTTCTGGGTGACTTTTTCTGTAGTCATTCTTGGCTTGGACACTCACGTGTCCACCTCTGACAAACCTCTGGCAATGCAGGTGCATGTATGGCACAGGGGATGGACTCCAGGATATAAAATACAGTCCAGGGAAGATAGAAAAAACTCTGTTTTCCTCAGAAAATTTCTTTCTTTCTTTCTTTCTTTACCCTTTCAGGAGAGGATTTGATCCTACTAATTTTAAATCAAAACTCCAATTCCCATGAAGTACAGTGGTACCAGACCTTTTAAAGCAGAGACACAATACTTAAAGCACCAGGCAGGTAATGATAACAAGACAAGGAATGTCAAAATCACAAACAAAAATATTTTAGGCACAGCAGTTTGTTTCTGTTTTAAAGCAAATGAGGTGAGGTGGTCCCAGCTGAAGGAATAACTGTAATAGCCCTGTTTTGCAGAGAGGAAAATATTTAAAAGATTTTTACCTGAATCCACATGGAAATAATGTAGTCCCTGGATAGCCAAAGTGCCTCTTTGGCACTAAAGGTGCCTACCACAAAAATGAGTTTGAAATACCCCTATCAGTGTTCCTGACACAGACTGCAGGGAAGAGCGAAGATTTCTTTTGAAGCAACCATCTCAAAAAAGACAATCTTACAACATTTTTTTGTTTACAATACAAACACAGATACATACAAACACAAGCATTGTGCTGCACAAATGTGCTTCCCCCCAGATCTCAGTGCACAGCATGACATGATTATTGCAGTGCTGCAGGTGTCTTTCCATACCACAAGGCAGATATTGTGTACACAGCGAGGAATCGGTAGAAAGAAATTTCTGGTTTAGAGAGGGGATCAGTGCAAGGAGTGGTGCCTGTCCCAGGCTGTGCTTTGCAAAGGGATTTCCAGAGGCTATCCTGTTCACCAGCAAACAAGGCCATGACCACTGGTGAACTGTGAGTGTTGGCCTTCATTTCCACACCCGAGAAACACCTCTCCTTCCACAAACTGCAGACCCTCTCTTGCCCCAGGCATCTCTCTTCTCCAAGATATGGCCAGACATCCTCTTCTGGGTATCTCCAGAGCAATCAGGGATGTGACTGCCCTCAGGCAGGTTTGACTGTTCAGTAGCTGAGCTACAGCATCGTTGGTGAAGGGTGAATGAATGTCAGCCTACTTCAGTGCAAAGCCAGCCAGGCAAGCTGAAGTCACCTCCTGTGGATGGGTGGGAAGAGATCCCTGGTGCATGGCAGCGTATCTGACTCCTCCAGCAACTTGCAACACGATTGTGCGGTTAGAGCTTTAATAACCCATTCCTTTTTTTGCTAGATTTGTCATCAGAAACACAGGAACATAGGAAATGCCAGATGACATCAGAACAGTGTTGTGGTTCCTAACACACACAACTACTACAAACCAAGTATTAGCACCTTGCAATAACAGATGTGCACTGATCCAGCTGCTCACAGTGGTCAGCAAGGTTTCTGATCTTCAGAGAAGGGCTTTAGCCCTGTAGCCCTGAGTTTAATCACTCACCCAAAATATCTTTAAATGTCACTCAGGGTAATGTTGTCCACTTTCATCAATCTGATGCTTTTTAGCCTTCCTATGTTCTTGGTCTCTATGACTTCTGGAGTCAAGGTGTTCCACCACAACTTACACAACATCATTGCACTGTACAGTTCATGTCCTTCTAGGTTTAAAACTCCAGGAGACTTGCATGAATAAAAAGAAAGTTAAATAAAGCAGGACCTCTACACAACAAAGAAAATAAAATATTATATAATAACACAGTTAGTTTAAATTGGTATCTGCCCCCAGTGCTAAGTAATAAACCAACCTGTATAAATCCGTATTTTTCTCAAATAGTTACATCTTACTATATAAAAATAGCACTGTGAAAGCAAGCCAATTTGTGCAAGGNCACCAAAAATAACCAAGAAAAAAACCTTAGGAAATGCGTGAAGCGTTGCTTTTGTGCTGCATGTTAGCAGTGAAATGTATTCATTCCCTAATACTGGTTATCTGCTCTCTGGGTCCTACAGAAAGAAATCCTGTAGACGGCTTACAATGCTTGCCTCTTACATCTTGAACCTCCTGTTGATGAAGAAGAAAGTGAAACACTATTAAGGTTTGTTTCAGTTGCAAAAGCTTTGATATCAGGCCTAGTCAAACAGCAAATCTGTGTCTGGACTAACCCAAAGGCAGCCCCTCCAACCAATAACTGCTGAATATTTTGGGAGAAGTTCTCCACAAGGAGCTACAGGGACCCAGCAGGGCAAACCCAGCAATGGGTGTTATTTTGGGCAGGTTGTGCTCATCACAGTTAGTAAGGTGTTCAGAACTAATATAGGAGGAAGGCTGGCTAGGAAGCTTATTCTGGACTTGAAAGCCAGAGCAGAGAATTATTGGTGGGCAAAGAAACTCGGCAAAAAATACAGCAGGGAAAGGAGAGATTAATCATTTGTGAGCAGCCCCAATAGCAGAGCAAGTGGCACTGGGAATGCCTTCTCTACCTGCCCCTACCCCACAGCTCTGATGGAGAGCATGGACTGCAACTCAAGAGAGTGCCAGGTCTCTGTGAGGATGGAGGAGTGTAGAGGGCATCCCATGCTCTGCTCTTGTTTGGCTTCCACCGTGGGGTGGCTGGAGAGCAGAGGCAGACATGGTGCTGCCAGCCAGGAGCCACCCCTGAGCCTCACTGCCCTGGGGCCTCACCTGCTGTGAGCACATAGGAGCAGTGGTACCAGCTGCCCAGTGAAGGTGGGGGGACAGGCAGGGCAGGCAGGTGCTGCACAGTAAACGTGTGAGGCCTCCAGGGCTGAGGTAGGAGCTCAGGTGGGGTGCAGACAAATGGAGTCTCCCATGCTCAGTGTGAGCATGGTACCCAGGAGAGTGTGGGTTAGGCATCCCAGCAAAGTGCAAGTGCCTTGTGTGTCTGGTTCACTCAGAACAAGGAGCCAGTTCAAGCTGGTGGCTTCCAGGTTTTGTCTGAAGCAACCCCTACTCCTGCTCCAGGCTGAAGGGCCTTTTGCAGCCTAGATGAAGTCACTAAGGCTGAGCTACAAGCATCAGAGGGTAAACACCAGGTATTCAAAAACTGATGTCTCTGCACGTCTTGTCAAACACCCCTTCCAATGCCTGCTGGACAACTAAGGCTCTGTGACCAGAGATGGACACTGTAAAGCTAGTGTCAGAAAACTCATCTAGACACAAAGAGGATGACTAAACCATGAGGAAAATTTCTCCTCTGAAGATATCTTTTCCAATATCCCACAGCAGTAACCCTATTTCTTTTGGTGAAGAAAGGTGGGACAAACCACCCTGGTGAGGAAAAAAACCTGGGACATGCAGAGCATTGGCACATATAACATTATTCCCTGGGACTTGCCTAGCATGTCCCATAGGAAAGACATCAACCAGTCACCCATGTACCGCATCATGTTATCACCACGCAGTGCTGCATTTCTCATTAAAAAACACCAGTGGCAAATTCACAGCTGTTATAATTTAAGTCTGTCAGATTGATATTGGAGCTAAAATAAATAGGGCTCCCAAACCTTTACCCTGTTTTTGAATTTGTCTTTGCTTCGGGGTCATTTTGGCCTCTTTCTGTGTCCATTTTCCCACATCTGTGGTAGCTAAACTTTCCCATTTTAAGAGTTTTATCTATATAATACTCCTTTGAAGGAAAGGTAGAGATGTTATCCTCAACAAATATGGGGGGAAATGGAGATCTGGATAGGCTAGTATATTTGCCCACAGTCCCATAAGGTGGTCAGTGGAAGAGCAGGGACTTGAACCTGAGGTGTCCCAGCTCAGAAACTAATGCCTCCTACCATTCTTTCTCCCTGGAGACTTTAGTGGTGTTGCACGGGAAGGGCAGAGTGGGCCCCGTTTCTTCTGTTGCTTTTTTTTATGAGTGCGATGACGTGGTCTAAATTAAAAGAAAAATACAGAAAAGACTGCCATAAATTATCCATATACAAAGGCCTTATTCACATTCATCCTATGGTCCCTCATATCTTGCTGGCAGGGTGCAAATGTAGCATCCCCTTTCGTATAACCTCTGTCTCAGAGGAATGCTAGACAAGTAAAAGTGTCCTGGTGGAAGAACACTTGCAAACTCTGAGGCCAGAAAAACCCTTTTTATCCAAAATGCCTCAGCCTCCCCAAATGCTTTCCAGAACTTCTCGGCCAGGAGCCTCACCATCCAAAGAGTTCCTCCTGAGTTACAGTGGAAGCAGAGAGCTGGATTTCGGGTTTCCCACCCAGCATTCCTGCTGACATCAGCAGGAACCAGTGACTATTCTGAGGGGTTTTGTGGGCATTTAGTGCCTTAAAACAAGGCTGTAAAGATAATCACCCACATTGTCCCCCTTCATGTGGGGCCTTGACCCAGCACATGCTTGGTGGAGTACTGGGAGGTTGCTGTTCTGGCATCTTGTATTTCAAGCATTATTTACAAATTAGGTCAGAAATTAGGAAGAGCTGCCACACCAGGGTTTGGAAGGCAGCAGCAGGGCTTGGCTACCAACACAGTCAGCCCCTACACATTCAGTTTCTTTTCCTTTCTCCCAGCTGGCTTAATGGAAAGATTTTTCCCATGTGACTTTGTTATCTTCTCCAGATCCATCAGATCTCTCTTGTGTGTCTGCAGTAGCCACTAAGCTTAATGGACTCCGGCATCTTGAAGAGAGGGAGGTTCTGGAGTGGGACTGTGTTAACATGAGAGCGGAAAAGATGGGCTCTGTTAACTCTGTAAAAGCCTGATTTTGCATATCCTTTTACAAAGGGAGGAGGGAGAGGAAGCCAATGTACCATAAATGATGACTGATATTGTGTGGAAGTGATAAAGGATTTGTTAGCTCTTTCAAGAAAGGACTGATTTGCCCCATGTCTATAAAATGGATGAATGTTGAATGATGTTGGCCACAGCAGCTGCACAATGATTTTTAAAGCCATTTAAAGAATTTGGATTCCTGTCAGCCTGAATGTGTTTTACTGATGTCTCATGTGTATATTACATGGAGATGTGATGAAGATAAAGCAATAATAAATGCTAAGCAGAATTAGTGAGCAAAATAATTTCTTAGTAAAAACCATTTCTGGTTTCATAATTAACTGTATTGGACTACTATTCTAGGATCTTTTCCTTGCCCTTAGCTGCAGATTATAACACTGAAGATATTCTCATATTGAAGTACTGGTATAGATTAAGATGTCTTCACAGTTTGGATTCTACTTAAGCAATTACAAGAGCCCTTTCTACAAAACGTATTGATTTTATTCCAGAAAAATAAAATCCCATGTACAATTGGGTTTTCATAACATGAAACAATTAGCCATTTTATTGCTAGTGCATATAGGGTAATGTCACATTTCATACAATTTCAGTACAAGTGAAAAAATATAATATATGGCTGATTGAAACTGATAGCTACATTAACATTTATAGATCTATATAGATTCATTTTACAAGCTGTTAGTAGTTTAGAGGGATATCGGTGTTTTAAACTACCAACATTCATATGGCTCCAATTCAAATACATGAATTGTTTGATGCGCTATAAATGTATTCCAAAGTACATTTCATTGAAGAAGTCAAAGCTGTGCACTAAAATATATCAAAAACATGCCTTGTGAAAATGCTACAGACAGAGCCCTGACTGTCGGTGGAGCATGAAAATGCCACTGGTGCTAGCATTCCTAGTTGGAAAATGAATGCAATGCCATGATTACAGGATTAGGTGATGGAGATATATGCTTTCTGTCATCTTATTTCATAGAGCTGGGACCAAATTCTCTCTTGTTATTCAATGTAAACCAGGACAAATCCACCAAATTGGCAGAATTGCTTCTGTATGAGCATATGGTAAACAAAACCCAGAATCTGGCTGGAGATCAGGCAGATTCACTGGTTTCAGCAGAGCTGGTCTCAGATCTTCACTAGTGGAAGTAAGAGCAAAACATATTCCAGCTGAGTTGCTCCCCTAAGTCAGAGAGGCACATAATCATGTTTGCCCAACCTTGCAGATTTCTAAAATGCCTCCTAAGTTACAGGTTGGGGATGATAGCAAACAGAAACTTAAGCAGGAGCTGGAAGATTTCTCCAACTTGTAATATAAAATAGTTAACGTCCATAGGATAGTCAGCATGGGTCACATCCTGCTCTTAGGTTCAGGAGTGCCTAAACTCAAAGCCATTCTGGCAGTCTTATCCTGGATTACCCCTGCAGAGAATTTGTCCAAAGGACAAAAGGGCTGAGTGCTGGCAGCAAAGAAGGCACTGAGCATCAGTGAGATGGGAAGAGCTGTCAGGGCTGGAATCACTTTTACTTTGTTAGCTGGCTTCCTTCCTTCTTACTCCTCACTCTTGGTCCCAGTGCAAAAGACCCAAGAGGGACACATGGAGGAATCTCTGTACTTCTGGTGGCATTTTCCCCCTTGCGTATTGTAAAAACATAGGGGAGCAAAGAATTTTTTGTTTTTAACTCTACCCCTTGTTTGGCAGATGCATTTGCAAAGCAAACAGTGGAGAGCATTCAGGTACCTGTGCCTCCCATCTGCCCTGGGGCCATACCTTCCCCTGTAATGCTTTGTTTTTCCAAATGATTGGATTCCAGCCCTGCCTTCACCCTACAGATGCATGGAGGACAAGGTTCAGCAGGGTTACAGCGCAGTTACTGTGGGGTGGGAATGTGATGGCAAGGGTGGCAGGGATACTGAGTGCACAGGTAGGTTTGCTGGCCAAAATGCTGCTGCTGGATCAACCACAGCCCAGGGCTCTGGGCAAGCAAGGGAATGCTTTGTACATCATTCGGTATGTACCATCTTCCAGTGCTGGAAGGCTGGGTCCTCCCCTGCAGTTCAGCACAAAAATGTGCTCTGTGCTGCACTTTTCAGCACAAAATTGAACAGAGATGGGCTGAGTCCACCTCAAAGTAGACATGGGGAATTAAAATAGATTTTAAAAGTCTGAATTTGCCAGGTTGGGCTGGCTTTCCCATGGTCTTGTGGGGAAGGTTTATTCATGGCAGCACATCGCGCCTTGCCCGACATTAACAGCATTCCACACCGGGCAGCAGAGAAACAATTTTTAGCACCAAGAACCCTTAGGCCTCAGCTGCCTGTGCAAGCAGACACCCAATGTAACATGGAGAAGGGGCTCCAAAGACACCGGAATGATATAGATTCTGAAGTAATTGTAGTTTGGTTTGGGGAAGAGGGGGCACAAAGGAAGCATTTTCCTTGGGAGAACAGCTTTTTTTTTAAAGAGGATGAATTAAGGACCCCAGAACATACTCATTAGCACAAATTTTGCCTCAAACCCTGACAAAATTCTTAGTTTAACATCTAGGATATATTAGAAACTGTTGTTTTAATGCATGTTAGGTCAACTCCAAACCATTCTTTGAAACAATATATGATTCCACAAATACTTTGTCCGCATGGTAAAAGCCAGCCCTTAATGTACTACCCTTTAATAACTCAGGATGTTAGCTGTTAAGTCCATTTGTCTCTTGCCTTACTTGTTTAAAGCTTTCTCCAGATATTCCTGGATCCACTTTAGCTTGGGATCAATGCACACTTGCTTGCTGTTGCTCTTGAGCCTTGCACTGCCAAAGGAGAAAAGTCAGAGTGAGTCTGGGGTGCAACGCTCCTCATCCCACACCCACCCTCCACCCCTGTGCCTTATTTTCCTTAGATGCCAGCACTGCTCTCGGTTAACCCATGAAGAGGATGGGTTATTTCTCCCATCCTTGAGTCACCTGTTAGAAATATCCCTAGTTTGGAAACCATCTGTCTCCTTTGACAGGCTCTCGCGGTCTGCACTAGGAATCATATAGGAGTGGAACAGACAGAGAATTTGAATCTAAGACTTCCAATTCACACCTGGACTGTCAAGGAGTTCAGTGCTAACAACATAAAAATTTCATTTAGAAATACTGACATGGTAAATATAGGTAAGTTTTGCAAGGAATTTATTAAGAACAGCTTTTAGATTCAACCCAAAACTGAAGTTTCACATGTTTTGAGGACAAACGCCTCTCGGATGTTCTGAAAGAAAGGGTGTGGCCACGTGTTAACTTTTTGTTTTATACAAGACTGAATTAACAGGTTGCAGGGAGGAGGACAACTGAAACTCTGGCCATAGTGCCAGGGGCAAGTTTCACCTCATGTATTAACTCAGCATTGGAAACGAAGGCAGAAACCTCCTGAGGGGGTTTCTCCTGGACGTCCAAGCTGCACTCCCCACACCAAACTGTTTAGCTAATTTGAATTCCCCTTGAATTTGACATTTGGGCTATCTGCATCTTTCATTCAGAAGAAAGACAAATAGCTTTTCATCAGCAGGTCCCACCCTCCAGGGATCTCAGGACCTCTTGAGAGCTGTTATCTCCCACATTCCCTGCAGCACCCTGCCTCTGTCCCAGCTGCTCCAAAATTTCCCTCTAAACAGCCTGCCTGCCTTGGGAAAGTGCAAAGAACAGCAATTTCATGGAAGTGCCCATAAGTTCAGTACTTGTTTAAACATTTGCTGGATGGAAGCCATAATGTTCCTCACTTCATAAAGTGAAATCTGCAGAATAAAAAACGATGGCGTAAGAAATAACAGGTCAAAGAGGCTCCTTGGACTGAAGTTATGCAACAACACAGTTGTAACATAAACACATCAAGGATCCTTCTTGCAACCCCTGCGCCAGTAAAGAGATGAATGGGCCTAATTCATATTTCCCTTACAGCAGTGCCAAGCTGGAGCATTTCCAGCTAAGTGATACCAACAGTGTAAGAATGGATTTGCTGATGTTAGCAATGCCTGGGAATTCTTGAGCTGACCTCACAGGGTACAGAAGCAAAAGCACACGTAACCAGTCTCCAGCTACATTTGATACAATTCTGTCAAGGGCTTGGGCCCTTGTTGGGATTGGAACCGGGGGTTCCAACCCCTGTCCTCTGCCCTGGGGCTTTTCTTCCTTTGGTTTATCATGTTGGAAAAAATGCAGCAAGAGTTCTTCTTCTGCTGTTTCAGAGTTGTTTTTATTTCTTTTATCAAAACCTCGGAGGGAGAGACAGCATCTCCCGAGAACACCAGGGCAAAAGAGGCAAAAAGGGCAATGGCTGCAGATCAGCAGCTACTTTTATATCTTACTAACAACCATTCAAGAAACAATACGTATCTTATTTTCTTTTCAACACCAGTAAACCTTCATCTTATTGATATGTCTTTTTAATGCTAATTTTTTTCCACTAACTAACACACCACAGGAACTGGTGTCAGAGAAGAGAGGAGGAGAATGAGGAGAGAGGAGAAGAAGAAAGAAGGAAAAACTACACCTAAAAATCTCCATCTTGTCCCTATGTAATACATAGAGCAAGATCCTAAAACTACAACTAAACTCTCTGTGGTACACTAAACAAAAATCTCTTCACCTCTCTGGTGCATTCACGTTCTCCCAAAAGTGGAGGGAGCTTCTCCAAAAGCCTAGGTCGCTGGCTAGGCCACTTTTGAGGAGCTCTGGGGCTATAAAGAAACCACCAGAGGAGCAGGAGAAGCTGTCAGGCTTCCCTGGACTCCGACACAATTCCTCTCACCTAATATTAGCTCTCACCTGATACTGAGACAGTGATTTGTTCAGACATTTATTTCTGAGCCTGTCAGCCCCCGCTCCTTGCGCAGTCATGGAAGAGACATAGGCACTTGTATGGGGTGTTTAACCTGCACTGGTTTGGGTGTCTACTTGCTAAAAATGCTCATTTCCCTGTACTGAAAAGCAAGGAATATCGTGTGGGCTTTGTAGAAGTAGACATTGACAGAGGAATTCACTGGATTTGGAGAGATGATTCCCAATAGAATGAAAGACAAAAGTCTGCTTTTTTTCAGGTACAATTCCCCTTAACCGAAAAGGAAAATGTATTTGCACCAAAAAAACCCCAACAACAAAACCCACAAAATATCTTCCAGCAATTATATGTTTCACTTAGATTCTCTATTCCTGAAAATGGCAGCTTTTCATTTATTCACACCTTCACTGTTTAATGCTTAAAATGATTCAAGATGAGAAATTCATAAGTTAGTTTTGATTGATTTCATCTTCTGTTCCAAAAAAGACCTAGTTTGAACCGTGCTGTTTCAAGGGTATTTGGAGGCATGTTTTTAAGTACTGTACTTTTCAAAGTAACAAAAAGAGAGTGAACTATAGGTTCATACATTCTGTGGACCACAGACAAATACATTTGGGTCAGGAATGGGCAAGAACGTCAGCTGTTTCTGTTCCTGCATTTCATGCTCTTATTTATCTCTAATTACTATAATCCTATATTAATTAAGAGATAAATATATATTCCATCCTATCTTAAATGCTGTCATTTTCTTGAAACTACTCCAGAAAATTCCAAATCCTCTAAAAAGCCTTAGCACCGAGGCCCTTATGATATCCACTGACTGTCCCAGAGCACAAATCCATGCACTACTGCATTTTGGATGCTTGCCACCAAAATTGTTTATAGGTAGAGCCTGGAGTTAGTCACAGCTGCTTTTGCCATTTTTCTGAAAGGAAATTATTTCTCAGCTGAGGCTTACATTTTTCTCACTGTCTTCCACCAAATCCTAAGGAAGAAGCACATGATAAAATGTGGATGATCTACACAGAGTGGTTTAAAACAGTAAAAAAAGTATGAATAAAAACTGGTTCATGAATGGATACACACTCACGTACATTCCTGAGCAATATTGTGAAACCACATCAGTTTTCTGAGCGCAAAAATGATTTGGATGACGAAAATTGATTTTTACAGCATTTGATTTACAAGAGGAAGGGCTCGATATATGGGTCAAAGACAGAACTAGTAATGAGATCACTGCACAGAAACCAAATATAGTCCCTGACACCCTCTTAAAGAGGCTAACACAAGTCGAAGTAGTAAGGCTCCCTTGCAATGAAAAGATGAATGCTAATTTTTTTTCTTCAGAAGGTTTTGAATTTTGGGAGAGGGAGGAGGGGATCACCCATGAAGAAGTGAAAAAAAAGGACCTTCCTAAAACATACACACGCGAATCTACAAAGATAAACAAACAAACAAAATCCCAGTGTTTCCTGAAAATCACTATTTTTTTCCTAGCAAAAATAAAGAAGTTATTTTCGATTGGGATCTCACCTTTCTGTTCTGCTGACTGAGTCAGTCCCTGCCTGGTAAGCGTCCCAAATTAGACCATAGTGTTTAGGGTCTGTACCTCCTGTGGAGGATACATGAAATACGGGATTTCCTTTTGCTTGTTTAGCTCCACTCTACGGAGAAGCAACCCATTAGAAGACTCAAATCGCTGTGAAGTATTATCCCAAGGTGTGAAGCTCCACATCCAAGGCAATGGACAGCCTGTCTGACGTTCCTGCTCACATACCCACAGGGGAGCAGAAGAGGCATCACACAGTAAGAAGGAGATCACAGAGAACACAGCTGGCAAACAGCCAGCTGTGCTCCATTATGTGGGGCAAAGCAGGCTCCTGCTGTATCTGACAAATGGGGTGAAGAGACGAATTGGGGGTTATGGCATGAAACAGACTGAAATTCAACCACCAGAGCAGGTATCAGCTTTGTGACCCTTCTTTTTGACACCCGAGATTTGCACTCAGCTGAAAAGAGCAAGAGACTTACACGATCTGAAGTGAGCAGTTGGGTGTGGAGAGGATTTTCAGGTGCTTAATATTGGCTCTTGCCACGTTGCTCTCGTAGAATCGACAGGGACATCGGTAAGTCAGGCTGACGGGTTTCTCTGCGGGACAAAGGGAGGGAAAGCACACGTTACCTCTTACTCCCGGTCAGCAGCACAGATCCACCGATCAGGGCTCACAGAAAGAAACTCTCGAAATATGCAGGTGAAAAAAACAAGCATCAGAAAAGCTGTAGCTTTGGGAGAGCATTTGCCCACAGCTCAGAGCACAATCCCTTCAGCTCAGTGCCCAGCCTTTCAATCAGGGTGCGTGGGATTTTGGAAGACAAAAGAAGAGAGAGAGAAGATGGAGATAAGTAAAATCGAGGAGATTAGAATAAGGAGCCACTCCATTGTGCAGGGATGCTCCTGGTAATTAGACAAGATAAAGGCCAAAAGAGGGGGCACTTGTCCTCGGTGTTGTTCTACTCAAACGATTTTGACCCAAGGCCAAATTAGAAGGTAGCCAGAAAAAAGCGATGAATTCCAGGGAGTTCAGATCAAAACGGCTCGGCTCAGGTGCAGGCTTTTCACAGAGGACTTAGCGGCTACAGAAAAGCTCTGGTTTTGCAGGCGTTCCCAGGGCCCAGCTGACCTTTCCCCACCGCAGCCAGCCCTGACTCCCAGCAGTGGTACCCGCACAAGAAGGTGCGGCTCAGAGATGCGAGATCCCAGCGGTTTTACATAAGACACTCGGAGTCTTTTGGATTTCTAGCCTGCAGCAAAGTAAGGCGATCGAGGGGACAGTCACCAGCCAGGGCGTCCTCAGTACACTATTCGGGGGCCGCCAGACTGGATGAGTTCTGTCACTGGCATCACTAGGGACAGAATTAAGTTTAACCCCCTAGGCTAAAAATCTGCCAAGTATATGCATGCAGGACTGAGAAAAGCAGCCTGGCGCCCACCACAGCCTCTGCTACCCGATTTCTCTATGGAACAACTTAATCACTGGCACACAAGTGCACATAAGTAAGGTCTTCTCTCGGACTGTTAGTTTGAAAGTTCCATGCACAATAAAATACAAACACAGAAGCCTTGCCTGGAAGTCTAAGAGATGCCTAAAAATTTAAAGAATTTCCCAGTGGAGCAGTTTTCAGCTTCTGGGAGGGATTAAATTCATACACCTAACCCCTAAAATCTGGCTCATGCTGTAGATGGTCAGATCTATATCTGACAGGGCTTGAGATCCCGCATGCCAATCTGCCATGCTGTTTGTTTAGCCACACAGGAATATTTGCGGCATCCAAACCCAGTTCCCTTTAAAGGCAAATGGGGAGCTAAAGAGCAGGGAAGGGCTTGGAATTCCTAAACATCTGTCTAGGAAGGTGAGAAAAAAGACAGGTTTTCAAGTGCAGCTGATTTACGTGTATTGCACATTTATTGATGCATCTCTCTAGCAACATATAACCACAGAAAACAGGGTGAAATTGTCCTGTCAATGACGAGGGACCCCCCCTTTTCCTTGTGTCCCTAGCAAGAGATGAGCCAGAATCATATCTCGCAGGAGAGGAATTAATCAGTGGGAGTAGAGCTTCTCCTGAGTCACCCCAGAATATGGACTATAAATTAACAAAATTTTATAGCAGTCCAAACAGTGATGCCACTTATGAGTTAATAATCTGCAGGGGGAGGAGGAAGGAGGGCTACAGAGTGAGCCTTGAGAACATGGATTAGCTTGGCTAGTACTAATACGGAAAGGAGTGAGGAAGGCACTAGGATTTCCCACTGCAAATCTGTGCCTGATAGCTACACATCTGTGAGTTTGTGTTGGAAAGGGAGGCTGAAACTGAATGCAGTCATACAACACCACTCAGCACAGCTGCAGCGATAGTGTCTCTGCAAGCTTGTCTCAACCAAGTTTAAGCCAGCTTTAACTTAAACAACATGCAAGAGATGAACTGTTCATATCCATGATTTGATAATGCAATCCTGTCCTCTCTCTCAGGCTCAAGGTGGGATTTTCAATTCCATACCACTTGAAATCGGGAGCAGAGAAAGTTAAACCATGATTAAACATGTCTGCAAAGTTGTTTCTGGTCCAAGAAAAGGCATCTAGCACAGCAAGGAAGAGAGGAAGCCCCAGTATTCAGCGTTCTGTCACACCAAGTTGAGGTGGAATGACAAATCCCCTCCCAGCACAAGAATCCCTTTGGTATTCCCATGTGCCTTTCTTGGTGATCAGAGCAGGCACTGAGCACCAGGGAGCGGCAGAAGAGGCACCGACTGGGTCAGCTCTCTGTATCACCAAAAGGGAATCGGTAACTCCTGCCGCTGCCCCTTGTCTCACTGTGCTCTCAACAAGGCTGAAAACCAGGGAAAACTAGTGCATGTATCATCTTCCAATACATGAAGCCCTATCTTCCAAAAGTAGGAAAGGGAAGGGGCGGTTTGGAGGACATAATTTAGGAAGAGAACATTCCTGGTCTTACTCTGAGTCTGACAAACACATTCCTTATCTCCTTTTAAAATTTGAAACATATTGTTGCAAGTACATTAAAGCGGATGTAGCTGATTTATTAATCTACCAATTTGTACTTTGAGTTCTCAGCCGTCTAAAAACACTGAGCACAAGCTGAAGCCATTCTCTCAGAATGGCAAATTAGTATAGTCTCTTAATTGCCTTATCACACGAAGACATATAACTGATGGCACACTAAGCTTTTGAGACTTTTATCTGTTTGGCACATTTGGTTAAAATGGATGAGGACAGTGAAAAGTTACAGAAGCACAAGGTGCTAGTTTGACATCTCAATGTCATTCCTTCAACCTAATTTTACTTAGATAAAAAGAGAACATCTCTTTTGGCCTCGACTAGAAGAGTTTAAAGGGGTTTGGGGGTTTTGTGTTTTGGGGTGTTTTTAATAGTATAGTTTTAATGTTTTCTGACTCAAGCTCAGTTTTGTTGGCTCTGTGCACCCACTTTTGCTGACAAATTCTCTCTAGAAACAAACAACACACAAAATGCTCTCACAGAGTGGCCACTTGTCAGTGCTGGACAATACCTATCTCATCCCACAGGGATCTGCTTCTCTTCACTCGCACTGAAAGTGGACAGTAAGGGAAGAAGTGAGTTGCAGTTCTGCTGCCAAGTTTTCAGTAACTCACTGCATGGACTAGGAAGCTCTGGGTGCTTGAAGGGAGAGGGAAGCTATATCCAGGCAAGCAGGCTGGACAGACAAAACATTTGATGGAATCATCATTTTACTTCTGTTCAGCCTATGGTGCATTTGTCATTATCTGGAGATGGTTGATAACTTTTTAAAGTGTAGAACAGGTCCATTTCCCTGGAAAAGAGGCTGGGATAGACAGACACAGCTTTACCAGGTGACTAAGAAGAATTCAGAGTGCACTTGCCCCCCCAGTATAAGGTAGACCAGGAAGCCCTCATCTGGACCAAGGCTGAGAGTGCTACAGGACGTGCAAAGTAGGCAGAAAACTCCACTCTTAACAGCCGAGACGGTGGGGTCACTTTCCTTATACTAGTTTCTCTGCAGCCCTTGCGAGGCGTTTCTTCCCTCAGGTAGTCAGGTCCCCCACACGCTTATTCCGACATAAGACACCCGCTGCCAGCAAAGGAGAACACCCGCGCTGGGGACGAACCGAGCTGCAGCCGGGCAGCCCGGCCGGCCTCCCAGCCCTGAGCAAAGTGTTGCCAGACGGAGGGAAGGGGGAGGAGAACCCCGGCCCCGTCCTCCCGCGCCTCCAGGACCGCACTGGCCTGCGGAGAGGAGGGAAGCCCGCTCAGGTACCGAGGTACCGGCGGCCCCAGCCGCTCGGGAGCTGGTGATGGCGGCGGCCAGAGCGGAGCTGGCACTGCCACCTGTGGTCCCCCGGGTCTGCCTTCGCTACCTGCCGCTCTCGCTTCCCAGCCCGCAGCCCCGGGGTGGTGGATATGGGGAACGAGGCGGGGGCTGGAGCCACCTGCCCGGGACGTTGGAGTCTCTCCAGGGCAGTGCTGGCTCCCTGTTCCATCGGGACGAGGCCGTTGTGTGGAAAGGCATCGGGGACGTTTTCGGAAAAAATTAACTCTCTTAGGCTAAACAAGGAGGGCACCGGGGGGCATCCTCTGCCTCCCTGGCGGGGAACATCTAAGTTTCCTTCGCCAGAATGGGAGAATAGGACGAGAGGAGAGGTTTGAAAGGGCTCTCCTTACCCAGCCAGAGAGGCTTCGACGAGGGAACAGGAGGTGGCAAGTCTCTGCCAGGTGAGAAACCAGCCGCAAGAGGATCGTCCTGAGGATGCCCAGAGGTTGCGGACAGAACCCTCGTCCCGCCACGCGTGGGGAGTGCGGGTGCCCCGCGAGGTGCGCGCTTCCCGGAGCCCGGGGTTCTTCACGGGGTGCGGGACAAGAAGCGCGGGTTGCCGCCGTCTCCGGGGCTGCCCGAACACGGAGGCTTCCACAGAGCGCAGCTGGCATAGGAAGCCTGGCAGCTGTCGCTGCGACAGGGCTCCGGGGGCGACACGCGGGACCGCGGGGACAGGCGCGGGGCGGGCGGGCTGTGAGACGGCGCTGCAGTGACTGCAGCCAGCCCGCCATCCCCCAGACCTCCTGTCAAGCAACTCCCTGCGCCCCCGAAACCTCCCCGTGCACCCGCGCCGGGGGTGCGGTAAATTCCTGCAGAGTGACCGCTTTGGCTCAGCTCTGCCCTGATCGAGGAAAGATAGATCACGACAGAGGACAGAAGAGGAACCGAACAACAGCCTGTTTCTAATTTCTGATAACTCCTAGGGTTGGAGTTTTTTTGTTAGAGGGAAAGTCGATATGCATATTTTGCAGCCAAACCACCTCACTGCAGACCGAGCGCTGCTGAAAGTCCTCCCCCAGACGACTTCAATCTGGGAGAGTTTGGCAGAGAGGACCGCTTTGGCCAGCTTTTTGAAAAAAGCCAGGGAAGGATGGAGAAGAGGGAGGAATGGGAGCCTGCCGGCTTCCAGTTCAGCACAGCCATGGCTCGGGCTCGCCAGACGCATCTGAGCCACGGCCGGAGCCCGAGACGGAGAGCGGTGTAGCTGGGAGGCGAGCGGAGAAGAGCGGGAGTTTCCGCGGGACCATCGCTCCCGGCCG
This sequence comes from Erpornis zantholeuca, assembly GCA_013400515.1. NCBI lineage: Eukaryota > Metazoa > Chordata > Aves > Passeriformes > Timaliidae > Erpornis > Erpornis zantholeuca. The sequence goes on from VZTN01009896.1 coordinate 283,738, forward strand.
GGCTCCCGGCAGGAGCGGTGCGAGCGGCGCGGCCCCGCAGCTCACTTACCCTCCGAGAGGGAGATGACGGCCAGGGCGAATGCGAGCAGCGCCAGGGCGCGGAGGTCCATGCTGGGGCGGCTGGAAGACGCGGGCAAGCGCTACTCTGCTCGTCCCGGCGGCCGCGGCGCTCTGCTGGCGGCCCCTCCGCCCCTCCCTCTATAGAGGGGCCGGGGGCGGGGGGAGGAGAGCCAGGGGGAGTAGCTAGACTGTGATTTATTGCCCGTGGCATGTTATTACATCCTTCCTCTGCTAAAAATGGTTGGAAAGGAACCAAAAAAGCGAGGGCTCCTCGCTCCGCTCCGTCAGCCCAGCAGCCTCTCCCCAGGCACAGCCCCTGCCCCCCTGCTCCGGGCTCCGAGCCCCGTGGGGGACCGGCGGCTCGGGGCTGCGGCGGGGACCGGCAACACCGTTACCTCATCCAGCCCCAGCAGAGACAAAAAAGTTCTTTTCTCACCAAACTGTGCCAGCCCCGGGCCCTTCTGGGCACCCCGGCCCCGCTGCTCCTGAACCAGAGCTGCTGGAACCGGAACAGTGGAGGGGACGCATCCCTTAAATGTTCACACCGGGGAGAGAAGGAAACTTGCCCCTCACTCTCGTGGGTGCGAATCTAGATTTACATTGACACCCTGGACATCAGGTATAGTGCCTCACACGAAAAATCTTCCCAGAAGTTTATGTGGGCATTTGAGGGGGGAAAAGGCAGAGAGAGAGAGGAGAGAGAGGCTTTCATTTGTTGCCTCTGCGTGTTTGGCCTTAAACACCACCTCTTCCCCGTAAATGCACCCAGTAGTACATTTGCTGCCAACATTCCACTTCCTTTGTATTGCAGATGCCACTGGGCTCCCTGGCACCTCAGCTGAAAGCCCTGGTGGCCTTGCAGAGCCCAGAGGCCCAGGGGTGTCACTTGCTCTCAGCTATTACAGTATTGTCAAGTGTAATTGACTTAAGCATGTCCTCGCTGTCTGCAGCCCAAACCCATGGGGCCCTGTTTGCTGCCATTAAAACTTTAAATAAACATCAAAGCTTTGATTGAATTTGGATTCCTTGTCTGCATTTGAAACAGCCACCTTTGGTTGGGCCAGTGCAGGGTCGAGTGGGTGCAGCTAATCCTGGTGTGGAACTGTTTAAAGGACAGGTTCACGATGACACCAAAAGCACAAGCATGGTTGTTTTGTACCCTGCATAACTGCTAATTCTCTCAGCCACAGCCCACAAATTTGGACACAGGAGCTCAAACATTGCATCTGTGCTAACCTGTGGCTATTTCACTGAGAGAAGATGATTTCTAAAGGCCAGGAGAAATGCTTGCAGTGATGCTTGGTGATGAACAGGATCTCTACCTGACACAAACACACATCCTAGTTCCTAAATCTAGTTATTTGTATTTCTTAGTCCTTTCTTACCAAAGAGCACTGGATTTGTTTAGGCTGATCTTGTTCCCAGATCCCCTCCTTTCTTCTAGGTGAGGTAGCACAGGAGTGCACAATCCTCATGCACTGAAGGGACCAATAATTGTAACCAGTGCTGCGAGCCTGGCTACTGCTGCCGTGACAGCAGTGACACTCTGCAGGGATGGGAGAAGCTTATCGTAATTGCAAACACTGCTAATAGTGCTGCTGTCGCACCAGTGTTCCCACTGGCACACAAGGACATCCACACTGCACTTAGCAGAGACACTGTTATGTCCACACCGCACTTAGAGTCACAATTAATCAAAGTAATAATACTTAAAGCAATAGTGTGTCTTTGCTGTTACTATTGCCACAGAGAGAAACATCTCAAGGATCTAATCAAAGAGACAGGATAAATGCAGAATGAAATCAGAGCCAAATCTTTGTCGCAGTCTCCCCCTCGGCATCCCGAGACATGCAGGCGTATTGCAACTGAGGGTGAAAACTAGTTCCTAGGAAATGTCTGGACAGAACTTCAGAGACGAGTCGAAGAGTCCCAGCACACAGATGAACGGGCTCCCTCTGCACCTCGGGATATCTGAGCGCACCAGCAACAAGGCAGGAGGATGCCTCGGTCCCCCTGCGTCTCTTCTGTCCTCCCCCTCCGCCACAGCCGCCTCTGCATGGCAGAGCAAGTCGCCGAGGACAAGGCGACAGGAGGATCGGGACACCGCAACCTGCACCATCCCTCTACATCCTCCCCGACTCCCCTCAGCCAGCTCCGGAGTGGGATGCCGGCGGGGCAGGGAAGCGGGGGTCCCGGTGCTTGGTAAAGTCCCCGGGAGTGGCCACCGCGCCGTGCAGGACCCGCGCTCCGACGGCTGCCGGGCGACCCTCGGCAGTTCGGGGCCGCGTCCCTGCCCTGCGCACCCATTGGTGTGCCCCCGCCGCGCAGGGAGCGGACACCAGGGCGGGCTGCGGGGTTATTCTGCCTGGGCGACTTCCCGGAGCAGCACAGGACGTGGCCGGCGGTGTCCCCAAGAGGAGGGGAGCTGTTGGGTCGGAGCGCAGCCGAGCAGAGCGGGGCGCGGAGACAGAGAGGGACGGGAGCCCGCACCGCCCGCAGCTCTGCACCGGGACTGCCTCCGCGCGATCATCCTGCCCCTGGGCGCAGGAGAGATCTCCAGGCAACAGCCGAACTCAACTGAATGAACTCCGAGCGATTGAACGACGATTTTTGTTTTTCCTTCCCGTCAAGCACAAACTGCTGCCTACGGTACAAGAACTATGAGTTTAAGATTTAACGAGCAAAAAAGTAAAAAAACAAAACAAAACAAGAAAAGCCCCTCTCGATGGAAGTCTCATGGTTTACTCCTTATCCCAAACTAGAACTAGGAACTCAGGGAGATCTGAACGAAATGAACGTGTAAAAGGAAAGTCAAACGACTTGCCAAGGGTTAAATTCATTGAAAAGTTCGTTTCAAATTAATGTTATCTCCCACAGAATTGACCGGTGTTTATCTGAATGCTCCAAAAATCCAGCCTACACCCCCTGATGATCTGGGTGGCTGAATATATCTCTCCTCCTTCTCCCCCACCCAGCTGCAGTCAGAACTCCATAATAGCCAGTACATTCAATCTTTTATCTGAATGCTAACAAAGAAAGGATGAATTCAGAAACTTTAAATAGACCTACTGTTGATTTCAACACAGATCGAGACAGCCTTTTTTAATAATACAATATTCCAAATTTTTAGTGTGTTTGTATCAAATTACATTTCCTCTTAAATGGGGAGATGGCAACATTTCTGTTACTTAGAATTTTAGATTGGCATAACCCAGCAATGAAATCATTATTATCTGAAGCTGTTTTAAATTCCCACAGATTATGTCTAAAACAAGCCATTTCTGGCAAGCAAAACTTACTATTAAGAAAATTTTGTGTGAGTCAAGAATTAAATTGAATGTCCTCAGGTTGGAAAATAGTACCCTTGTTTTCATCTTGTTCTCACTAATGCTATTTCACTGAGATCTTCCTTAAAGTTTCCTGAACTTATTATCTGTAATTAAATGCATCACTTTTTTGGATGGCCGTGGTGTTCACACAGAATTTATGTTCAAGTGGAGTTAAGATTAACAGTGCATCTCAACAATTTCAAGTAAAATACATTACAATTCATTACCTTGGATTCTAGAGTTAAGGAAAATTATTTTTAGAAATTCATATTTATTAGGTTGTTAGACTGCAAAATAAGGATACAAAACTGACCTTATCTCTCTGTTGGGCAACTACTAGCCCACACAATAATGACTACAGCAGTTTAGTACCGTCTCTAGATACAGGTCTTTTTTTTTCCAAGAGTATGTTTTTTATAGCATGTTTATACTGATTATGTCCTCAAAGTAGAATCCTGTGATGACAAGGAAATGAAAGATGCTACAACGTTAAAATTGACATTAGCTACTGCATGGTATCTTTAGTGTGTAGAGTTAAGAGTACTCGCAGATTCTGAGTGCTTCAATATTTTTATGTATTTATATTACTTAATAACTTAACTCTGAAATTATTCATTGTATTAAAAAAAAAACAAACAAAAAACCAACCCAACCAAACCAAGGCATCCATACATCCATATAAAATTCTTCATTTAGTTACTGACTACATGCCCTTAAGTTACCACCATCTTACTGTCATTCTTGTTCTGCTTAAGAATTCTCTTTTTAAAGAGTAGTCTTACTCTTGCAACATTCCTACAGAATGTTTTTCCCCCAAGGCTATAAATCAGGTGAAAGCTTGAAGGCTTTGTCATCTTGCTGCACATTCAAGCAGCAGCTAGAAAAGGACAACTGTAGTGTGGCTTGAAGATCTTTCTTGACTTCTGTCTTTGGCCTTCTTGTTTCAAGTGCTAAGATTATTTTCCCTTGTTATCGTCATGGCAGGGTTTCAGGCTCATCTTTTGCATACATAGCAAACAGGACTTTTAGTAATTAAGTATTTGCAGCAGACCAGTATAAACTAAGAGAAGTCACTTGTTGGATTTGTCTGCGGGAAAAAAAAAATCCCCAAAGAAGCAGATTTCAGACAGAACTGCAAGAGATCTGCTCTCATAGTAGGAAAATAGCCTCCAACATTCATGTACACAGAGATATCCATAATGTATGTTGGCCCTGAAAGATTCCTTGGAGGGCAGAGGGAGAGATCAAATAGAGGTCAAGTGAGTTGCTGTTTATAGATGGTTAACTAGACTGACAGAGAACTGTGGTAGCTGCTTTTCTAACGGTGTTTAAAAGTTTAAGCTTGCTTCTCTGCGAGTTTTGCATGTGATTTCAGTGGATATGAAACTGGCCCTTAAGGGCAGACTCCATCTCTTCTTTTATCCCAGCAGAGCACATCCCAGCTTGGTCTAACCTTTCATGAAGAAACTCAAAACGTGATAAATTTTGCTTGGGTTTAAGTTTTGTTATGAACATAGCTCTTGGCCTCGCTGTGAGGAGTTTCCTGAAGGCTTGGGGTAAAACAGAGCCAAGTTTGCAGTGTTCTGCCTCTCCCTCTGAGCACCAAGCTGACACCACGGAGGGGATTTTATTCCAAGAGTGTTTCAAACTGTGTGGCTTTGCTTGAGTTTCGCTTGGACTGTTCAGGTTCACTGAGCTTGCAGGCCACGGCGAGGAACCTGGAGCTCAGCAGTAAAGGTTCCCTGTTCCCAGCAAGAGGAGGTACCTGGGAGGTCTGGCCAGGGCAGACCTCAGCGCTGCCTGTATGCTTTCTCCATGGGAAAGTGATGCACACACAACCAGAGCACCAGAACTGAAACTGTTTAAGAGTCTGCAGGGAAAAGTTCTAGCCCAGTGTTCAGGTCAGAATGGTCAGGGGTCCTTACAACACCCATCTCATTTCTTTCAGCCTTTCTTTTGGCTAATCAGTTATGAGTCATGTCTCTTGGGATTTTCTTTCTGTTATTTGCTTTTAATGTAAGATAGGCATGAACAAAACACCATAACCCAAATATCTATGAACTTTGGGGATTTTCAGACTGAAACAAACTTTCCAGCTGCATTCTCCCTCAACAAAGACCAGGGTTTTGCCTATATTAACAACTTGCATAGTGCAATAAGAAGAGATCTACAGAGCAAAGCATTCAATTTTAAGAGATTTTCTTTAGTCTAGCTGTAATCTTGTCCTAAGAACTGAATTGCTAATTAGCAAGACGACTATTGGCCCTTCTGGGGTTCATTTCATGAGTTTTTTTTCATCCTAAAACAATCTCCTTCACACATTCAGAGACAGTTCTGCGACGCAAAGTAAATAGAGACAGGGCTTCAAAAAGTTCCACGGCAGAAGCAGATCCCGGAGCCCAGTCAAACCCGCGCTGTAGGTGCGAGCCCAGAGGCACGGCAGCCTAGCCCGGGTACGGCTCTGGCGTTCCGGCTGCGTGTCCTGGGGGCCCCCTAGTGCCCGGAGAGCTCCGCCCGGGATGCACACCAGGGAAAGCCTCTCCTCGCACCTCAGCCCTGCTTCGCTTCCGGTTTTTAAAAGTCGTCTTCTTTTTCCTTTTCTTCTTCTTTACGTTTTTCTCTTTTTCCTTCTTTTTCTTCCCTCTTTTCTATTTATTTCTCCTCCCTCCTCCCCTTTTCTTAACCTCCTCCTTCCTGTAAATATTCCAGAAAAATCTGAAAATTTGAATTTTTATAAATGCCTTCTTATAATGAAAAAATTTCATGATTTTATTGTTGTTTTGAAAAAGTCCCAGAGCAAATTAAAACCACGAATATAGTCATTTTAGGCAAGAATAACCACAGAGTTACATCACATAAAAGGTGAGAGTAACCACAGAGTCATGACACATAAAAGCCCAGAGTAATAGGTAAGATAAAAAACGAGCAAGAGAAAAAAGTGTGTGTGAGGGAAAGGCTCATGTGCTGTGTGACCAGAGCCAGGCACTAGTGCCTTGGCAGCAGATTCAGGGAATATCTTCCTGCTGATGAGGCAGATAAATTAAATCTAGTTTAGAGATTTGTTCTCTGGGTTATGGGCAGCTGTATTAATCTCACATTGAAGTGAGATCCAGCAAATGGATTGTTTGTGATGATGGAAACATTTCATTTTCTGGAACTGTTCTGACATTCGTTGTGTAAAGTTGCCAGATGGCAAAAATATTTAGTTTGCAATAAACAATCATTAACATCACTTAAGATGTACGTCACTCACACGACAAGAACACGTGTCTTACAGGTCCAGGCCTAACTGGGATGTGGAGATTGGGACACACCAAATGCCATCATTTGCTCACTTTCTGGAGTGGTGTTTTACTCAGAGCTTTCCTGGATCTTACAGCCAATAGCTGACTGAGGTTTTCAGAGCCAGCTCCTAAACCTAAAAGAGAGGGAAACAAGAGGGAAACACTCAGCCAGAAATGAGTCCCTGAAGGACACATCCATGACCTGCCACTGCCCCAGTATGGTAGCAGAAATATCAGCTAGTCCTCCTTTGAGTAGGTCTGGTCTTGTGGCTGTAGCTACTCTCCCTCTCTTTTGCTTCAGCATTTTGGGCCCAAATACATGTTTCAGGAGATTATCACCATTCACAGAGGGAGTAAAACCAGTTGGTATTCCTACAGTATCATTCAACCTAATGGATCCCCAGCTGCTTATAAAACTTCAACCATCCACAAAGAGCATCAGAGTCATTCAGTTACAAGACATGGAGAAGTACAGTAAAGCCATGTAGTCTTTTTTTCTCACAGTGCAGGGTTGTTTCTGATTGAAGATTTATTGCCATTGTGTTGAATTTCTGCTTAAAAGTTTTCAGAGATTCAGCTTCTATTTCTTCCCCCAGGAGGTCTTTTTATGATTCAATATGACTTACCATCAGAAATCTTTCTTTCCTAATGTCTCTACTTTTAAATCCTCCCTTCTGGAGTGTAAAAAATCTATTTATGCTAATTTACTACTTTACAATCTTCCTCTCTGGAGATGGTTTCTATTTCCTTTTTGACCCACACAAGCAAGTGATAAATGCCCATGTTATTTCATTGTCTTACATCATGAGATGTAAGACATCTAAAAATGTTGCTCTTGTTATATCTCAGTTCACAAACAGGCACTGACATTTGCTGATGTGTAGGTGTTTTGATACTTTTAAGCATTTGTGTCTATGTTAGCTCACCAAAAGCAGTCTGCATGCTATTTTCAACCCGGCAAAGACCATAGGTAAGAGATTCATACATAGGTAAAGGTAAGAGATTCATACAGACTGAATTTCATGTCAACAAGTTCAGCCATGATTTTAACTGGCCAGAACACAATTGTGCAAACAGTGAATATTTCACAAAGCACCTGTGTAGGGGCTTGTAATCTCATTTTAAGGAGTTACTCAAAGTAACTGACCTCAGAAAAATCACTATATTCATAATTATATGTCTGCAGGAAGTGGTTCCTCAGAACTTGCTTCATTCAGTAAAAAACACTGAGATCTAAACAAGTCAGTTTAGAAGAAAATTTGTCAGTTTTGCATTTCTTCTTATCTACAGTGACTGCTCACATTTTCAGGAGAAAGAACTAGCTCAAAATGTGTGCATGTATTTAAACCCCTGCACCTTCTTGTTTTGTGACATGTACATTAAGCTAAGCCCTAGGAACGTGACATGTGCATTAAGCTAAGCTCTAGGAACGTCAGTCTCCCACGAGGGAATAAAGTAGGTGTTTAAACTTGGCATAGTCAGCCCCCTCACACATGCATACAATCAATTCCCCAGCCTCTGTAGCACAGTTTACTACTACAACTCTTTTTTGATGCATGTTAATTTAATGTGTACACAAAGCTCTGACAGTATATCCCAGGTGAAGGGACTGACCCCTGGCCCCGCTCCCACATCATACAAACACAGCACAGAGGTGTCAACAGCTGTTAGAGCTTTGCAGCTGGACACTTCCCACGTGCAGTGAAGTGCCCAATGCCTGTCTGCCTGGTGCTCTCATCCTGCCCTGGTGCAGCTCCCTCGGTGGTGTTTGGGGGCAGGTCTGGTGTGGGACCTGAGCTTGGTGTGTTATGGAGCAGGGAGACCACTGACAGAGCACAGCCAGCTGACAGACACTGTGACATTTACAGATGCAAAGGATGCAGAGGAAGATGCATAACAGCAGTACAAGGCCACATCATTTCAGATCAAAGGTCTGTGTAGCTCAGAATCCCCTCTCCAGCCATGCTCAAGAGCAGATGCTCAAGGGTGGAGGGCAAGTATGGCTGAAGCTCCCTGCAGCAAGCCCTCCCAGCACATGGCCCAGAGTCTGGGCTCAGCTCCAAGAAGGATGTGAAGCTCCTAACATCCCACTGATTTCAGCAGTTTCAAGCAGGTCTCGCATCATTTGATTTTAGCAGGGAATCAGAAACTTCAGTATGAAGAAAAACTGTGGATATAGACTCTAGTTTTTGAAAAATTTTGTACTGTTCTTCCTGAAAAAAACAAAATCTAGCTTCCTTCCCCACCCCGCCCTGATTATAAAGAGCTTTTTTTAGCTCCTGCAATTTCTGAAAAATTGCAGTTGGAATTTATAGAATAGTAAATGTCTGCCCTGAAGATAAAGTCAAGAACACCTGGAAAGAAGAATAATATTGCACCTTCCTTGTCCAACAGAAGCTCATGGCAATCTCCCTGTGCAATAAAGTACCTGTCAATAACCTCATCGGAAAAGCCCAAATGGTAGAGCTGCTTAAACAGCAGGCACCAGAAAGTCAGGGAATTCAGAGCAAAGAGACTTTAGACTTGAAAGAGTGGTTCTAGAATGCTAAATCTGTGAGGTTATAATGGTGTTTCTCCCTACGTCCTGTTAGCAAATTATAGCCCACTAGCTTTTCTTGTGAAGAAGAACAAAATGAATTTCTGTAGTGTGCCCATCTAAGAACATAAATCTTGTTTTTTTTGCAATCCCTTTTCCCAGAATAACACCACGGCAAACATCCCCTTCTCTTGTAACTGAGGAAATGGGGAGAAGGAATGCGCCTGGACCAAGCCACTCTGCACAAGAGGCCAGTATCTGATGTGCTGGCTCGTAAATGACACAAGAAGATTTTCTCTGCATTTACAGCCTCATTGGTTTTGTGGGGGCTGTACTTTTCCCTCTTATATTTCTTGGAGGTGTTGCATGCACTCTCAAACAGGAGATCTGATGTGGAAACAAAAGCTTTTCATATCTCCCTCAGAAGGTAGCTTTTTCCTCGCAAGCAAATACCCTGACCAGGTGGGCTGCCTGCAGCTGGGATGAAGGAGCAAGAGTAAGTTGTTTAAAGGTCATAAAAACCCTTGGGCTTAGCTTTTATTCGTGGAAGAAAAATCCAGGTGGCAGATGCTTCTCTGCACGCCTAACCTGTGCCATGAGAGCTGCCTGAGAGCTGGCTACAATCAAGGTGAAAAAGGAATCACTGGGTTGGCTGTATGAAATATATCTCTGTGTGGACATTGCTGTGGAGTTCTTTGTGAGGATATCTTAGTACCTCACAGACTTTATGAAAGGGGGCCCAGTTCCCTGGATGGAGACACATGTTCATTGTAGGTCTGTGGGGTACCTTCCTGGCCTCCAGCTGCTGTCTCACAAGGAATACTTGTGTCTACAAGCATCTTATCATCTGACTGGCATGCTGCACATGGGAGCTGATCCAAACAGCATTAGAAGCCTATATCCAGGCATCCAAATCCCACACAGAGGATTCTATCCTGGTGTTTTATTCCCATTTTAAGGACAGAAGAAGCAAGGCAGAGTGTTATTCTGAACAATGGCTGCAAGAATGTCCTTTTGTTTGAGGTGAAGCAGTGCCTGGAATGCCAAATCTTGCTTGCAGCAGATGAGTGCTGCCAGGTCCAGCTGGCTGGTTTGAGTATTCTGGCCTTTGGAAAACAGCTGCTCAAGAAGCACTATGGCACTAAGAGCTATTTATGGAATTTGGGATTACTTAGAAGTCTGTAATAAAGGCAAGGCTAAGTCCGGGCTCTCAAGGGGTGCAGATTATTGCTGTAGCTGCAGTGATCCTCAGCTACAATGACTCCTTGTGAAAGCTGAGAGACTTTCTGAAGTTGCCAGAGATAACTGATATTCCCTGCCTTCCATTTACCTACTCCAAGCCATGGAATCGACCCCAAGTCCCTCATGGGACGCAGGACAAACATCCACACGGCTCAGGTCTTGCACACTGCAGTGAACTGCCCTGGCATGCCTGTGCTGCCTGTAACCCTAGGAACACACACCACTGAACATGAGCTCAGCCAGCACCACTTACTGCTCTGTGCCTTCAGCTCGGCCCAAGCCCAGCCTGATTCAGCTCCACACGTGGGGCAAAGGGGTAAGGGATGTTGCAGTGACCTCTGCAGCTTATAGCCAATGGCCCTGGGAGAGCATCCAGTGTATCTGTGGGGAAGTGTTGAGATCCTGGCATGCACGTGCAAGGCAGTGGCAATAGAAACAGAAGTGGCAGAAGCACATGGCACAGCATCTTCTGTCCTGACTGACACAATGACAATTGCACCAGAGCATTGATTGAGAGAATGCAGAATGATGTAGCTGATCTGCACTGCCCCTGCCTTGCTGCTTGAGGCATTGGGGAAAAGTTGCTGGGAAGAGATCAGCACTAAAAAGCAGCAAGCACAGTTCCAAGCATGGAGAGTTCAAGGCTATCAGATCCTTGGTGGCTTGGGACTGCTGCTTCTAGAAGGGTCAATACAGAAAGGATTAACTCACTGGCAAAGGGCCCAGTGAGCGTGGGGCTTCCTTCCAAAACCTCCCAGCCTGAAGGGCTTTATTCAGCCCTAACTCCAGATGCTACAAAACAAGAGGAATAGGAATTTCCAAAACATTTACTCTGCTAGGGCTGTGAGGCTGGAAGAGAGAGGGGAAGGATCTTGCTCATCAGGGAAAACATCCCAGAGCACCGTGGTAGAACACTGCTGGGAGGCAGCAGCACAGATGAGCAAGAGCTACCTGGTCCTTACACTAGGACCTGACTCCAAGAAGTTAGCTTCCTTAATTTCCACTGCCTTCAAGCCCAGAGGTTACTATGGCATGTTCAGCAGCTGGCCTGTCTGTCCAACCTCTCCCTTTTTTTATCTCTGCCACCCTCTCATCCTTCCCCTTGCTCACCTCACACATTTACTCTGCTCCTCCAACTTCCTACTTCTCCCTTCCTTTCCCCTCCTTTTCTCTCCTCATTGTTCTGCTCTGCCTCTGTTCTGCCTCTCCTTTTTCTCATCCCACTCCTCCCACATGCTCCACTTCCCTGGAAGCACCTGTTAGAACTGGGTCTCACATTAGAGATGTGTAAGCAGTAGCAGGGTCCTTAGGCATGTGAAACCTGCACCTTTAGGACATACTGCCCAAGACATCTTGTTCTCAGGAAGGAGGGCTTAGAAATATCTGCTGTCTGTGTCCTTTGCTCTGTGGGATGTATTAGATGGTTCTTTCAGCTTCCCTGTGTGGCCAATACTAGATCGCCTCTCTCATTTTCATATAAAACATTTAATTTCTAAAAGCTATAAAACTGTGTAGGTTAAAAAGTACATCAAGGTTTGTGGACTCCAAGGTTATACAGTACAAGGAAAGATCTTCTGGTCTGAATCCAGATCCCATAATCACCCAAATAACCCTCTCATTCCACACCTCTTTAATGCACTCTGCTGACAGCCTCTTTCAAAGCCTGCTTGAAACGCTAAGGACTTTCTCTTAATTGCGGCCTCAATTTATTCTTCATCCATTTATCAGTAACTTGCTCTTGCATGATACAGTCTATGGTGTGATGACTCTCTTCTCCCCCACTTACAGACAAAATGTCTAGCTAGTCTTTTTGGGAGTTTTTCCAGATTTGGTAAGGACAAACCTTTTGGTGTTTACATGTCCAGTGCAGTAAGCACAGAAGTCACAAGCAGGACTATCAGCTACAGACCCATCATGCAATCTTCAGTGTCATCCTTCACCTATTTCCACTTGAATGGGGTTATCTAGCTGGTGCCATCTATCTCTGGAAGGTTACACTTCATTTAGATGTATTGAGCAAATTCTCAGCTCCACTGATACTCCATCTTCTAACAGCAGGGGTAAAAGGGCAGAGGGTTGTTTGTGTTGGTTTGAGGCTCAGTCATAATGTAGGGTTTTGTCTGAGTGGAAGTGCAGAACTGGAGCAGCTGGCAGAATTCAGGAAAACTATAGGATTCCCTTCAGATCAAAGGCAGTCACTTTCTTTTTCATTCTCACAACTGATCTTAAGGAACTCTCTTTTGCGCTTAGAAAAAAAAAAGTCATCATTTCCTCCCTCATCTCTTTTTTCATGGAATCTGATTGAAAATTTCTCATCAAAGCTTTTTCAGTAGATATTTGAGCTCTTGGTGAAGAGAAACAAGTCTCAGTGCCCTTGGAAACATTCAATTTTTCACTAAGTAAACAAACCAAATTATTTTTAGATAAGAACGGCAGAGTCAGGGGAGAAAAGCAGGAGGATACTGGGTCTCAGTGGAAAGGCAGTATGTTTTGTGTCAAAGTGGAATATATTTCAACAAGCACTACAAGCTTGTCAAAAGTTCCCTAAATTCAACTTCTGAAAATCTCCAATGTCAAACCAAAAAATTGTTGAAAAGTAACAGTCTATATCTGCTTGCCAGTCTTGTTGACTCCATTGCTTTGAGCCCTAAGACAGGCTTCTGAAGCTGAGATATGTGCTTGTATTTATGTTACAAAATTAAAATTTTGTTTCAAGGAATCTCAGTTTGACCCTGCTATGGGTTCTGGGTTCTGGGTTCTGTCAAATGGCCATCTGTGCATTACCTGTCACAGTGGGTTAAGAGAAAGCTCCTTCTTCTTCAAAAAGCTCCCAATCCAAGGAGAAACCTTCCTTTACTTAAGCATGGCAGACACCAGAATATTGTGCTTAGAAGCAGTCTGTGCAGTGCATAAGCCTCTTCTTCAAACACCTGGAAATTACCTGGCTCCTGGACAATCTATTGTAAGTAATCAATCAGAAGTAAGGGGTCTTGATCCCTTACAAACAGACACAGAAGTGTCACTGGAGCAGACGCAAGAGTGATCTGCAGCCAAGCAGAACCAGCAGCAGGAAGACACCAAACACACCTGGGCAATCCTGGCCTTCAGCAGCAGGCAATACTCATGGTTGACTCCCAGTACTGGAGATAGGGATATATTCATGTTGCAGGCTGGAGGAGCATAGAAATATCAAAAGCTGTGAATTTTTATAGAAGCTACCCAGAGGATATGAAGGCCACCAAATCCCTGTGACTTGAGTAAGAACTGTAGTTCGGCTTCCCACCCTGGATTCAGCCTGGTACAAGTTTTGAAGAGGGGAATAACCTGGGTGAAGTCTGTATGGAAATTAAATGCAGGTCGGTTGCCAGGGCAGACAGCACTCTTGGAGGAGTTTAATTTTGGTGTCAGGCTGCCCGCCTTTGCAAAAGCCAGTGATGAATTTTGCACCGCTGAGTTATGCTGTCCTGTGTGACTGTAGCTCTGTTTATTTTGAAAACTTGCTGTGCTGGAGGGAATTTACGAGCCAGTAATATTTCTACTTTATAGCACTTCCTTCATCCACATTCCTTCGTCTGGTCATTTACACGGGCTGGGCCCACGAGGAGAGGTCAGGGGGCACTCGAGTGGTATCTAGAGGCTCAGAATGGCAACATGTTTTCTCACGCAAAAATAAATAAGGGAGAAATGTTTCCCTTGCAGAAGAGGAGCAAAGGCTGGGATCCCAGCAGAGACCTACCAGGGAACAGCAGGCTGCCCAGCCGGGACAATTAACAGCATTTAACAACAGGCACACACTGTACATAGCATGTCTATCCTAGTGACACCCCCTTTGGCTTTGGCACACTTAAGTTGGGTTGCTTAAAATAGTCAGCAGCTGAAATGCAAAATACAGACACAGTTATATCTGAAAGAACAACGAAGGAGCTGTCCGAAGAGCAGGCACGTGCCTCCTCTGTGCTGCACCTGAACACAAAGCTGCTGCTCCCCTTGGATCACAGCTGAGGATTTATATTTGAAGAGGCAAACCCCCTCAACTCTCCACGCTAATTTTCTATATATACATATATACACTCCCACTTTACTGAGAAGTGGTAGATGACCCATCCCTTGATGGAACCATTCAGGGCCAGGTTGGATGGGATTCTGAGCAACCTGATCTAATTGAAGGTGTTCCTGCTTACTTCAGGGAGTTTGGACTAGGACTTTTAGAGGTCCCTTTCAAAAAAAATTATTCTAACATCTAATGATACCCCACCCCTGCCCTTCTCAGGAGTTGCTTGAGATTCCAGCTTGGAATACTGTTCATCTAAAGTTGCCTGAAATCTGTATCTCATAAAATTTCTTTATCTAAATCTGCAACAAAATGAAAAAGTCGTCTGTGAATTTAAGTGTACAATCCCCCAGTCAATCCCACCAAAACTCAACCAACCACCCAAGCCTTAAAGATCTACAAGATCAGCACAGTCTTACAAAAATACCAGAACCACCCAAAAAAAGCAGTGTGACCATCACCAAAGCTGGGGTAGCTCTGGTTAGGCTCCAGTTTCCAGCTGGGTCAGCAAGGTGCCACACAGTGCTGTGAACCTGTGGGGAGCTCTGTCAGCGTGCCTCTTACCCTCAGAGTTCTGAGCCCAGCCCCTGTGACCTGGCCCCATACACCTGCACTGTATATCTGACATTCCATACAGAGGACTTCCCTCCTACATATGCAGGGCAGGCCACCACCTGCAGTGGAAGGTCTTGGCTACTTTAATACTTCTCACATATTTGTTATGAGTCCTGTTGGTCTCACTCCTGCCTTCCCACCCCAAGATGTCTGTATTTCTGCTTTAGATTAAACAAGCAATTCCCACACAGGCAGTTTGTTAAATGTCCTTGCAATGATGGACAATACCTTAGAAAGGCACAAAGTGCTGATTTATCTGAGGTTACTGGCTACAGCACGTGGTTTAAATCAGATCCTGGTCCATGACAGTGATATAAGGGAGAACTCTACTTAATGGTAGTGAAGGGAGCACATCTCCCTCCCTTAATCACTCACAGATTTTCAGTTGGATAGAGGCAGGGCTGCCTATTTGTCCTTCATTATACAAACCATAAACACACACTAATATACCCAGAGCTTGTCCACTCTAATCATCTATCAAGAATTCCAGATTCCTCCTGTGTTATCCAAAGATCTTCTTTATTATAACACCTTTTCCTAAAAATTTATACAAACTAACTTCTGTTCTCATCCTATCCTCATCTTTTCCCAGCTGAACTGAAATGACCAGGTTCCCAAAGAAGTTTGTTTTGAGGCTCCCTGTAGATGTTCTCATCTGGGTGAGAACAGAAGTGTCACTCGTAGAAATTCTAACGTTCGGCAGCCTTGATTCTCTGACATTCTCTTTTATTTTAGTCTCAAACAGCTCATCCAATGCTGCCAATCAGCTCCAGTGCAAAGAAAACCAGATCAGCCTATGCCATCCCTGAGCAGCAGCTTGACGTTGCAGTTAAAGCCTGGTGAGTGTTCTGTTTCACCGCTGGATAATTGTGAGAGAATCTCTTCTCACTGAAAGAGAGGGACAAAGGGTTGGAAAACAGTGTTACCTTAAATTGCCATGGCCTTTTGCAGATAGGTCAAAACCTAAATCAGATGGGACATTTCCAAAGGTACAAAGCAGAATTAAGTGCCTATTTCTCAGCGGCTCTCATGGTGAGTTGGACACCACACAGATATTTGTGGCTTTGAAGAAAGAATCCAAATACTGGACATTTGGCTCCTGACTTAAATATCCTTGCAAAGTTTTTTTTGGCAAAGACAATTCTACCAGAAAGATTCAGGGAAAGCTTTAAAATTCCATTTGCCATCGGATGTAACTCAGACATGACATTTGTAATGTCATCAGAGCAGAATTGCTGACGTGAAAAAGAGTGTTGGCAGCGACTTCCATGGGACCAGGATTGGGTCCAGTTTTCACATTTCCTAGGCATTTTTTGTTAAATATTATTTTGTAAAAAGAAGCATTTGTTTAGACTCCAGATGTTCAAGTAACCTCCTGTCATATTTTGTCTGCATCCCAGTGCTCCCATCTGTGATTTGAAGTGTTACGAGGCAAAAGTGGAAGGATTTATTTTGATCTCACTTCCATCTGTTTTAGACTCCACTGACTCCCTTCTTGATTTGAACCAGTGTTTGAGAGCAGGGTTGAAGTGCAGCGGGTGCAATTCTGCACTGCTCTAACCAGTGTAAACCCAGAAAACAGGACATTCACTCTGAACTGACCTCTGGCAATTATTTGCAGAGTTATTGGGGATAAGCAGTTGTGATCCAGGAAATCAGCAAACTCTGTGCAGGCACTTGTTCAGGGAGAACATCTGCTGTGAAACACTTCAATTGTTACCAGTGCTTAACAGATGGGCACTGCTGAGGCTAATGAGGCTAATGAAATATGAACTTTACGATGTTCCTGAGCAACCCACAGCAATGTTACTACAGCATATCCAGTGCTGACATCTCTTTATCTACTCACAGAGGGCTCTGAAGGCAGCCCTGACCTGGAAGCTCTGGGGCTTACATGTCTGTGCCAGACTTGATTACAAGAAGAGGAAATATATGAATGCTTCCTTCAATGGCTGTGATTTTAATCAAACTGACAATGGTCATGGATGGCAAAGGCTCCTCATGAGTGTCAAAATAGCTGCGTATGCTGGAGGATTGGAGATCTTCCCCCTCCAATTCCTAAGACACGTGCCTCTGTTCCAGGGCTTGCACTGCTCTCCATTACTGGTCAGACAGGGGATGCCTGAGGGCAGAGAACCATTCTCACTACTTTAGAAACAGACAAAAATTAGTGTCAGGGAGGTCTGTGTAGGCACTTAAGATCGATTTAGAGTTTGCACCAGCTTACAGAGTTCAGGCATTTGTCTAGTGCTGATGAGAGAGTGAAGATGCATCTGCAGGCAATTAAAGACTCCTGATTCCAGTACTTGATTCTGTAAATACTTTGTGTTGCAGAATCCCAGCTGGAGGCAGCAGGATCACCAGCATAGGAAACAGGGAGACTTGAATTCCAAATGGGTAAAAGGTATCCTACAACCATACAGAGAAAAGCAAAACAAAGCTAAAAAACCTACTGTCCAAGAAATTTGGAATGACAAAAACCTTCTGCTTTCGCCTTCACTCTGTCTCAGCAGAAACTGGCAACAGATCCAAGGCAGTGGGGGGTGATTTTTTAATCTCTTTATGCTGCAAGAAAAAATTTTCAGAGCACTTTGTCGGAAAGAAATCATTAACACAGGAAACATGAATTAACAGAGACTGCAATAATCTTTGTAACCAATGAGATGGACCGGGTTTGCCTCCCAGCTGCACCACTGGAAATCCACCAAGGGAAGCATTTTGGACAAAAAGATTCTCCAGAGCCTGGAGCACAAACTGTGTCACAAAGATTACAGGAAATCTTCTGCAATCGAATGCTAACAGATTTTACAGCAGACCTGAAATTTTCCATGCCTGGTACAGAACAGAATCCCCTGTTGCTAAACTGTCCTGTTCCTCCCCAGACCTGGCTGATGAACCAATCCTAACACAGCCAGCAGCCCAAGGTGATATCACTTGCTAAGTATGAAGTTTGGGATTGAAATGCCTCGTCCTTTCTCATTTTGCTTGCCAGCACTATCCCTCAGCTCTAGTCAGGGCCTCTTATTTGCCTGAGAACTGAATTTAACCAGAATAGTAATAGCTTGCTTGCTCATCTGACACTAAAAGGGAAGAATCGGTGGACAGATTATTGGCACGTGGAATTATCTCTTTTCAGATTTTCTGTAACAGTGTGGCTATTGAACTAAAGATCATTAATAATATGCCATTCAGCTTGTTTTTGAAGGGTGGAGGAAGGACTGAGAATATATGGATAAAGAGAGTGAGGAGAAGAAGCTGGAACTTCTCCTGGCAGCAGGCAGGGAGACAAACCCCAGCTGTGCCTGTAGCACACTTTGATGTGTTCGTAAGGCGTTGAGATAGCACAGTCGTTTCCAAATGTGTTCACTCACAGTGGTAGTCCAGCCAGCTGGAGTGCCTGTGTTCCAAGCTGGGAAAGGTCCCTGGTCAGCAAAAGAAGATGATACTGGAACTGGGGCTGTGAAGAAGCTTGGCTGCCTCTGTCTGCCACAGCTAATGTCTCCTGGTGGAAATGTGAGTGTTCGCTTTTAAATTTTGCTTTTATGACAGCAGAACCTGGTATGGGTTTCAAGGATGTAATATTCTGCTGCTATTTTTTCCCCCTGCACTAAGAGGGGGGATTATGAAAGCTGAGGTGCTTTGGGCTCACTTAGGCAGAAAATGCCAGTGTTCAGGTTTCTCTTTTTCTCTCTTTTTAGGCTCTTTTTTGTTATCATAAGAAAGATACCCCCTCACCTCTGAACTGAAACTGCATATCAAAGGGAAGAGATGTTTAATAATAGCAAACACAAGACAGAGTTCAATCTTCCTCCCTCCCACAGACTGAGGAATTAATTCTGGGAAAGCACCTCACAAACCCTTCCAAATCTTCCAAACCCCTCCAAGTCTGCAATACTGGACTTAAATGCTGAACAAATGAGGGCTGTGCAGAGCCTGTGTTCTCCACACTGTTACTACATCAAAAGCCATTTAGTTCACACCATTTCTCTGCTGCCTGACAGTGCACATCAGCTGAAGCAGGACTGGAAGTGACCCCAGCTGTCCTTAGCAATGAAGGAGAGATGTTTGTCTAACTGGAGACCATGAAGGCCACCAAGATGTTGCCACTCCATAAAGGTGCTCACTTCTTTAACTCTTGATTTCTCTGGATAATTGGTTGTATTTGTTGTCTCTCTTACACAAGGTCGTGCTAAGGCACAGAAGGATTTGTAAAATGATTTGACACTGTTCAGCCCTGGGACAGGTAAAGGTGCTGGCTCTCCCCTGAGATGCAACAATCTCTACCACATTCACAATCTCCACATCTTCCCTCACATTCTCTCTGAACAACTCTGATGCAATTGAAAGCCATGGATGAAATAAGCTATAATTTTATAACTCTTTACAACAAAATGCTCTTTGTTTTTGATCAAGATGTGTCAGCCCCACACAGATATGGCCTTCAGTTATGCCAGGGAAGTTTAGGTTGGATATTAGAGACAATTTCTTCACCAAAGGGGTTGTCAAGCACCGGTAGAGGCTGCCCAAGGAAGAATCTTTACATCTTTAAAGCATTGAGAAGTCTGTACCTGGGAAGGATCAGCCCAGTCACACCATCCTGGTGCTCAGCTGCAGCTTTTCTCATCAGGTACATTACGCAGTGTCCGCTCCAAATTCATTCAGTCTCATAGCCAGCTAGAAGAGAGCACCAGGGAGATTTGGTAATTTTCTGCCAAAGCCTGAAGCTCCCAGCAGGCGCCATCTGCTCTGCAAGCCTCGCCACATACAAAAAAGGCCACTTTGCTCCCCCTCAGCTTTGATGCTCTTCCTATACTCCAGTGCTTTTCTCAGGTGCTGCAGCTGGTGTCACTGCAGGTTGTAGGGAGAAAGCCTTGCAGTGGGAATGGATGCTGATTTTTAAAAAATCTGTTCTACAAAAGATTCCCCTGGAAAGGAAGTTTTTGGCTTTGGCTGTCCCTCTGCCTGGACACACCATCTCAGTAGACAGAATGTGCCCTGAAATATAAATAATGGCATAGTGACAGGACCTTCATCCAGCAGGCAGGACTGATGCTGCCAGAGTGGTGGGCTCTTCCCTGCAGCCTGAGAACACAGCCCATCCCGTGGGAAACTGCAGACCTGTAACCCTGATGTGCGAGTGCCCAGCCCCACAAATGGGTTGTGATGGGCTGACACAGCTCCACAGCTTCTCTCCTGACTGCTGCCCTTTCATACCTCATTATTCATATTTATTCTGAGGTATATGTTTGGGCTGGGTGGGAGAACATGGGCTTTTCTTTAAATTTTTTTTTTCTTTTTAGTAATCAGTAATTACTGTTCCTATTCCTCCTGTACACCAAATTCAAACACTGATGTATAAGACAGTATAGGATCGACTCCTTATTATTTTCTTATCATCTATCTACAGCCCCAGGCAGATATGGAAACCACTGATTATATATCTGTGGCAAAGCAGAGCATCATTTCAGATAGAAAACCTGTCTCTGACAGGTATCTTTTGCATGCTTCACTTATTTTTACTCTTCTTTCACACTCAGGTGATAAATTACACCAAGCTATGAATTATACCACTCTTACCCTTAAATTCACACATATTCAGGTCAAAGTCAGAGGTAATACAAAGGAGTCAAAGTGGAAGTAACAATGGAAGAGTCCAGAGTGACCCTCTCCTGTGTCATACACGATCAGGAGCCAGAAGGAAAGTGCGGCACACACAAATCTGAACTCCCTCTGGGACCTTCCTTTATCTGTGCAAATCTTCTCAATAAAGAAAGCATGACAATTATTTTTCATGCAAAGGCTTTGAGATAGTTATAGTTCTGCCATAAACTATTGATGAAATTACTCAGAATGGAGTGATCGTTTGGTTCGCTGCCTTCAGTCTCATAAAGACAAAAAACCCTGACAATAAGGCATCATCATATAGAAAAAAAGTGGTAAAACAGCCCTCTCCTCAAGACAAAGAGCATGGCTGTAGCACTGCTGATTCTGCACTGTTTGCTTTATATTCACCCCAGCGACTTCCCAAATGGTCCTGCTACAGCCTGCACCCACAGAGGAGGCAGCTCCTAACTGTATGGTGCAGCCAAGATTAAGCCAATTCTAATTTCTGCAGCTCTTTCTCATGCCACCCAGAAGAATCCCTGCTGCTTAAGGTCAGTCAAATATTGCTCTTTTTTGAGGGGGTGGGGCTGCATAGATTTGTGAGCAGTGATACTGTTTATAGCTCTGCAGGTAAGAGAGGGTTAAACCAGTTTTATGTTCAGAGCACCTAAAAGGGTCAAGGGGTCATTTCCTTCACGTGTAACCATTTGACCAGGTGCAACTGTGGAATTTTCCCTTCCTCAAAAGCCTCAAGGTATAGATTACTTCCCAGAGGTGCGTAATTAATTTAATGGCCCAATCCTCTCTGGGTATGGCAAAACTTAAAAATGTTAAGCACACAGTGGCTGGAGAGACTGCAAAGATTTGTTTGACAAATACCACCATCAACCCTAGCCTCACTTTTACATGAATCATCATTTAGGATTAGGGAGGAAACGGAAATGGAAAAGTCTCTGTCTGAATCCAAGTGGAGTGAGTTCAGCACTTATTTCCATGAGTGATTTCTGCACTACCCTTTTAAAACCACTGCTCATTCCCTTGGCACTTCAATGATCCAATGACCCAGAGTACAAGACAAAAGTGCCCCAGCTTTCAGAGTCCCAGATCTTTTCTCCAGACTCCTACCAGAAGAAGCTAACATCTTTAAAGTATGCAAGTAAAGCCTATTGCTTACAAATAACTGAGGAAAAACAAACAAACAAACAAACCATATAATAGATATTATCTTTTTTTGTTGTTCCTTATTATGGATACATTAGACATGAAATGTTTTTTGACTTAGAGTTATTTCTCCAATCTGTTTCTCTGTAAGCACCTCACTGGAGCCAAAGGGAAAATTCCCCTTTCCTTTAAGGTGATTAGGATGGTACACCAGAAATATGAATTTTGGACAAGAATTTCAAGAACAGAGAAGCAGAGCACACCAGCCCAGAGGTTTAAAGACTCCACTAGACACTGTAAGGCCTGATTTGCAAGTGCTACAGTCCTAGATCCTGAGCAATACTGAGGTAATGGGGACAGTCAACACTTCCTAAACTCCACTGAAAACAAACAGAGTCAAAGTTACTTGACTTAGATTTTCTCTTGGCCCTGTCAGTCTCTCTCTGAAATTAGGGTGGACTTAGGTTTTGGCATACAGTTTTATTTCGTGTTTGGTTTTGTTTGCTTTTTATTAGTAGAGGTTTAACTCAACACCTGAGAAACCCTGGATGAAACAAAGGTCTTCATTAAAATTTTAACACCCTTGCTGCTTCAGTTTAGAGTCAGGAGAGCTCCCACTATGCATGTAATTGTTTTTCCATAGTAAAACTCTCTTTTCTGAAGGATAATTGATATGAGGCTTAAAATTCTAGCACCAAAATACCTCAAAAAAGTTAATAACTTCTCTAAGTATTTGTATGGGCCTCTGATTCCATCCTCTGGAGTCCCATCATGTTCTTCAGGGGTGGGCTAGTAAATTGTCTTCTTGGCTGCCTCACTGGCCAAGTTCACCCACACACATCTCATATTCCAAGGAGTCGGATCCCATAGGTCCCTGTAATGTAACCAGTTTCTTTCCTGCAAATGTGCAGTGAGAATGTGATACCATTTTATTTCTGATGTTAGATCACAGGCAGTTTACTGGCCTCTGAACTGATGGGGAAGAGCCATCGGCAGAGAATATTAATCAATATGTAAATGTGTGTCTGCAGACACACACCAGACTGTGGCTGTCTCAGTCAAAAGCTGAAAAAAATGTCAAGATATAAAACTACTATTTACCAGTGTCACAGCTGAAACTGTCCATAAATGTAGGATTTTGCTTGTTATTAGGAATTTATTTCCTGATTAGTCCTTTCCTCAAACCCACTAAAAATATGAGGGCACTTCTACCCATCAATGGCTGGCAACTGAACTCCTCAGCCTTTATCCTACTGATCCCCTGCCCTTGCTTGCTGAGGAAAAGCTGGTGCACTGCATAAACATGTGGAGATTCTTACAGCTTCCCTCATCCCCTGCCATATGAGCTGCATTACTGTCCCCTCAGCTGGTCACAAGAACACAGTCCCTTTCTAGCCCAGAAAGTCCAACCAGACACACACCTCTACTGTGTTCTTGCTTATACAACCAGGTTAAACCCCAAAACTCCTTGCTCCTGCAACAGAGACCTCTCAGATGAGATTGCTGGTATTAGAAATGCATTCTGGGCACCAATATCTCCTTAGGTGTCTGTGGCCAACCATGGCTTTATAATGTTTGTGGCCTTTTATCTTAATCAAAAGATCTAAGGGGAGTTCAGTGGAACAAGGTAGCAAACCTGTTGCTGGGGGAGAAGGAAGATCATGTTAATTAATGCCAGTTTTAGGCAGGTTACAGTGTAGTGAGGTATATACTGATATTTTCCAGTATCTGCCAAACCAGGACTAATTCTGTGTGAAATCTTTCTTCCTGTGCTAACCTCTACAGCCTGCAGAGGATCACAGCAGTATGACTGGGACAACAACAATCCCAGTGGTGGAGGCCTGTGGTCCCAGAACACCTGCTGCCTCCCAGGATATGCCACAAAGGGTTTCAGGCTGGGGATGATGGATGAATTCTGGCCTGCAAACTCTGTTTACAAGGCTGAGATGATTCTGAGCTACACGTTAGTCTAGAAGATGTGTTCAGCCAGGCTGCCTCAAATTTGGCCTGGGCTGTAGCACAGTTTTCTCCAGCTCCTGGAGTAGTCTGAGGCTGGGAAGGCACAAAGGTGGATTAAAGTCACTGTCCTGCAACTCTACCCAAGGATGGGAATCATGCTGTATCATCTGGAGACACATAACATAACCTCACCTGTCATCCCAGACCCAAACAGAGCTCCCTAAAGGCACAGCCGTCTCTGCAGCATGTGCAGTCTGTCCAAAGCTGTGGGAGCAGGGACAATGCATGGCCACACACAGCTCAGTACACTTGACCAATGTTTTCCTTTGAAGGATGGACCTAAACTTCAGTAAAAGCAATCCAGAAGTGTAGGAAGTAGAAGATGTTAACTAGTAAAGCCACTCATCTTGTAATCCTTTTGAGTGCTTGTGGTGGAGCTGCAAGATTGATTGAGGCTGGAGCTGCTTAGCTTGACAAAGTGATCTAGGGAAGGTGTGGAGACACTGCAGTCATTTGCAGAAATTGAATGCCTGTGTGCAAGTACCACGGAGGACAGGCAAATTCACTGAGGTGCCAGAAAAATGAATAAGAAGGGATAAAGAAAGGAAATTAACAAGACATCATGGCTGTCAGGAAGAATTTGCTGATATTACTCAGAGGAATAATCTCCTTGCTTCAAATACATAAAACTAAACCAGAAAAAATACTAAAAGAAAATTAAAATATACAGTAGAAAAGAAATCCGGACTCAGCTTCCAAGGGTGGAAGGAGAAAGATCCCAGGAAGAATTTGCAGTCTATCATCTCCAGGTTTCTCTGAAATGTTAGGCTCTCCTGGGAGTGCTCATTCAAATTTATGCAAAACTGAATTAAATAACATTGAGCTACTACTGGGTATTCCACCATAAATTCAATTCAGAATAAAATGAAAAGATATTTCTGGAGACCTGTAAGATCTTGTTAAATGAACAAAACCAAGTGAGACTTCCTGCCTAGATATCTTTTTCTTGAGATTATCCAAAGGCTCTTTCTTGACAGAGATTCCCCAGATTATTATCATTGTTGTTTCCTGTAATAAAAAATTCCTTAAAAGTTAGTTCGAATGAATGCTGAATCTGTGCTTCTCCAGCCAAGGAGCCCTTCCCCAAAACCACTGGAGGCTGTATGCCACTGTTTTATGTTAGTCTGTCACTGATAGATTGACTGAATGCCCAACCGTGTCTGCCTTCCAAAGATCAATGGCTTCCTCCAGAAAGAAGTAGCCTGGGGGGGAGAGGAATGCCTGGGCCAAACAGCTTCCTGGTCTCCCATGCAGTTTATGGGTCTGATAATCTTCTTGCTTATCTCAGGGCGACACCAGGGTTCATCCCCTTCCATAGAGAGTGGAGATATGCAAGATAGTGATGCTATCAGTGCAGAGGCCAGTAGCAGCTTAAAAAAGTAAAATCACATAGATCTATCTTTTTTAGGTTTCCTCAACATTTTATTATCAGGAGAACATAAGGTAAAATAAGACAAGGAAGGCAATAGTGTGACAGACTTTCTTATGCAGCAAGTGTTGGGCAAACTTTGCAAAATTCAGATGTCATTTGGTCTGGATAAGTAGCTGAAATACGTTGAAGTTCGCTTGTGTGCAACCCTATATAAGAGAGATACTGAGAACCGTAGAGTCCCAAGGAAAGCTGATAAGACAGTTGGGAGTCCAGCGAACATGGAATATGAGGAGAGGCTGAAGGAACTAGGTTTTTCTAAGACAGGGAAGAGAAGGCTGGACAGGGAAGGAACAAGTTGCATCTTCTCCTTCCTGAAGGGACTTGTAGTCAAAAAGAGCTCTAACTAGAAGAACAGGGCTTGATTTGGATTCTAGAAATTGATCAGCTTAACATATACATTGATTTGCCAATAGCTGAGTCCAACACATAATACAAGATGAAGCAGATTTATTGTAGACATTTTATTCTTCACTGAGTTGGGAACACCCAAAGCAGCAGCAAAAAATGATCCAAACTCTCTGAAAGAAAACCCTGTAGGGCCTCAGAAAACACGATCAGACTGGATCTTGTTTCTTGTTAGGAATCAATTTAGAACAGCAGTAGTGGCCTTTTGTTCGGCCTTTCCTCCCAGACTGGCCTTAACTCAGCACTCTCCTATTGAATCCAATGAGTTTGCTACTGATACAGCTGAGGATAAATGGGAGATGCATTTACACACCTCTACAACAACAACATAAAGAGTTCTGGCTGCTTCTTTTTGCTGCTTCATCCTCCTGACTTATCCCACACTGGCAGCTGTACTGCTTTCTTCTTCCTCCAGAAAGAGAGGCAAGAGATGCAAAGAAACAGCGGGAGAATGCTTCACTTACATTGGGACACATTCCTACCTCCAATACTGTCCTGTATATCCATCTGTGGTTAACTATGATGTCACAAGTCTAGAAGGCAAACATTTCTTCCTTTTTTCTGTCTTCCATGACAATGGGGTAGATTGTTCCTATGCTTCCTTTCCTGCCTTCCTCCAACCCTTTCTCTTTACCAAATTCTTCACACTTTGATTCAGGCAAATCCTTTATACTCTCAGTGGTGAGCCTAACAGATTCTGCAGGAAGGGAGACTAACTCGAATACAAGACCAGAAACACTCCAGGACAGAAAGGAGAAACAGTTGCTGGTAACTGAAACTGAATCTCTAATGGTATTTCTGCAGATAGAGGGCCAGTTTCCATCTGAAAGGGATACTAGTGTTCCCTCCATGAACTGCCCTCTTTCAGCTGGAGGTAGGATCTTCCCCTTGTCAATTGTGCCAGGCACCAGAAAAAGATTAGAGTGACATACCTGAGGACAACAGCCCCTTCCTATCACCCAAATGATTCCTAGTCTGCACAGAGCACTGCTCCAGCTCTTGATGGAGCCTTCAAGGTTAAGAAGAGCACCAAAAAGCAGGAGGTCATATAATTTTCAGAGTAAAGTTGCTGGAATGGATTTGGGCCATTATCTCCAAGTACTATGTTTGCACATGAGCTCTGCAGAGCTGTACAGTTGAATGGCACTGCCAGGCAAGGAGCCAGGCGTTCAGGCAGCACGACTCAGACTGACTGACTTCCACTGAGTGATGCTGGATCACACCAGAGGAGGGTGCAGTGGCCTCACAATATTTGACATCTGCCCTTCTATAAAGGAAAACGATTTCTTGGCAGATTTCCTACCTTCAATATTTAAAATTTGAAGATAGTATTTATTGCTTTTTAATTGGGATGAAGGCAGGAGTATGTTTTCCTTGGATCTTACTTCAGAGCAGATGATCAGTGTTGCTGAAAATAAAGAGCTTTGTTTAGGCCTCTTCTGATCTTACCCGCTAAGCAAAATAAACTCACATGCGAGCATCACTCCATTCACGCTCTCAATGCATGTCACTTCCATTGCAAGTTTATTTGAAAAATAAGAAATGCCAGGCTTCACTCTGCAGAGAGCAATTGTCCATTCTTCAGAAATTCAGGGACCAGCACCCCTCTGCAAACAGTCTTTTTGGCCCCATGCAGTCAAAACAGAAAGACAATAGTCAGGACCCCTTGTCTCTGAGCTGTTTCTTTCTACACCTCCATGCTTACAAGAAGCCACCTTGGGAGGCCAGTAGTTAAATACAGGACATAACAGAAGAAAGCTCTCATATGAATCCTTCCCTACTTCAACCTGATGTTTTTCCTGTCTAAGGGAGAAAATAAATTAATTGATGGGGAGCTAAAATGTTTACCTTCCCCTGGCCTTCATATGTGCATCAATTTTATCTGATGCAAGTAGATTGAAAATGGGAATAATATTGTATTATAACACTGATAGGGAGCTTTCAAATTCATTGTTCTTCAGATGTTGTCCGTAATTAGCAATAGAGCACTTGTAGGGCAGGAAGCAGGTTTTTTCCTTCCCCTGAATATGAAAAACTGAATCTTCCAGGGTATGTTGTACCACTTCTAAATTAAAACTCAGGATCAAGTGACTGAGAGTGTCCCAAAGGTACTGCACATCTAGATACTGAACAAGTATAACAGGAGCACATCTGATGACCAGAATGTGTGCTGTACTTCTGAAGACTCCTCTAACTGCTTTCTCAGCAGAATTGGTTCTCTACAGCACCAGGAATTCCTTTCCAATGACAGGGCAACTTGTTTCAAGAGGCACCTGGATTCATCAAGTGAAGATGTGCAGGACTTAAGGATAAATTTCAACCTGATAGTGTACCACAGGAATGGAATCACTGGACCCCAGATACAGCCAGAAATGATCAGTAAGTGTATGCACATCAGCAGTTTCATGGTGAGGAAATTGTTGGACACACCTCTGTTGGCTCCTGTTGCAGTGCAGCTGAGCTCTCAGTACAGGTTTCTGTGTGAATCTGTCCTTCACTTTACCAGACACCAAGGATTCTGTGTATCAGAGTGCTAATTATCTTCTCAGTATAGTGCAGGGTATGTTGTTAAATAACAACACAGGGTCTAGGAAAGCACTATAGCCATTTAGAAAAATTTTACTGATGCACATTTTTGTATGCTAAAATTTCAAAACCTGAAAGTATTTGGCTGGAAGCCATAACAGTTCTGTCATGGAGGCCCTACAGAACCTCCTGGGAGCTATACTGCATGTATTTCACACTCCTGTTTTCCCCCAGGCATGATCCTAGGTTGGGCTAGATCTGCTGTGATGCATGATCTTCTCTCCACTTATTCTCTTCTCAGGCCTTGAGGCTGACACAAGAAGCGATAGATGACATATCTTGAGTTCAGTAAGGCTTATGACATTGTCCCAGGTGACCTTTTCAGAAACAGTGAGGCAAACACAGTCTAAATGAAGCTTCTCAAGTCTTGATGCCAAAATGATAAAAAAAAAATTAGAGATCAGTTTTAAATTGCTTAGACTCGCCCTAGAAAGATATATGGAACTGGATTACCCAAAGGTCTCTTCTGGCTCTGGCACTACTCTTTGTTTCTGTTAATGATTTTGGCAATAGAATAAGGATTACCTTTTAAAGCCTAAGTACAATACCAAAGTAATGAGATGGAACAGAGGGAAAAAATGTTGGATGTTGTAACTAAGTTAAAAAACCCCAAACCACCAAACACCAAAACTCAACCAATTTAAACAATTATTAGAAAGAAAATTTGTGGCTTCCCTGGTTGCAACTCTCTATTGACAGAGGTCAAATACTATAATTAGGCAGAAATAACCAATTGAACAAAAAAATCTGGAGATGGTGAATGACCAGGAACACAAAAGGTCTGCAGCAAAAGTTCTGGGGATTGCAGTGGATAAAAAACTGAAAGTCAGCCAGCACTCCCACCCTGCTGTGAGAAAAGCCAACTTGAAAAAAAAAGAAATCCCCTGTGACAGACTTTGCAAGAAAGCCTTCCAGTCTGTTCAGTAGTGGCAAGGTCTTAACTGGAATAGGCTGCAGCTTCAGGCACTGTGCTGAGGATACA
Organism: Erpornis zantholeuca; assembly: GCA_013400515.1. Classification (NCBI taxonomy): domain Eukaryota; kingdom Metazoa; phylum Chordata; class Aves; order Passeriformes; family Timaliidae; genus Erpornis; species Erpornis zantholeuca. The sequence continues at coordinate 313,044 of VZTN01009896.1, forward strand.
GATAATTTTGGGAGACTTCTCTAAAAACAGTGGTGATAAACGGAAGACTAAAACAGAGAAACAACTCAAAAACTCCCATCCCTTACATGAGGAAAAGTATTTAAAAACTAGTATTTAATATTTTGAAGAAGAGCCTGAAGGCCACAAGTCTTAAAAATTATATGAGGGAAACAAAAATCTCCAATAACCATAAATAAACAAATACTGGCGTATATACCCTAAGGATGTTTGAAGTTTTCATTGTTGCAGATTCTTAGAAACAGATTGATAAATACACACGAGGAAGAGGAAGGGTGCAATTAATCTTGGCTTAGGGCAGTGGGAATGGCTAGGTGACCCATTAGATGAAAATCACTTCTGTTATTTATACAAACTTATGATTCCACATGTGCTGAGCACAGCACCTATACCAGAGCTGCACAGGCACACGAAGCCAGCATCTCCCACAAGACACTATGAGAGCATTTCAAAGTGGAATTCTGTCTTTTAGCAAGGATGTTATGGCTAAGATACTTCAGTTTTCAAGCATTCTAGATTTTGACAAATGTTGTTAGAAATTTCTAAAGGAAGCAGACGATTTTTCTCCAGCTGGAAACTTTCTTTCTGTTTAAGTTACAAATTTGACACAGAAAAGAATTTTTAAGGCAAATTTTCAACAATTTCCTTGTATTGGGTAAGCCTACTGGAAATATAGATTGCTAACTCTATAGTCTTCACAGTTTAGATAGAAAGTAGAGGAAGGAAAAGATGATAGCTTTCACACTGGAGGGGGTACATATTTGTGAAAAGTCATTACTTGTTTAACATTAATGCCAGAGATCCAGAGCTTGAGAACAGCCCAGGAAGGAACTGGGTAACACAGCAGGGAGAAACAGGATGCAACGTTTTGACTTCAGCATCCTCTTTCCTCTCCTGAGCACAAGATTAGGAGCAGGACTCAGCCCCCAAGAGCTCCCTGAGGGTCAGTGCAATTGAATGTATAGCTGTTTTAGGCCTCTTAAGTAAAAACACTGACCTAGCACGTTAAATCCCACCTACTGTGATTTCTGTCGCCTGTGAGATCCTTCACTACTGTACTGTTACTCTCCTGTCAAACAGGCTCAGCTCAGTGGCTCAGCTGGCACTTGGCAGTGAATCGTCACAAAACTTTGCTGTTTTAGTGATCTTTTTATCTTGTCCAATCCACAAAGAGCCTCAGCATTTGGAGTCTGATATTCAAATAGCAGAGTTGCATTGCCCTCTCCATCTCAGTGTTAATGGTGACCACACCTCTCTCTGCCTCTTGGATTCTCCTTCTTGCATTGGAGTCTGCCCTGACAACATATACCACCCTTTCCAGATGGCACTCAGCACTGGGTGAAGTGCAAGGACCCCAAGAAAACTTCCAAATGGTCTTAATTTTAATGAGGGGGGGAAGAATACAAACAACCCAACAATGAAACACAAGCAAGGAGTTTGGTCTCATCCTGCTCTTCTTTCCTTCATCCTCCATGCAGAGGCACCCCAAATTCCACTGTCTCCACGGTCATCAGGGACAGCAGCTAACAGCAGTCCTGCCTAATGGGTCAGGAACATGGCAGAGGTACCACAGCACCGAGGCACATACACCAGCTCCCCAACCCAAAAGAGAAAGGTGGCAGCCATGAAAACTTCCCAAACCCTGGAGGCTTAGAGCTACAGCAGCTTTTCTAGAAAACCAACAACTCCAGCAGGTAGTGTCATAGTGAAAACTCAAAAGATAAAGTAAGAAATCCTCACACGTATTTACATTCTTCGTGTAAGATGTGTCAATTTTAATGGACAGCAAGCATTCAGCAGCCAAATCAGTAAATATATTCAAGGTATATAACTCACAGTGAAACTCCTTGTGGTGCAGGAATATGGGGATGTAAGTGTGGCTGAGGAGTTAAGCTTGAGGTCTTCTACCCACAAGAAAGAGACAGTTGTCTGCACAGCTGCTTTCACCCAGCCTCCCAAGGAGGAAATCTAAACATTTCTATTTAACTTTTTATAAAGCCTATTTCTTTGTGCGCTGTCTTCCCAAAACACACATACACCCTCTGCAGAAGAGTAACTCCCTTTTGCAGCACGACTGACCCCACCATGCCTTTTGACAGAGCTCTAAGGTGATAGTGAAGCTGAGTTATAGCTGGGGCGGGTGAAGCTACAGGCATTTGTTGCTTAAACACTCCACGAGGTGTTACTCTAATTACTGGTGGAGCCCACAGGGGGGTGAACAGCAGCTCCCAGCCTGGTGTGAAACAGCAGCCCCTTGATTCAGAGATTAAATTAGTGACTGGGTGCAGAGCACAGGGGAAATGGGCTGGTGGGGGAGGGAGGACACCATGCTGGTGGGAAAGGAGCCCTTGCTTTTCCTGTCTGATCCTAGCACCTTGGCCTTGGCTCTGCAGCCCTGCTGGCCCTGGAAAGTTTCTCTTTATCCCCTCCAGGTTAGAAAAGGCTTTTAATTGCATGTGGCACTGATTTTTCTAAAAATGTCTCAAGCAAAGGCAAAAACAAACAAACCAAGCAACCCCTAAAAAATCAAAACACAACAAACCAACCCAAAACACCACAACCCCAGACAAATTTACAATGTTTATTAGCAGTTCAAATCCTGGGTTACTCCTTCACTAATGGGGTTTGTCTGGTGTTGTTGAGATCAGTCTGGCCACTGGTTACAGGGAACACAATGGAATTTGAAGCCTAATTAACAAAAGAAATCCCTCCACCTGTCTTTAACCAGCCCACGTGTTTCCAATTGGGCTTACAGCCACAAATGGATAAAATTGTGCTAAACAACTCTGAGCACATGACAGAAAAATAGCCTCCTGGGTTATGAGCCAAATCCAGATGCTCAAGGGACCACAAGAATCAAAACAAGACCATGTTCAGGGGATGTGGATGAGGGGGAAAGGGAAGGATAACTTTGCTGAGAGAAAACCTTAATATTCAGCAGCCTGGTTGGTTGTAAATGGCAGTTGTTACCAGGCTTGTGGTAAGATACTGGTGACTACCTCAGCATGAAGGAGTCGAGGTAGTGGGCTTTTCCACCACCCCTTATCTCTGACATCTGCAATTAGGACTCCCATACAAGTTATTACATAAAACCTGTGCACGCCAAAGCAGTGCAGCTGTCTCATCCCTGCACATAGCTAGGCATTTCAAAGGAAAACACACAGGAAACGTCCAGTAAGTAACAACAGAGCCAAGGCAGGAACATTTTCTTCCTCAAAAGAAAAAGATGTCTCTGACTCCAGAGAAAGATAAAAGTCTGCCAACCATCTGCTTTTATCCGAGGGCTGTGGTATGCACTATAGCACTGTATATTGACTGCCCAGCCCTTTAGACAGCTTTGGTGACAGATTGTAACAGGCCTGCTGATACCTCCTCTGACCCTGAATCAAAGGGCTCCCAGGCATCACTGCTGGGCTGGAGTCACTCCACTTCTGTAGCTGAAATGTAAAATGTAAGTAGATAATTACAACCTCTTTTCATTCTAAAACAAAACCTTTTATGCTTACTCTGATAGTTACTAGCAAACTGCTGCTGCTAATTATTTAGCAATGGTAGCATCCTCCAAAAGTGATAAAAATGCAAGGAGAAATCAGATAAAATTTTGGGTCCCACTGTGCAAAAAGTGCTATCCAGATAGATTATTTGCACCCAGCCCTTCGGTGCCCCCAGGGACCTGCTGTCTCCTGGAGACAGAACTAGTGATGCTCAAGAGAAATAGCGATGCCTAGTGACATTTCCCCAGCTCAGGGCACACAGACCAAACCAGGCTTGCTTTCAATGGAATGCCCTAAGTTGAGCCTTCTGGAGTTTTCTAAGAAGTCATAGATGAACAAGAAATTTATCAATTAGCCCTGGCTCTCTGCTTTCTACCAGTAACACAGATGACTGTCAACCACAACCTCAGCCCCAGTGTTTAGGGACTCTCCAAATGCTAGAACAGCTACTACCATTTGAGATGGGACCAGTTCTGGAGCTCACTCACAGCCTGCACAGACAAGGAAGATGGTGTTGCTGGACCGTGTGGGTGCAGAGGAGGCATTCAAAGCCCCTGTGCAGAATGTGTTCAGTCCCAGAAGAGTCTGCGTGTCTTGGTTTGAGAGAGAACCTTCTCTTCCCAACAGCACAGTCTGTGAGGACAGTGCCAATCCTGTGCTAAAGTTGCATATTAGAGAGGAGAATACTGCACTGTGACACTGTCAGCAGTCCTGGCCTAAGCATTCAATGGTCACTCGAATTATCCCTGCAACTTTTCCAGCTTTAATTCCTATTAAAAAATTAAAGTCTGTTTTGCTAGCTTTAAGATTTCTGTAAGTCTACTAGATTTAAGCCTTGCGATAGATATTTCCTATAAAAGCTACAGCCAAAAATCAACTTAAAAAGATGCAGCTTCTGATACCGAGTCACATGTCTCTGGAAAGATGGAATTGGATTACTGTGGAGATACACACTCCACCCTGTGAATGCATGGGTCGGGAGGCAGCCAACCCACTGAACAAACACAGTCCAAAGCCAAGTAGAGGGGAGATGAGGGATGGAGAGGAGTGGGTGATGCCTGGCCAAGTCCTTGAATGGAGCACTAACTACGTGATCTGCCAGTTCTGCCAGGGGCAAGTTTGGGATGCAGCCAAGTTTCTCAATACCCTCAGGGCACTGTGCCACAGAATCTGAAGCATGCTGTGCTGGTAATCAAATGTCGTGGGTACTGCCAGCTGATCAGGCTCTTCAGCTCCTGCCCTCACCTCCAGCTGGTGACAGGAATGCCAAGACTGCATTTACCAGGCCTACTTCTAGAAAGGATTATCAGCTCCAGCTTTCTCCCCACAAAGGCTCTGTGTGCCACCAGGCCAGTCCAAGGAGAGAGAGGCTGCTGAGCCTCATTTCCTGCTGTAAAAGGGAAATGTGCTGCAGAGTGTAAAGCAGGGATGGTAGTGATGCATCCACCTTTAAAGTGCCAAATGCACTGCCTGGAGCTTGTCATTGTGCTGGTTATTAGCGACTGCTTGGAAATCCTGAGGGAGAGGGGAGTTCTCCTCTTCCACAGAGTGAAAAGGAACCATCAGATAGGAAAAACAGGACTGCTCTCCTGAAGTTTTCCTGGGAGAAGAAAGGTTTCTCCCTTACAAACACCAGTAGCTGTTCTTGTAAAGATCAAAGCAAGTCATAAGGCTGCATCTTCAAGTCTCTCCTTCCACCTTGCTCCTGCTGACCACTGTTCAGCCAAATCTACACCATGCCTGTCCTGCCCCTGGCCATGGCTCAGTGTGACTTAGTCATTGATGCAGATGGGAGCACACCTCACTGCTAGCAGAAGGAAGCTGGTTTGGAAAGAAAGGTTTCCTGAGAAGAAGGGAGTGATGAGAGATCTCTGAGAAGGCCAAGACAAAGTCTACAATGTAGCAGGATGAAAGAGGACTTGGAATAATATGCTTGAGAAAAGAATAAGTTGCAAAAAACAAAGGCAAGAACAGGCATAATGGCAAAGCCAGAACTAGTGGGGAGGGCAGAGAAAGGACATGGGGAATGTGGAAGGAGGAATTCAGTATAGAGACATATACTGGCATCAACCTGGGAGCCAAGGAGTGCTTGCAGAGATGTCAAGGAGAATGCATGGACTACAGTAACCCTATTGGTAATATGACAACCACGCCTTGATGTCCAAATGCAGAAGCCTCTCAAAAACCACCCAAACACAGACACACACTCATGCCTGGGGCAAGATATTTACCAGTGGAAATATACCTGTGGTTGAGTCACAAATAAAGGATGATCCTTTGCTAGATTATTTTTATTATCATAATTAATATCTGTTCTTAAGTGAGATGAGTTATGGTGAAATTTCTAGGATCTCCTGGCCAAGCATATAGCACCAACTCTGTAGGCACAGAACGGGCTTTTTCAGAATTTATCATTTTGTTCACTTACTAGTTTCTAGACTGGAGTCCACTTAAGAAAAACCTACCATCACACACACAAAAAAAGCCAAACAAAAACAACCCAAACAAACAAGACCCTAAAGAAACCCCAGTTGGATTGTTTTGTTTTATACAGTAACAGACTATTGGGATGATTTTCCTTTACATCAAGAAAAATGTATGCATTTCAAACCTCCATGCTTTTAGCATTAACTGAAATCTTCTATGCAGCCTGCAGTGTGCATGGGGGAGTGGGGGGTTGGGGGGAGGGAGATCATCAACAAAATAGTTTATCAAAGTTTATAAAGTCTGTTTTAAAAGTTGCAGAGATGGAAGCATTAGCCCAAAGTACTCAATCTAAACAGACCTGACTTTTGCTTCACATACAAATCGTATTAAAGCACAAGTTCACGTCTGGCTAAAAGAAGAAACAAACAAAACTTGGAAATGGAGAAGGGGATGGCTTTGAAATACCTTAGACTGGGATTTTCAAAGTTGCAGTGTGCCATGGTTCAGATGCAAGATCCCATTAATTTTAATAACTACCTAAATTCCCTAGGAAGCTGGGAATAACTTCAAAGTTAAATTCTTCTTATATTTGGATACTTCCTTTAGTTGACCTGGGTTTGTTCTTTCACAGTGAAAGGAGAGATGAAAAGAGTGTTCTGTGCTTTCTGCTCAAACAGATCTCTGCAGGCTTCGCTGCCTAAGCTCGCAGTGGCCGTCATCACTGTTGCCTTCTCTCCCACACCCTCATCTCAAGCCCCCTTGAATGCTATTTGTTTGCCTGGCTGCTGACAGAGATTGTACAGATCACTTGGGAGAGGACAGTAAATCATAACTATATGACAAGCTGCTTCTGACAACAGGTCCCTCTTGTCCTTTTTCTGTAACTTTTTTTGACTTTGTTTTACGTGTTTTTGTGGTCTGAAGTATCCAATAAATCTCTTTGAACCTTTCAGAGCCTCCCTTTGTATCTCACTCACACAGTTCTGCAATTACCTATAGGATTGGGAAGGTCGAGAGCTGACAACCCACTTTTAGCCTGGCTACAGTTACTGTACCATCTCACTAGCCAGCTCCTCATTAATTTTCCATATTAAATTTTTATGAACAAAAAAAAATATTTGAGCAGCTATAGAAAATGCTTAAGAACAGACACATAAAACCTTGAGCTCAACACCTTTCCATCTGCTAAAAATCCTTATAATTCCCATTATTTTAAAAAAGCTCTTCCTCAAAGAAATATAAACACATTAAAACATGAGAGCTCTTTGAGGGAACCTTGCAGAAGTCAGGGACTGAGGCTTTCTGCATTTTCACTGTAATTCAGACTCATTCTACTGCAATTTTCTTATCCCTGACACAGAAATTATAGCAGGGAACATTTTTTTCGATAAAAAATGTCTTTTTGACAGTTTTGTTTTTCTGTGAAGGACAAGAAAAAAAGATACTTTGTCTAAAAAGTGAAAGTGTGAGGTTGAAAGCCGGAGGGATAGTTTCTTTAAGCAGTTCTCTAGGTAAAATTAGAAATTATGAAAGGACTGTCGGCAGATGGTGAGCAATTGTGTAGTGCATCACTTGTCTTTCATAGGGATTATTCCTCAAGCTGTTATATTCCTGTTCATTGCAATTATTATTATTACATTTTAATCTATTTCGATTATTAAACTGCTCTTTTCTTAGCCCACAGGTTTCATTTTTTCTGATCCTTCTCCCCATCCCATTGGGGGATGGAGGGGAGAGTCAGAGAGCAGCTCTGTGGTATTCAGTTGCCAGCTGGGGTTAAACCACAATGCTATCCTAAAAACAAAATTGAAAGCTATCCTCAGTTCCACCTAAGGAACAGTTGAAAAATATTGTTATCAATACTTACATATACATTTCAGAACTATGATTGTAAGTTAATTGCATTACAAAATTTACTCTTTAACAATCTTTGAAATAGATGAAACATATGGTTTACATATGATTCACATCCTTGAAAGACATATGTAATGTCACTCATTTGAAAAAGTCTTATCCGATTCCATAACATTGTGAAGTACATTAGTAACATATGTTTTATAATTTTTTCTTCTGTATTAATCACATAAGAAAACACATGAACATAGTCTTAAGAAAGGGAATAAAAATCTCATGAGCTTAAAAATCCAAGGTAACCATAAAGCAGTGACTCTGAAGAGTGAAAAAGGACTTCTAGGTCTAAACAAAACTGACAAGCTATGAAGTGTATTCAGTTGAAAATGCAAAAAACCTCAGAGCCTAGGAGAAACATTTTGTTCTCAGTTAGACACCAACAAAAAACAGTTAGACACCAACTCACAGTGGCTTCTGTCTTTCGTTATAAAGAGTTTTATTTTTAAAAAATTCTAAAATAAATTAATATCGCAATTTAAATATTTAAAGCTCCATGAAAATGGTACTGCCCATTTCAGGTAAGATTACTGCACACCTGGGCTTCCCTGGAAATTAGCTGTTTTTCCAGCCAGATACTTTATTAAATACTACCCAGGCTGTGCAGACATCTAATATACTGGCAGGACAAACACATCCATGGAAGAGCAATGACTGCTACAGGGCTACCCATAGAGCCAAAAGTCCTTAACAAGCATGTGTATCAACTCAGTAGCAACTCCACTGCACATACATGGAACTCTTGAGCTCAAGAGAAGAGCTTAAATCCCTGAATTCTGTTTAAATCAATAAACTCTATATCTATATTCATAGTTCTGTGATGCTCTTCAAAAAATCACGTGTGAAACAAACACCAACAACACCCCCCAAAAAAAAACAATCCACAGTTCTATGGCCCAGCAAGTTTTTAGACACAGTATTTTCTAAAACAATGTTTTCCTTCTCCCCATGCAATAAATAGTTCAAATTGTCATATCTGCATCTAAAGTCTGCTTCCCTCAGAAGTTTTAAGTACATCAAAAATCACTACACAAATTGAATTAAAGAAGTTGCCACTTTAGCTGGGGGTTGCAAAGTTATAGATAAAATGGCACTGGCTTCTATGGATTGACTTTTCTGAGGTTTGATGCATTATAAGAGCCCTGCATTTAGTCCAAGAGTGGCACTGGAGAAGCCCAAGTTCTCTGAAAAATAAACTTCCACAGAGTTGTTTGTGAGCCGGGTTGAACTCATGGTTAATTATCACTTGGGCAGATGCCATCCACATTTTGGCCATTAAAACAGCTCAAGTAACAGCACATACTTCTGGCATAGGGCTCTGAAGGGTGAGAGGGACACCACCAGGTTGAAATTCATCACTTTTAGAATCTTAGCCGAAAGCTTGCTATGCAGTTTCCAAAATGTGGGGATCTGCACTCTGCACTGGCACACTTCTGGAGAGACCCATCTCCCCTGCTGAAATTACATTCTTCCCTTAAAGCAATGCTGAGCCTCAGTCCTGCCTGCGAGGGATAGGGAGGTTTAGGTGCTGCTCTGCCGTAGCAGTCCCTCTTCACACCATGTACGCTAGATGTTACACTGAAACGAAACAGCTGTGAAAACTCCCTATTCACAGCGCCGTGGTGTGAAGTCTTTGCTGCTAATGACTGTGTCTTAAATGAAACCACGTTGGCTGAAAATCCCCTGAACTTGAGAGCCAGGAAGCCACAGCTTTCTTTGCCAGAGGAGTCACATAGAGGAAGAAATGTGCCCAAACAGAACAGCTCATATACTCTGCAGGGGTGGCCTGGAGCTGTATCACCTGAACAAAAGGGAAATATGGCTGGCATAAATCTTTGAGACTATAAGAATGTCCTCTGGTTTTAAAAGCTTTATCTTCTAAGACAGGCCTACAGGTGCTCAAATCTTAGCCAGGGTGTGCTGCAAGTCCACAGTGGGTGTGGTGAGGGCAGTAACAGGATCATTCCTTAGTCTCACAGTTCTCCCCAATCTGGATGGAAAAAAGGAACAGCAGGTCTTTCCATGGCCATCACCCTAAGTACTGACAGCAGCTGCAGTCATTTGTCCCAGTGCCTGATTCCCAGCACCAGCCTCTCCCTGCTATCCCAGATCTATCCTAGTCTTAGCTCTTTGTTCTGTACCATATCCACAACTGTAAAACAGGGGAATTCAGCCCCTACGTTTCTCAGGCTCCAGGGATACTTCAACATTTAATGAACTGCCTACTCTTTCGACAGACATGTCTCCAGAGAGGACAATTTTGACTGGAGCAAAGATACTTCACATAGGTTTTTGATTATCATCCACCCTATCCCAATATACTCCCTGCACTGCTTTATGCTGTGTTACACAGGGTCAGCTTCTAGATCTACGTGCAACATGACAGTGACAGGGGGAAAAGCCCCAGGCCAATACAGAAAGGGAGGCCCATGCTGCTCCGATCAGGTGTCCACAGACAGCTGCTCACTTGTCACCTAGGTGACATGTGAATAACATGTCAGGTTTCTGCCTGTTGCAGAGTTTTGACTTTACCTTGATAAATTGTTCTTTCTTTACTAGCCAGGATGGCCACAAGGCATTTCCAAGTGAGGTGTCCATGTCATCATTGCCCTGATGCTCAAAACCAGCTGGGTGTATGGAGAGCACATGAGACCTGAAGGTGCTCTGGGATGTGGCAAACACTAACAAACAAATTTGCTCGTACCTACAAGCCACAATGGTTGAGCTGCTAAGGCTCAGTGGCAGTGCTGATGGTTATGCTGAGAGGCTGCAGGCTTTCTTGTTTCCTGGACATGTAACCTTACATGCAGGTTAAGGCTCAAACACTCTCTGTAGGAAAATGCCACCGTGTTCTCATCCTGCAGATAAGGCTGGGATCCTTTTCCCACTGGAACCATGGGCAGTCTCTGGAGATGCTGGGGTGCAACCTTTTCTGCCACACATTGAATACCCACCTGTCTGCCTTGGAAGCTTTTCCTTCCAGGTCTGTCAAGAGAGGCTGAACCACAAACAAGCTTCAAATTTTACCTAAGCTTTCTTGGGCTGAATTCATCTCAAGGAAGGAGCATTGTGGAAGTGCTCCCTCACTGCAGACACATTCACATTAGCCATGAGTGATCCAGGACAGATTTGGTACCATCTTAAGCTGCACCAGCTATCTTTGCCTAAGGAAACTCTATTACATGACTTCTGACATACATGGGCTTGCCTTCTCAATTTCTATCCATAGATGGGAAATCTGAGGCACCAGATAATTCTGGGACTTCTTGTAGGTCCTCCAGAGAGCAGAGAAATGTATCTGCCTTTACAGACTCCCACCCTGTACATTGCCAATATTACCTCTACCAACTGTACACACCAAAGCCAGAAACCACAGGTGACCTGTAGAAAGGAAGTGTTAGAAATAAACTCATTCCAGAGCAGGAAGGGGACAAGGCCTGTGTGCAGAATTAGTTCAAGAGAGTTACTGAAGGGAGGAATAACACAAGGAACTGAAGCAGGTGATCTGTCTCCAACTGGGCCACTCTTCAACATGGAGTATCTCTGCGGTGGGGAAGATTTACTTTCTTTTCTGTGCTGTGGTTCTCAGCTGACCTTACATTTTGCAAGTGCACTCAGCTGAGACTCATCCCAGAGCCCTGAATTCAGAGCACATTAAAGCTCGTGCCTCCCCCTGTGCCTGTGTGTCACAACAGTGTCCGCCCATGCCACCGATCAGAAGTGAACGGCAGCCAAACTATTGCACAGCCCCCCAAGCACGGCTCTGCCCTGAAAGCCACTGGAAGGAGCTTTAAAAACATGACTGAATAAGGTATTTCTACAGGAAAGCAAAGATTCAATGCAGGCTTTATACCTTAGCATTTGCAATATTTTGCCTGCAAAATAGGGTTCTTGAAAGACTGCATTTCATGTCAGTTTGCCATCTCCTGAAATGCAGCCCCGGCTAGCTCTGGGTGTCGATGGTGCAGACAAAATGAACAAGAGGAAAAGATGAAAGGCGCTCTTCTCCTCTAGATCACAGTCACGTAGCGTTTTAAGGGAACAGACTCCAACAGAAAAAGAGACTGCGGGAAGACTGGCAACACGATTTGAACCCTGGGAATAGAATGGGAGGCGAGGGACCATGGCCAAAAGGATCAAGATAATTTAGGCTTGCAAGGGGAGGGATGTCAGCAAAAAACTGACAACATTTGGGATTAAGGTAAAACTGAAAATACCATTTAAGTGCAAATAAAATCCACACTGTCCAAATATAACTATGTGGATAAATCAGCCATATTGCTACAATTCAATATAGTCTCCATGGACATGGGGCCTTTGTGGTAAAACCAAAGGTAAGTCTAAGTGGAAATATAACCCCAAAAATAAACGGATAACTCAAGGAACATGGGGGTAACTCTGATGCGAAGGAGAAAAGTGTGGAAAAAGAAATGTTGGGACAGTGTGGTGCTGGTGTTGGCATGGCTTTTGCAGCTGCAGTGTCTCTGGAGCAGTGGGTTTTGTGGTTTTCTGAACCGTAAACCTAAGTGTAACCCTAACGCTAGCCCGAGTTTTAAAACGAAGCCAATGCATTCCACAGGAGGAAACTGGTGTTAAGGATGGTACCAAGGCGAAAATTGTGGAGGGAGCAAAATTGGGGCACAGTGGTGCTGGCCTTGGCATAACATTTGCAGCAGATGTGTCCCTGGAGTTCTCAGTTTTGAAGTTTTCTGAACTCTAACGCTAAGACTAAGCTAAAATTAAATATAGGTGGAGAATTAGATAGATAAGGGTGTAAGGTTGGTGCCAAGCAGAAAGGTGTGGAGGGAGCAATCTTGAGGCACTGCAGCGGTGGAATTAGAATAGATACAATGGAGCTGTGTGCTTTGTGGTTTTCTGAACCCTAACCCTAACCCTAACCCTAGCCCTAGTTTTAAACCTAAGCCTCCGCATTGGACTGAACAAACCCGGCAGTAATGCTGGTACCAGAAGAGGAGTGCGGAGGGAGGAATGTTGAGGCGTTGTGGCGATAACCTAGGCATGCCCTCTTCAGCTGAAGTATTCCTGGATCTGTGGGCTTTGTGGTTTTCTGAACCCTAACCCTAAGCTTAACCCTAACCCTATTTTGAGCTCTAAAGATAGCCGCGGGTATTGCTCTTTGCTAGGTTATATATGTAGATGGACTCATATTGGGGCAGTATCTCAGAGGTCTAGAAAGGCCCTTAACAACTAAATTATTCCTGGATTTGTAGGCTTTGTGGTCTTCTGAACCCTAACCCTAAACCTAACCCTAGGTGGAGATTTAAAATCCCCCAGTGGGTGAGGCAGGGGCAAAATATGAAAAGTGTGGCAGGAGCAAACTTTAGGCATTTCTTCACATGACATGGCAGGGCCTTTTCAGCTGCCGTGTCCTTGGAGCTGTGGGCTTTGTGGTTTTCTAAACCCTAACCCTAGCCGGAGATTTAAAATCCCCCAGTGGGTGAGGCAGGGGCAAAATATGAGAAGTGTGGCAGGAGCAAACTTTAGGCATTTCTTCACATGACATGGCAGGGCCTTTTCAGCTGCCGTGTCCTTGGAGCTGTGGGCTTTGTGGTTTTCTAAACCCTAACCCTAGCCCTAGTTTTAAACCTACGCCTCCCCATTGTACTGAACAAACCCGGCGGTAATGCTGGTACCAAAAGAGAAGTGCAGAGGGAGAAATTCTGGGGCGTTGTGGCGATGGCCTAGGCATGCCCTCTTCAGCTGAAGTGTTCTGGGATCTGTGGGCTTTGTGGTTTTCTAAACCCTAACCCTAGCTTGAGCTCTAAAGATAGCCAGATGAAGCCCTGATTCTCAGGTTAAAAGTGCAGAGGGACCGATATTGGGGCAGTGTCTCGCAGGTCTAGGAAGGCTCTTTAGAACTGAAGTAATCCGGGATCTGTAGGCTTTGTGGTTTTCTGAACCCTAACCCTAATCCTAACCCTAGCCCTTGATTTAAACCTAAGCCTCCGCATTGGACTGAACGAACCCGAGGGTATGACTGCTGACAAAAAGAAAAGCACCGAGGGAGCTATGTTGTGGCATGTCCATGCTGGCCTTGCCAGGCCTTTGCAGCTGAAGTGTCCCTGGATTGGTGGGCTTTGTGGTTTTCTGAGCACTAATGCTAAGCGTAACCTTAACCCTAGCCCTAGTTTTAAAACTAAGCCACCTCATTGGACAGAACAAACCTGGGGGTAACGTTGTTGACTAATATAAAAGGTCAGAGGGAGGAATGTTGTGGCGCTGGCCTAGGCATGACTTCTTCATCTGAATTGTTCCTCGATCTTTAGGCTTTTTTGTTTTCTGAACCCTAACCATAACCTTAACCTTAGCCCTAGTTTTAAATCTAACCCTCCGCGTTTTATTGAACAAACCTTGGTGTAACGTTATTGCCATAAGTAAAAGCGCAGAGGGTGAAATTTTTTGGCAGTTTAGCCCTGGCTTTGGCATGGCCTTTGCAGCTGTTATGTTCCTGGTTCTGTGGGCTTTGTGGTTGTCTGAACCCTAACACTAAGCGTAACCCTAACCCTAGTCCTAGTTTTGGATCTAAGCCTATACATTTCAAAGGAGGAACTGGGAGGTAAGACTGGTGGCCAAGGAGAAAAGAGTGGAGGGAACAATATTTGTGCAGTGCCATGCTGGCCTAGGCATGGCCTTTGCAGCTGCAGTGTCCCTGGAGCTGTGGGCTTTGTGGTTTTCTGAACCCTAACCTTAAGCGTTACTCTAAAATTAACCGTAGAAGAAGTAGTAGAGACATGGGTATAAGGCTGGTGCGAAGCACAAGGTGTGGAGGGAGCAATGTTGGGGCAGTGTAGCGCTGGCCATTTCATGGCCTTTGCAGCTGCACCTTTTTGCTGTCCATCTCCTGAATTCCAGTACTGCCTAGCTATTGACATCGGTGGTGCAGTAGACTTTGGGTAGAAGAATAGACGTAAGGCACTCTTCTCCTCTGGACTGCAGTCCACTACTGTTTCTATGGTACGAACTCTGATAGAAATAGAATCCGGGACGCCTCGTTCATCACTTTGAATCCCGGGAATAGAACGGGAGGTGAGGGACCATGGCCATTAGGATACAACTGACTTAGGGTTGTGAGTGAAAGGATATCATCGACAAACACATACCACTTGGGATCCGAGTGAAACAGAACATACCATCTTCAGCACAAATAAACTCCCCCCTGTGCAACTATGAATATGAACCACATTATTTCAACGCAACAATTTTACTTGCTCAAAACAATTTCTTTAACTTTCTGCAGGCTGAATGGCACAAGCAAGACCAGCATCATAATTTGGGCTGTAGCCTTTCTCGCAGGACTACCTTGGCTGCCTTCTGTACACCTATGGTACGGACTGTAACAGAGGGGCATTTGGATCTCCTGTAACCTACCACTTCATAGCTGTTGAAATCATCCTTTTTCCTTCCATTTACTATTTGACTTTTTAATTTTTTTTAAGAACAAAGTCATCTAGTCAGATTAGGTGGTTCAAAAATTCTTAGCATTGAAAAAAAAACCTTCTAAAACCACTAAAATGCTCTTTGTTGTGTCCTTTCAGACTAAATGCAAACCTCATCAGTATTCAACAAGTCTCTGTGAACACATTTAATTGATATGAAATCAAACAGACAGGGACATTTTTCTGGAGCCAGTCAGTTTTGCTGAAGGTGAATCATGCCCAGCTCTAACCCAGAGTCATGCTCTGCAGCCAGCACAGCTATTTTGGTCACAACCAAACGCCTGCTCTCCCCTTAGGCTGTTCAGTGATGGTCTTTGATAAAATCCTGGTTGCATATCAGCTTCCTCCAGAAAAGAAAAGCTACGTGCTGAATTGTAAATTGTCTAAGGACAACTTTAATACGGGACTTGCACTTTTTTTAGGGAAGTTTTGCCTTTGTTTACAAGAAAAAGTTAATTAACCTGGTAAACTAGGAAAGAGTATTTTTAAGTTATTAAATGATTAGAAGAGAAGCTAGGCTTCTAGCATATAACATGCCTCTCTGAAACATTCAACATATTATACATCACCTTACCACCTGGAATTTACCTCTAAAGAGCTGCTATCTTTTGTATAAAACAAGGAGAAGACTCATTTTTCTGAGGGTAGGTATGAAGCCTACCCATAGATACATAGATAAGAGGAGAGGGACTGTTGCCCTGGATTTCAGCCTTCTGATTGTTTTGAAACTTGTCCTGATTGTTTTGAAAAGTCGCTCTAGAGTTCTCACGAAATTCTTCTGTAAACAGGATGTGTTTCTCTAACTGTCTTTCTTGTTTTCATTCCATTCATGATAAAAGAAGTCTTTGATGGACTTCCGTCCAGACCAATGGAAATGGATAGGAGAAGATCTCCCTTTATCCAATCCACAAGGTCTCAAAGTTTTGTATAAAAGCTGTGAAATAAAAAACTTCGTGCCTTTTTTCTGTCACGTCCACCTGTGTGTACCTGTGCTCATTTCGTGCTCTCTAGCAACAAGGGACTGCATGTGTGTTATATACAGAAAGAGAAGCGGGGAGACACACTGGACAAAGCGTGGTGCTGGGGATCAGGGTGAGAGAAACACTGACAGCACAGATGGGTTTGGGACATGGCTGGTGCATTACAAAGGGAAATGTCCTTGTAAACAGAACATCCACATCAGTATCTGTTCTCCTGTGCATGCTCTGCAAGCAGCTCCTTCCCACCTGGCTCCATCCCCCAAACACACAGACCCAGCAGACCATTTAGATCAAAGCAAAGCCATCACATGGCAAAGCAAGGAACCCAGCCTGTCAGCAGGGGCTCACCAGCCCCTCACCACTTAAGAGCACTAGGATGCTGCCTCCCACCATCCCCACACAGCTCACAGAAACAGCCACTGCACAAACCCAAGCCCCCTGCAGAAGTATGTACCTTGCCAGGAAGCCCGCACAAACCCCCAGGTTGAGCAGAGGGGAAATTCCCAGCAGAAAGGGTTATCCCATCCAAGGCCCTCCAGATGGAGAAGAGCAGACTAGACAGGCACATGGATGTGCTTGGGGCTGTAGGTCTGGGACAACCCCTCCCCACAGAACCCCCTGTGCTGAGGGCAGGGGAAGGGCCCCTTTTCACCATGTGTGTGGGCTGAACAGGGCATGGAGATCCCCTAGCCACCACCTGTCCACAGACACAAAGCTTGCACAGCTAGTCCTGTGCTGAAGGGCAATTAAATTCCTCATTAGCTGTAATTAGCAGGCAGCTGACACCCCTCAACAGAAGCACAGCAGCAGAGGGGCCTCTCCTTATCAGGAGAAGGTCAGTGTGAAGTAAGTTTTTGTGCATTGTTTCATGAGCTCCAGTATGTCTGAGCTCCCTTTGACTGTGCCAGAGACTCACTACAGGCAGCACCTGTGAGCAGGATCCACATCTCACTACTCAGCTGGGAAGCCCTGCTGATTTTGGCAGGGTGTGGACCAGACTTCCCTGAAAAGGCTGGGAATAACAGCCAGGCAGAGCCTTAAGCTGAGCTGTAACCACCAGCATGCTCTGTGCTGCTGACTGAACTGAGCTGCTCCCATTAATTCTGCTTGGTGGTTCTGCAAACATACAAACAAAGGTCTCCAGAACTCTCCTTCACTGGATGAGTTCTCTTGCCAACAATCCCATCCAAACAAATCTTCCAAGCAGGAACAAACTTCACCTCATACTCCCAAGGTGGATAAAAGTTTACTCTGGACAGGGAGACTTGCCGACACCATGTAGTCACATGTGTTATGCATTGCACTACTGGTCCTCAGCAAGTCAAGTGTGTCACACAATATAATTTTTCCTATTTCACAGTCAGATGGACAGGGCTTCTGAAGTGGACCACTGACAACTTGGCACCACTTACTTGCTTCAGCATTTGTGGGTATCCAACTGCTCTGTCTCTACAAGGCTGCTAATGTGTGTGGTCCAAAGGACCTTGATTATTTTCAAGACAAAATTATCCTGGGGATGAGAGAAACCAAGAGGCAGAGAAAAATCAGAAGAGGAAGAACTTGCAAGTGCACACTCTTGTTCTTACTTCATTTTGAATTGGCTTTGTATGGGGTTTTGCTAACTGGGTGCAAGGCTATGGGCTGATGCTCTTCAATGCCCAGCCAGTATCGTGCTGTTTCTCCCCATGATTTCCATGCTCTCACCAGGCTGCCTGAATCAGCACACTGTGACACAAGCAGGAGAAGATGGCAGGGCAGAATGTCACTGGGTGGCTGTGCCAGAGCTGCGTGGGCATTTTTTCTTTGAACAGTCAGTAAGAAGAATGTTCTCTCTGCTTTTTGCAGCAGAAAGATTTCAGATTCTCTTAAAAGCTTTTCCCAATCAGCCACCAACCTGTTTATCATATGTCCACACCTTTTGATTAGTTCTTAAGGCCTTGGCTTTGCAGCACATGAGCTTCCTACAAGCCTTAATGCACTTATCTTCACACATAAATGTGAGGGAAGGGAAGAGCTACAAACTCCCTTGAATAGAGCAGATCTTTTGATGCACATCTCTTAAATCCTAGGCCATCCATTAAATCCCTCCAATGTTTAGTGGTCTCCAACTGGTTCCTTAGGTCATTCATTATTTATAGTATATGTCTGGCTGTATGGTATTTCATTACTGCTGGAGGAGGATGGCAAACACAGAGTCAGGAGTCTGTGTCCTCCTTAGCCTCAGAGACACTGCAGGACTTCTGGCTCCTTGGAGCTAATCCCATGCTCTTTTAACTAAATTGTAAACTTGTTCTTTACAGGAGGGGAAAGGATCCATCAATGTGATGTACAGGTCCTATACTGCCAGTTTGTCATACTGAGCCTGCAAGCTGAATGTAGAGAAAAACTCATAGGAAGCAATGTACTTTAAAAAATGTCATTATTTCTAGTTCACATATTATCTCCAGCAGTTCTTGCTGTGACTTCACAAGAGTAAAAACTCCTTCTCAACTGGGTAAATTCTTCCCATGAAGCACCTACCAGCAAGGCTCCATCGTCTACCTTAATGTGATAAGTAGCCTGAGCTCTCCAATTCCTATAGTGCAAAGCAGTCAAAACCTCAGATATTTTTTTGGACTATGTATCTTTCAACCGCAATCTCTCTAATTTTTCAGTTTCTTTAAATGTAAGCCCCATCTTAAGATGTCCACAACAAAGGCTTGGAAGGGGAAGCAATATCTTTTATTAGGCTAAATAACATAGCTCGAGAAATTAGAAAAGCCTTCAGTTAGTGAAGAGTAATTAAAGATGCTGCTATTCTCCAGCATCCCTGCCTTGCTTGTAGCCTTAAACCACCTCATCTTCAGCAATTTCAGTGCCACAAAGAAAGCATAGAAATCCTAGAAAGGCTGAACATCTAATCTGTACCGCCACAAAACAGCATTATTATGAGGACCGCACTGCCTGGGCTGGTTTGTTGTTGTAGGATAGCTCTCCAGCACTAGGCAGCTCCTATTTCTTAAACATGAACCACCACTAAAACCATTTGTTTGAGTTCAAAAGCAACAACGGTGTACTCAAATTGGAATAAATTACTTATGTAGGCTAACACAGAGAAACACTAAAAACTACATTAAGTCAAGGGGAATACAGTAAATATTTTGATAAGCTGTTGTCAGAGCACAATGCAGCTATTTTTAAGCTACAGCTTCAATCTTTTTCTGGCTACATATATTGGGTGAGCTCCCTTTGCATCTTCCTGATTTGCCTTCTCCTCAGGCTTCAAAAGTTAGAGCTGAGGTAAAACATCCTCCCACCTTCAGCAAAGTTTTGAGATACAGCTGCCCAGGATGTACCCGAGCTGAGACCCTGCAGTTCTCTTTCCCAGCAGTTAATGCAGCACCTGGGGAACAACCTAACACCGAAATATCACATGCACAGAGAAAAAACATTTCAGGAAAGCATCACTCCTAAAGAGAATGAGGCAGACTGTAAATCTATCCGGCTCAGCCTCCCCTACAGCTGGGAAGGTCTCTCACTTCAGATTCCCTCCATCTGTCTTTTCAGCATCGATCTGTCACCACAGAAAGCTGCTGACAGACAGCCCCGATTCACACAGGCATGCAGGAAATCCCAATAACCAATTCAGGAATTCAGTGCAGGAATTCATCTCACAGACAGGCATCCCTGCCTGCCAGTATCTGCAGCTTTATATAACCCACTACCAACATCATTGTAGCAGTACTTTTTAAATTTGGTTTTTAAACAACATTTCAAAAATCAGCAGCATCACAAGGCATCCGTTGCCTTGTTCAATAATACTAGTGGCAGCTGCTTATGCCAGAGAGCTGGGAATGGTTTGTTCTTTTTTCTCAGAAAAAAACCCAGACTTCAGATAAAGTCACAAAACTTCAATCAAGAGTAGACCTGCTCTGTGTTCTTCTTGCCCAATATCTTGCTCCCAAGAGCAGTGTGGACCTGGTAGAGCAGCTGTGAGATAATCCCTAAGCAAATCACACTCAGTAATCAGGATTTCTCTACCTGCTCCCATAACCATCCCAGCAGACTTGCATGAATACAGCCCTGCCCACTGCAGCTACCCTGACACCAGTGCAAGGGAGCACATCCTGCCCTTTGTGCTCCTGCATAGTAAGGGAAATAAGCTGCACCAATACAGAAGACATCACACACTTGACATTAAATCTGAGTTGATATAACTACTTAAACACAAATCTTTACAAAATTATACCGACCAAACTCCTATGAGGACAACTGGACATACAGAGTAGCTTGATACAAACAATATCTGAAAATACAATGAGTAAAAAAATTGTATTCTGGATCAATACAGGCTACCCCAAACCCTGCATCTTTAGGCCTGTAAAGGAAATAATATTTATTTTACAGTTTAAAAAACATACCAGGAGATCCAATAAGCTACTTCAGACATTAAATGAAAGCATTCCTGAATGCTGAAAACCGCTGTGTACACAAAGGGCACAGAGAAAGAGCCTTTGAGAATCCTGAATAAGAAAATAAATCTCTCTTTATTTGCCTTAGAGAGTCTTCTTTTTGATATCAGCTCAACTCTTCTTTGAAAGCTTACCATCAAGTTGCATGCTGCAAAAAAGAAACAGAGATGCTTATTTATCAGCAGAGAATCACAAGGCACTCTCTGCCCAGGATGGTTTCTGTCCTCTTTACAAATGCCGAGGTGGCAAATATGGCTGCTAACTCTGGACAATGCTATTGTCCAGGATAAGAAGCCCCAGTAGCAGTTTGCAAACCCCATCTGTATGTGGAGCACCCAGAAAGATGTGTGAAAAGATTCACAGCAAAGGGTGAAATGGCTTGAAATTGCGTTTGTCATATTCCATTCTTTACAAATACAGAAATATAATTTTTAGCTGACACAGGGCAGTTCTTAGTCCTTTGCGGAGCCCGGCAGCTGGGGACAACTGCTCTGCGCCGAGATAACTCAGTATGTCAGAGGTCCTCCAAGATGCTCCCTAAGTGGGAGAAATCCCATGTCTGCTGTGGTATAAACCCAGACCCTCTCAGAGAAGAAGAGCAAAGGTAGTAGCAATCACCAAGAGTAGGAACAAGAAACAGGAGAGGACTCCTTTGGTGCTGTGTCCCAAGAGTTTATTTCTCTTAACGGGAGCCCAGCAAAAGAGGGAAAAAATCATGGCACCAGAGTCTTTTAAGGGGGGGTGATCAAGAAGTATTAACAATCTTAACAGCAAATCAGGCTAGCCCAGGGGAGGTGTGAGGGGAGGGTTCACAATCTCAGAGGCCAATGGGGTTTCAGCACGGATAAGTGACATTCAAAAGGGCCAAAGGGGCGTCGAAAGTTTAGGGGAATTCCAGAGGGGCGGTTTCCAGGTTTCCAGGGATTGACAGGCCAGAGGGGAAGGGTTTAAGTGACAGACAGGGAAACCTCTGGAACAAGGGTTGGGCAATCTCCTTATTTGTAGGAAGTGGGAGAGTAAGGGGAAGGAATAGGGATGAACACGTTATTGGGGAAGCAACCAAAAGAAGGGGGGAACGCTGAAACATACCAACAACAGAACAATGTTAACTTAATGTAACAGTGGAACTAATTAACAGAACTGAGAGTCCAACCACATAAGGGCATTTAACAGTCCAATGCCTCACCACGACATTTATCGCTGTTCCTCCACCCAGGATGGTAGGAAAAATCACTATATTTGCTGAATAAGTGAGTGGAAAAAAGACCATTTGGATCTAAAAACTAGTTTGTAGTGGAAAACTAAAAAGGAAAGGTTTTCTAATGTATACATTCAGTGCAAAAGCAGCCTTCCTGTTAAATTCCTTGGTAATTTAATAATGTAAGGGGCATCTAACATAAAAGCACTGAAAAGCATTGTAAACTTCAGGAGGCTACAGCCTGTAACAAGCTCAGTATTTTCTCAGTCCCTAGTCAGAGCCCTTATCACGCTCATCATATGTGAACCATGCAGAGAAATGCACTCTGTCCACGGCAGGCTCTTCTCGGGGTCGAAGCCATGAGTACTGGAACTGGGTGGGAGTTTGGTGCTGCCAACACCTGATGCTGGGACAGGGGCTGGGATCTCAGACACAGGCTGCTCTCAGACAGCAAACAATCTCCAGCATAAGCTGGATTTGGGCTGGTTCCTAGAAAGAAAAAAAATTGAGCTGCTTGGTTACTGTGTTTGGATTTTCTTCAAATGTGTCTTCATAGGCAGTGGATATGTTTCAACATAGACTCATTGACTGGAACGCCTGAATGTATAATTTTCCTTCTACCCTGAAAATGTAATTTCCTATTGCCACCAGTGCCAGCAATTCTTACTAATGCTTTAAAGACAGCCTTGCCCCTCTTGTACACCTCTACATTTTTTACAATCTCTCCCAGTTAATGGCACTCTGTAGTAGATGGGGAAACTCACCCAGGTGGTGGATCAAGGCCACTGAGAGTTGCCCAGCACTCAGGAAGCTCTGGGCACTGTTCCTGGAGTTGCACATGGGGCAGTGCAGTGAGGGGCCTGGAGAAGCAAAGGGCACAGCCCAGCCTGGGATAAGAGCACGTAACAGCAGTCCATGGCCTGAGGATGCTGTAGCCCATTGCACCATTTGTACATCATGGGAGAGAAAATCCTGTCACTTCAGCAGGTGCCTTCAGACAGATCCTCTGTGCTGAAGCAGTGCTTTCTCTGCCAGGAGTATCCTGATGCATTTTCCCTACCATCACAAACCCTGATGCTTTCAGTCAGCTCCTTGCTTTCAGAGATTGATTTCAGGAAACCAAGATGCCCAGCTTAAAATCTCAAACTGTTTTGTGCAGGTGATCTCTAAAATGAAAACTAAATATATCTTCCCTAAAATTAACTATTAATACTGATATTGATCCAGGCTCTGAACAAATAATTGAATGTACTTGGGCTATTTGGATGGCTAAATATTTCCAATAAAGAGCATTATGAACAACGCATAATATGTTTGCTTTGGAGGAAGGCTTAAGGATTTAAAGCTCATGTTAGAAACATTAGCTGCTGTCACTAATGTGACTTGCTGACTTCAGTGTTTATTTTTTCTGATTTTTCCCCATTCCCTCCAATTTTTCAATTAAAACTTAATCACCTGCCCACTCACTCACTGCAGAAGTGATGGGGAGATTATAAGCTGTCATAAAAACCTTCTTTGGTCTCACATTTCTCTCTGGCAACACAGAGAAAAGGTCAGTTCCAGTGCTAGCCTACATGCTAAGCCACACTTTTGGTTTAAGCACTTGCTGTAGGAATGTTCATTGGGTGTTGGGTTGTTTGTTCATGTCCCATCTTGCTTCAACTTTGCCTGAGTGTCTTCTAGTGGGCTGCACTGCCATCTCATCAGCACAAATCAGGAGGCAGCATCAGGGTGACATATTTCTTGTGCATTCCTCTGAATTGGGTATGTGAATCTGATTTTATGGCTTATTTCAATATGTTGAATAAATTAGGGTTGTCTCTGCACACGTGAAATGAACAAAGAACAGCAGACCTGTGTCCCAGCTGAGCAGCTGTCCAGTGGAGAGAAATTTCTGCAAAGATCATTGCCTTGAAAAGCAGGCTGAGTAAGGACAGCACAACACTTTACCTGCTAGGAGACCACAACAGCCTTGTACTATTGCATTCATTTCCTTAAATAAGCCTGTAGCTCTTTAAATAAGCCTGTAGCTCTAAAATGATCAAGGACTAGTTTAAGCTTGTAACCAGAGCAGTGGCTGGAGGGGAGCTGTAAAGGCAGTTTGTGTATAAGTACAACGATAGCAGCAAGAGAAGAGATTAGATAAACAGAAGATCATTTGCAGTATCATGTGCCTCACAAGCCTGTTCTGGCAGATGTATTGCATCCACTCCAAAACAATTAGCCAACCTGACAAGAAGGGAATATTCACTGGGGGTAGGTAGCAAGGGTGATTTGCACTGAGACCCCTAGGCTATCAGAAGAGCAGAGGCCAGGGTTTTTCTGGACACTTTTATGGCCAGATGTTTATTTTTAAGATTAATTTATTGTTCCTGGTGTGTGTGGTGCTGTAGCATGCTAAAAGAGATGTTGTGAGTGTCATCCTTACAGGAAGAACCAGGGAGAAAATTTTGGCCTCCCTGGTTTATCAAGTGGGATGGAGGTCAGCAGCTTGGATAGACCTTGTGCAGACAGAGAAACAGGAAACAATACAGTGATCCTCTCATAGACACAATGGGGCATGAGCTGCTATTTCCAAGTAGGCATTCACATCTCCTGCCTCCAAAAGGGAGCAAAGAGCCTCCTGGAACATTTTCACTTCACAGTGTTGTAAATGAAGAAAATCATACAGCTAAAAGGATTTTTTTTTACCAAGATGCTGAACATTGGACCTGTCTCAGGGCTTTTTGGTCATAAAGGAAAAATTGCTGTATTCCTCTTTCATCTGTAATTTTGGGGGTGTCAGATTTTGCAGATGCAGCAGAGTCAGTCCTGAGACAGACCTGTAAGGAAGTGTAGACTCCCAGGAAATGTTTTAGAATAGCTCTTTTCTCCTTAAGCTCTCACCTACTTTGTACAATCTGAGATGCAGCCCTACTGAACTCTTGCCATTCTCACTGGAACTGCCGTGTGCCTGGGAAAACCCCACACAACAACCAGCTACCCAAACTATACCACAAGGGAACAGGGTGAGGGGCAGAGCTTGGGGAGTGTCCAGTGCCATGGAGAAGATCACAGACCTGTTGGAAGAGCTGTGGAGTCGTGGCACCTACTGCCCAGGCATGGTCCCTCCCATGGTCCTGGTTAGCTGCTGGCTGGGCTGGAGGAAGGGGTAAGCCAGCATTTACCTGAGCTACAGATTCATTAATACAGCTGCTCTGTATCTTTGTGAAAAAAACTCCTTGCCATCCCTTTTAGCAGCCTGTTCTTGTCTGGATCCTTCTGGCATTTGCCAGGATTGCCCAGATAGCCAGATGAAAAATGTTGGCAGCCACTTTCTGTGTCTGATTTGTTTTGCTTATCTGAGCCTGGTCTCTTGGAGCCCATGGCATTGTGCCTATTTCTGATTGGAAGGCTGAAGGATTTTTAAAAGGAGAGAAGTAGACTGCAGATAATAATGATAATAAAACCTTTCTGCCAGGTGGTGTTAGCAGCAGGAACAGGCAGAATGACAGTGTCTAGAGTTTCCACTTAATATAACTAAAATAAATGGTTCTAGCCTCTACCTAATACCTTGCTCTCTAGAGTTTTAGGAATGCAGACTGTAAATCCCTGATCACCTTAATTCCTGTTATTTTCTGAGCCCAAAGTTTATGTTATTCATCAACTGACCAAACTAAAATCCTTCTGAGAACTCCAGACTTCTCTGTAAAATCCTCCTAGACCTCACCTGTCAAAGAGACCAGGGAGTTTTTAAAGCTGGTGGTATATAGCAGCAATACTGCAGTGTTTGAGGCCCTACTGCTGTGGAGGATGGCATGAACAGATCTCCATCCCTGAGAAGGCATCACCAGAAAAAGGAATTCTATTTGAGAACCAGAAAGTCTCACTGTGGTTTGGGAAAGGATTTTCCTTCACTGTTTTCATTCCAGAGCTGCAGGCAATCTTTTAGATAGACTGGATCCATGCCACAGCGTGCCTTGAAGATTGAGTCTGAAACTTGTACTTGATTCTCATGAGGAAAGTAACCCAAATATGGCCCATGCCTGGTGTGCAGCAGTCTTGTGTTTCTTTATTCTAAGTGGCTTCTATCCTGAACAAAAACGGAAAGGTAGCCCTGTGTTAAATATCAAAGGAAAAATGATAAACTTTTGCTGCTTCCCAAATCTCCCACCAGGCAATATTTTTCAAGAGTTAAGAAAGTAATGACAGAAAATCCATTAATAGGTAAAAAACCTCATATGGAGTCCAGGATGGATGGCTTTTTCTTTTTTTTAACATGGACCAAATTCATACTCAGCATTTTTGATACAGAAGAGATACTGTTCATGGCACTTTAATAGCAGATTTTGCAAGAAAACTGTCAGGAGTTATTGGGTCTCCCACCTACCTACTGAGAGCTGAATAGATCAAATCTCTTTCCAAAAGCAGTAAGAACCTTAATTGATTCCAATTAAAGATGCTTTCTAAAGCTAAGCAGCTGGTTTCTTTTTAATACAAGACAATGCAAAAGATTCTGCTCTACTGTATCAGCAGAGGAGCCAAGACAGAGGTTGCCTCTTGCTAGATCAGCCTGTCGCTGTCTCCTCTAACACCCTAACCAGGGCTGACCTGATTTTCTCATGCTGGGCTGTCTCCATGGGTAGATCCAAAAGCTACTAAAAGTCACCATGTCCCGTGCCCATGAGAAGCATAAACATATTTGAGACACCCATGTGAAATATTAATCTCCTTTGGGCACCCACACAAGGGTTCTTTGGTGTGGGGATACCATGGTTTGAATGGATACTTTCTGCTTGAGCTCACTGATGCCTCACTGATAACTCAGATTCAGCTGTGACATTAGTTTGCTTACTGTACTGTCCTAATGCTGTTATAAGGTAGTCTCAGAGCTGTGTTTGCTGAATTTTATGTGTTTATATTTATTTATTGAAATCCACTGAAACCTCTCATAAAAAGATCTTTTCTGCTTTTTGCATTTACAACAGGACTGGTAAGTCAGAGAACAAAGATATTCAATAAGGTGTTTAAAGACACTTTTAAGGCTCAGTTTCTGGACAAACGCCTCTGTCCCTCATTTCTTCCACATTACAGATGCCAGCAGACATAGGAAGTGACAGGGTGGATGTGCTTCTCAACCCTGAGCTGCAGGGGAAGAACCCTGCAACATTTAGTAGCCACTGATGTTTCTGGGGCTGGAGGCCTCATGCCAAAGCACACTGCACTGCTGACTAGGCAGAACCAGGTATAAAGCAATGCAAGGATGTATAGAGGCATGGCTTTATTTGTGAAGCTACAGGTGAACAACACCCACGGGGTGAAAGAAAATTTTAAAAGAGACACACTTTGCCACCTCAAGCAGAGTTCCTACAAAGACTTTTAAGCACCTAAGTCCTATTTTCCATAGATGATCCAGATCTTAAAAGTAGTACGATCTCGGGAGTAACAGAAGACATCCACCTACACATCTGCAAATGTTTGGGTCAGGAGATCAGGCCACTGCAATAATACCTTCTGCCTGGGAGAGAAAAGGAAAACCTAGGGAACCCACCGATTTTGGTATAGAGTCAGGATAGTCCATATTTCTTTGGAGGCTCGTTCAGCCTTTTAATTTACACAGCCACACTTTACCACACGTGTCCAATGTACCTTCCTGGAACACTCTTCTTCCAGGCCTTTCAAGTGCAGGATCTCACCTTGCTTGGATGTCTCTGAGTGATGTTCACAGGAAAACAACCACTGAAATGCCAAACAGACGTGAAAATGCATCTCAAGAGGAATGTATGGGTGTTGTATGTCTGTCATCCCTCCTTTCACCATTTTGACTCCTTTCCTTTCATCTGGTGCCCACCTCTGCCAAGCCACAGACAAGGGAGCTATGTGAAATGTGAGACAGAGCCCTGTTTAACCTGACCTCGGTTTCTGCACTGTGAGCTCTCCACTGGTCTTTACCTGGCTGTGTGAAATTCAGCTTCACTTCACTGAACATTTACTTTAAGGCGGAGGAGTCGTGCTTGGGTATTTTGGGCAGGTTCCTATGGAAGATCTGGTCCACCTTAACAAAGATCATAAAGATAGGAAATCTCAGGAGTAATTTGTACTTACATTGGGAAAGCACCACCATCAGCACCCCCTACGTATGTAGCCAGTCTAGGAGGTTGTTACCTTTTTTCTCAGTTGGCCATATTGTTTAAAGTTCAATTACTTTTTGCCAACCTGTTCTTAAAAAGGCTGAAAAAGGTTGAACATTTTTAAGCAAGCAGGTTTGGCTCCTTTTTTTCCAAAACAGATGGTTTTCCTCTGAGATTTTTTTATAACAAGAACAGGGTTTTCTGGCAAAATAAACACAGGACTTATACTAATTAACAGAACTTTGTTTGATGGAAATGTAAATGAACCTAAAAACTAATAAGCTGTATATGACCAGTTTCTAGATCATAAAAAAAAAAAAAGAAAAAAAAAAAAAGGAATCATATTCCCTCCCCAAAAGTACAAGAAATTTGCAGCGGATCCCTAAGGACTTTGTAAAAATACACAGATATAGTCCAAGTTTCTCAGTAGAGGTTAAAAATAAGATCACTCTGAAACCCACATCAACCAACATCTTTAGCTTCTTTTAAGAAATTATTTTTTTCCTCCTTTCAACTTTTTTTCCTACATGGTAAATTCCATTTTCTATAGGTAATTGAATAGCTAAATTAACCAAAAACTCTACTACAATCTTCTTAAATTATAGCCTTTCCCTGAAAATGCTTTGAAAGTCTCTGATTTCCAGGGCTTTAAAAACAAAGACCAGTCCTCTCCCTCCTGTTCTTCTATGCCACATGGGACAGAAAGCACATTCTTGTTGCCCATATTGAGAAAAGAGAGGGCATTATTTGCATCTCGCCTGTATCTGAATGACTCTGCTGTCTGCAAAAGAATCACTCCTAAATTTTTACCACCACAGCAACTTAAACTCTTCTTTTCACAGTGTCATTTGCTCTTCTGCAAAAGTCCATAGAGTTACTCTGGGTATTTGATTAATTTTGGTACCCTCTTCCCAAATAACCTCCTGTTAACAAACTGTGCCTACTAAAATCGGTGATCTTAAAGGTATTTTCCATCCTTAATGATTCTATGAAAACATAATTACAAGGCAGGGAAAATGATTGTTGATAAAAATAAAAAAAGCAAATAATTAATTTGTAGGAATGGAGTGAATGTGATCTTAGTGTAGTGGAATTTGTGAGAGAAGTTTAGGGAACAATATGTGACCTTTCTCTTTTTCAAGAGAAAGAGGCTCTTGGCATTTTTCAGCCTGAAGAATTCTTAATTTGCTTGAAACCTGAGTCATGTTGATATGGATCTTTTAATTACTGTCCTCTGTTGACCTGGACAAAGCATTGTGAGAAGACTTCAAATCCATCATTCCACTACTTTGACTGAGTGCTCACCTGTTCATGGTTTTGGTTGCTTTATTTTTTTAAAAAACTTGCAAGCAAGCAGAAAGAGAGAAAATTTTCTACCATCAGTAAGCTCTTTCAAGCATCCATTGCGAGATGGGACAAAACATTTTTTCTAGTCATTGATACAAAAGCTCAGAAATAAATTCCCAGAGAAAGTAACAATGAAAACCACAGCAAAACAAATTAAAACAAATAAATAAACAACAAAAATAAAACGACCAACAAACCAAAACCATGACCTGGTTGATTGCATTGGAATGAATTTGACCAACAGATGGCAGCTATGAAAAGTAGGATGGGTCACATTTCCAGTCATGTAAACAAAATGAAAGCACTATAACCCATCTGCCATGTAAAAATGTTACTAGTCCTGCTCTTGAGACAAGTCATATAAAAGAAACGTTCTCAGGTCCATTGATTTTGGCTTATTTGCAGCAGAAAACACTATGCAGGAATATTCATATGCTTCCCTGTTCTCTGGTTAGTCTGTGACTTTGCAGCTTTCAGGGCACACAAGTTTTATTTCCTCTGCAGAAAACCCTTCTGCGCTCTGAGGGTCAGGATGAAAATGGAGGAGAAACTATAAATGCAGGAATGTGCAGGCACTGTTCTGCCAGACGACATGTGGGGGGCTGGAAATATCCCAGGAATAATAAAAACACCAACATGCAAATATCAAAGCCTCGGGAGGGAGTAAAAAAAAATGGCTCACCAGACTGGTGTGTTAAGGGCCAGTGCTCAGCCTGGGGACAGCTCAAAAAGCATCCCTGTCCTATGATGCAACAAAGGCACCTGGCCACCAAGTGTACATTTGGACACAAGACACATAAACCTCTCTCCTCTGAAGATTCCTAACCAAATCAAACAAACACCTCCTAATATCAGGGCAGAGTCAGACACAGCCAGACACTGGAGTGGCAAATGCTTTTCAGTAGAGATGAAATTTTCCCTTCTGGTGAAAGCCTCCATTCAGGTGAAAATTTTTAATTGAAAAAATACAAATCTGTACAAGGTGGGGGTTTTTTTGTTTTTGTTTTTGGTTTGTTTGTTTGTTTGTTTGTTGTCTTTTTTGGTTTTTTGTTTGTTTTTTTTGTTTGTTTGTTTTTGTTTTTTATTATTATTATTTCAATGATTTCCAGCTAAAGTAATGCTTTTTTGTTCAAAAGAGTTTCAGTTATGGACTGAGAACATTTTTCTTTGTTTTGGTGATATTTCTGGGTGTTAGCTGGTGCAAGAAGAAAAGGGAGGCAAGGAATCTAGTGCTTCCTAATCCTTGTCATTTTCACATGGGAACTCCTGGTCTCCTGCCTTCCAAAGGAGCACTTTAGCCAGGAAAGACATGAGGAGCAAAGAACAGGAAGAATTGTGCAGCAGGAGGAGAAGTTCTATTCTGCTCTGTCAGGTGATCACAGGCAAGGCTCAAATGTGATGCAAAAACAAGGAAAAAAGCTGCTTCTGGCGGCCTCTTCTGTTCTTTTCAGAAAAGCTCAAAAACAGCCATCAGAAAACAGAGGGATTGCTTATTTAATCTGGTTTTAAAATGAAGCAAGTGTTTTAATTGCACAAAAGGCAAGAAAAACAATGGAGGTTAAAGGAGTCTGTTGATCTGGAAAGTTCAGGTTCTGGAGTCACAGCCTGAAGGGGCTCTTAGGGTGCACGTCTTTCTTTGAACTCATGATTTCAACATGCTGAATCATGTGCTGATCAGACCAAGGTGATGAATAAAGGCATCTAAAAGAAAGTATGGTGTAACACTGCAATAGCCGTGGCTACAGGGTACACAGGTGAGTTAGAGAACAGGGCATACAATCAGCTCTCACCTGCTGCTCATCATTTCATGCAAATTTTGAACTATCTGGTTCCTTTGAGACTGGCCCCTCCCCACAGAGTCAGAAAAAATAAGCAGATTTTGCAGGGTAATTGGCTTGCCAGTTTGGAATATTTGAAGATCCCGATAGGAGCCCATGGGAAATCTGATGCAGTTCCCTAAGGCTTAAGAGTGATCCAGAGCCAGGGAATGCAATTAAGCAAATAAGTCAGAAGCATTAATATCAGAGCCAGTGTTTCTTGACTTGCAGAGTTCCTGGGGCAGCAGACTGAAGGCAGAGTGGGGCCAGCCCATGGACACCCATGAACTGCGAACACTGGAGGCTCCATGTCCGAGCCTGGCCATGGATCCCTGGGGGGAGCAGAGAGGGGCTGGAGTGTGGAAGTGACATTAACTGCCAGTGGTAGTGAGCAGTGCACATTCACTGCCCACTGGGAGAGGGGAACCATAGTGTTTCCAGTTTGTGATTTGCAGATGCTCATCTGGCATCTGCACTGGCCCTGAGCCAGCTCAAGCAAGGCGGTAAAAAATTTCCTTCACTTCATGCATAGGGGCAGGGTGCTGGAATTCATGGGGATGACATGAGTGTTCACACATAACCCCAGCTTCAGACAGAGCTTGCAGACACCTACTCAATATGAGTGATGACTGTGAAGAAGCATCCCAGAAGCAGTCTAGGTTTTCCTGTGAGTTTTTTTGCCCATCTGTAAACCAGTTACAGGATTCACACCATGAGGTGCTGAGAGGGGAAGCACAGAGATTTTTAGAGGCTGCATTTAAAACAGCTAATGATAACGAGCTAAGCCAGGAACCCAGTGGGGTCAGATTGTGTTGCCATACAAGCTGTTTCTATTGGAACTGAAGCAGAAGCTGTAAATGTCAGGAATTTTTCTGCCAAATGAAGCACTATCTGTCAGCAAAGCCTGCCAATGTGATGGCTGTGATTGGGAGTGGTAGTTAAGTGAGAGATTGCTCACTGAATCAAAATTATTTGTCATGGATTATATATATGTCCTCAGTCAGCCAAGGGATAAACAATCAGATTGGAAAGAGATACACAATTCGTAGGAACCTAACAAGAGCACCATGGCTACACTGCTGACTGCTCAGCATGCTCTGCAAAGGGATTGCCAATGCCTGGCAAGTGCAGCACGTGTTGTGCCCCCACAGCTCTCACCTCGTTCACAGCTCACTTTGCACCGTGTCACCTCTCCAGGCCTCGGGACAGCTGGAACCAGGACTGCTGACTGCCTGGATTTTGCAGCTCATATGAGATTGCTCTGAAAAGCCAGTTTCTAGTGGGGAAAGAGCCTTTTTTCCTTCCTTGCTTAGCTTTATTTTCTCTCCAGAACAGCTTCAATCAGTGATCCTGACTTTAATAAAGTCCCTGCAGCAGTCAAGCTCTTGCCCAGTGCAAGAGGAACCGAGTTAGGCATGCATTCCTGGATGTCTACCTCCAAAGCTTGTTTCAGTGGGACAAAAGTGAAACCTTACATCTAAACTCAGACCTGGTATCAGCGCATCTCTGAGCTGTGTTTCCTCTTCCCTTGTCTTTCCTCCACCCTCACTCTCACACATACTTATTGCAGGCTTGACCTGCATTGACATGGCTTACCTGCATGGTAAGAAAGAGCCATGTTTCCCTACCCCATCACCTTACAGCAACATGGCAGCTCCTGGCACAAATTCCAGTACAGGAATCCATCCATAAAATCCATCAGCCTTCTCAACCCCATGCACTGTTGGAGAACTCAGCTCTTCCTTTAGACTGTCAACACCCAGGTCCCAAGTATTCATCAGCCCTGCCCAGCCACTGTCCAGCCTCTGGTCTTCTACCTGCAGGAACACCTTCTTTTCCTATAAACTGCAAGAGGCAACTCCATAAATCTGCCAGGCTTTCACAGATGCAAGAGATGTTCCCTGTTACGGAGTACACAGTTCTTTCTGTCCACAGCATCCATAGGTTTTTAAATCCAGAAGGAAATGTTAGTTAAGCAAACTGGTGTTTGGCATCGCACCAGCTGGAGAACATCCTTCCCCGTGGTGCAGTGAGCCCATCCTTCTGCTGAGGAACAATTTTAGAGAGACACCTGGTCTTGATTTAAAACTATGTGTGATAGAGAACCCAGTACAGCCTCTAGTAAATTATTTCAATAGTTAATTCTCTTCACTGTAAAAAGTCTGCACCTTATTTCCATGTTGAATTGTCTGGCTTCCAGTCCTATGGATCTGCTTGGACCACACGTCCAAGAGATGCATTGTAGCATGCAGCTCTTTCCCTTGACAGCTCATGTAGCACTGGAACTGGTCACCTTTAAAGCTTTGTTTGAACTACACCTGCAGATTCTTTTTGTAAAATGCTTAATCCCCACAGAGCCACATGTGCTGAGCCAACCAGGAAAAAAAGGCAGATGCCCAAAGACTACCCCCACCCAGTTTCTGACAGTAGCCATCCACAGATGTTTAAATACAAATACGAAACTCAAGGGAGGCAGAATAGCCTTTTGCATAACACATCCCTGCAGCTTCAGTCCTCAGGGCTTTACAGGTACGAAACTGAAGGTTGTAGTGAAGTTTATTAGCTGAGGCATAAGGTCATCCAGTTTCTGTTCCCATGGTTTCCAGCCTGCTTGGGCTTGGGTAGATTGAACTCCCCTCTATTTGCATATCACTTCATAGGCATATCTTTAGATAAACATAACAGAGGAACCCTCAGGGCAGGTTTTCCAGGTACCAGTTCACCCACTTTTGTTACCTCATCATAAAACTTGATCGAAGATCTGTGATTTCTCACCAAAAGTCCCCAGTCACTTTCTCCTATGGTTTCCCTACACAGAGCGTGACCAGGATCACGGCTTGGTACCTATCCAGTCACACTTGTACTAAATTAAACACAGAGAAAAGATTTTTGGCTGCATTTTGGCTGTCTCCTGGACTCATAGCTCAGCATTTCTGGCTCAGTTTACACCACCACTACAAATACCCTGAACTGACAGTATCTGGTTTACATTTAAGGCAGTTTATACAATTCCTTCGGCTAGGTTTTTGCAAAATTTCCAGCAATGTATATGGCTAAATACAAAAAATCAGAATAGATTATTATGCTTTTCCCTGACAAATATCACATGCTTCTATGTTTACTACTACTATGATGCCACATAGGTACATCAGCCTCAGGCCAGGCCTCTTTCTGTGCTTGATCCTGTACAGATACAGGAAGAAAAAGCCACTGCCCCACTGCATACAAGTGAAGCCAGAGCCCTCTGGGACCCTGCCACCTCCTAGAATGAAGTGTTTCCTCCCACACATGATAGTACAGGGCACAGAGACCACAGGCGAGTTTCAGATATGCTGATTGACTGGAAAAACCATCATCTTACAAGTTTGGCCAGATATGAAGTGCACCAAGTGCTAGCACACTGGAGCAGGTAGCCAATTCTGGTGCTGACTGGCAGCTCATGTGATACATGGTGGGAGTGAAGAGGGAAGAAGTGCTGACTGACCCTGACAACAGCCCAAATGAGGAGAGATCCCCCTCCTAAATGAAGTTTGAATAGGATATAAGGCTTTTTGTTCATGCCTGGGAAATCTGCTGAGCACCTCCTAGCTCCATGACAGCAGATTTCTGGCACCAAGCCTGTAGCTCGTGTAACTCAGTAAGGATTGCTGGCAGAGTGCCTCCGTAGTGGGAGGTGGGCTACAGGTCAACACCTGATTTCATGCTGGTAGTCCAGTGCCAATACTCAACTGCTGCATATAGCCAGAGGGCATGTATTTGCTGAATACACTCCACCAACAACACTGAGAAGATTGCTGGAGCATAATGGTACATGGGAAGCAAACTGATTCCTACTGTGACATTGCTGGATTCAACTTCATTTACTTGTGCCCACTTGCTCTCAACAAAGCAAACAGCACAGAAGACAACTGGCCACAATACAAACTCCTGGAGTGCTGATAGGAAGCTCTGAGCTTTCTACAAGCATTTTTGTGGTCTGAGTTTTACTTGTACGAATATTTGTGGAGAGTAAATAATAAGTGTGGGGAATAGCATCAGCATGCCTTCCCATCTTTTATCACACTCATATTTCAGTATTTCTCTACCTCAACAGATTCCCCAGCCTGATAAGTAGACCGCAAAGAAGAGGTGGATCATTTTCCCATTTACAAAATGCAACCCAGCAGCATGACTGCTTGGTATTATGTTGGTACCATTACCAATGTACCCCTCACTTCCAGTGCTGGAATTCCATGGTACATTCCATAGTAGGCTCTCAACAGGCAATGGTCCCTCAATGCCAGCCCCTTTACACACACTGCAAGTGCATCTGGATGAGAACAGGGGGCTAAAGCCTTGGCATAGTTTGCTGCTATTTGCAAGCCCAAGGTGCAGCTCCCTGAACTCCAACACTCATGACTGCTGCTTGCCAAGGTTTAGCAGACATTCACCAGGGCAGGACTGACTCAACCCCCTGCACAGTTAGAACAGGCCACACATACCATTGCTTTTCTGTGCAAAACCACAACAGAAATAAGACTTCTGAGGAAGTATAGCAAAAAATAGCAAGTTTACAAGCTGGGCTCTTCAGTCCTCTCTCTAACTGCACAGTCACTGTCTTTGTGACCTCAGTAGTCTGTTAACACATTCTGGGCAGACACAGATTAGTTTACAAATGTTCTTTAATCCCTTAATTAGAATTCACCTGCTGGAGGGGTAGATACCTGACTTCAGCCTGGCAGAACAGATTGGCACCATCTGCAGACTATGGGGTTTGAGTCCCTGCAGCCTTCCAGGGGTAGGGAGTGTTGCATTGGTACAACATTCAACAGAGGTAGATGCAGGTGCTCAGTGTGAGGCCACACACGTGGTCAGCCCAGCAGGATCTGCCTACCACTCCACGCTCTGCTTGCACCATGCTCTGCAGTGTTCAGGAAAACCTCTGGGCTACTGTTTCTCCTCCCACCTTCTGACAGTCCAAGCCAAACTGCAGCACGTGGAGATCTTCCTCTTTCTCTTGAAACATGAATGTGCTACAGCTGGCTAGCAGATTACTTTTTAATGAAAAATGGTTGTAATATAATCATCTGCCAGAAAATCAATTTGCAGAAGCAACAGCTAATTTTTCTTTGAAAACATCCACCCCCTCTCAACTATTAGCTTTTTCTTCTTTGTTTTTATTTTTAGGAACCATTTAAGATTTTAATTGGAAAGAACACACAAACTCAAATGTCATCCAACACTAGAAATTTGGGAATGTCATGCCATTTTCTAATAAAAATATATTTTCTGTAGAAACTGTCAGCAAAAAAAGAGGAACATTGAAGTTGTACTAACAAAGAGCATGCAAAACCAATACCCTTAGCTTTCTGAGTCCAGCCAGCATACAGACTGGGACCCCAAACTTGGGAGGCAAGTGAACTGTCTGCAGCATGGTGAGCCTCTCTTCTCAGTGGGCAGTCATGCAGGATCATGACTTCATAGGACCAGACACAGCAAACCCATCAACCCAGTTTGGTTCTGTGCTGAAACCCACACAAGATGGTGTCTCTAGAGTTTCAGAAGAAAACCAGCTATAAGTTTATTAGGGCTCCTGCAGCCCCTTGGCGTGAGAGGGATGTTGATCTTTGCCAGGTCTCATGCTTCAGTCATCACAGTCCTCATACACACTGCAGTTTTCTGTGGCTACCATTTTTATTTAACTTGTCTATTTAAAGACAACGCTTTAAACCTGTATTTCCTTTGAACCTGGAGAAGAATTGTTGCTTGAAATGGATTGATACAGCCTGCTGTGCCAACTGCTTACAGAGATAGACACAGCTGCCTGAGCCACCTCATGCTCCCAAGGGCTTGGCAAATCAATGTTTAGTCCTTGCAAACCTTCTCTGTGTCCCTGCTCCCGGTGAGGCTGGTGGTGGACAGGAGTTTTGTTGGCCAACACAGCCACACTGAGAACCCGCAATGCCAGGAAGCACAGATGCTTCCCAAGATCTAGATGAAGACTTCCTAAGGGCAGGCGCCTGGGAAGCCACAGAGGCTGTTGTTCCCCACAGACACTGTAGCTGGGGAGCCACCGCCCCTCACCACAAGGGAAGGGCACAAGGAGGTGCCCCACAGGAGCCTGCACCAGCCGGGCCTCCAGAGAGAGGCCCTGCTGTCAGGCCAAACATTAATTACCGCTGTGCTGCCTTTAAAATTAATGGCCCCAGGTTGCAAGCAGCTGCCTTGTTTACCCTCCTCATGCATCCCCTCCTCATGGACCGTGGTGAGGGCCCCACTGTGGGGAGCAGAGGTCCCAGCACAGCCTTCCCCTGCAAGGAGGCTCCCAAATAATTCCAGTGGAGGCTGGGTCTGGTATATTCAAAAGGAAAACGAAGCTCTCTGGAGATCCCCAGGTACAACTGGGGTGTTTGAGCCTGGATGGGCATGGGAAGGGGTGCACAAACCTTATGTGCTCCTTCAGTGACCCCTGTGGTGGCCATGGGCCTCAGCTCCTCTCACCCCCTCCAGCAGCAGTTTTCTGTATGCTCAGTCTGCTTCCCACCCTGTTTCCCTTCTCCACTGACCCCAGTTTGTGTTATGGAGACATCACTGACCAGCTGGGTCTCATTTCTGTCACCAGGATCACCACAAGCCACCCATTCTCACCAGGGCCTTAACTCTCTCACCCCAGATTTCTAGCAAAATAGCTGAAATTCCTCAGCAGGAGGGACCTAAACCAGGCATGAATATGCAGCCCTACAAATAAACAAACTTCCCCCATGTTGTTTGGCCTTTTTAATATTTCAGTCAGCACAGGAAACTTCTGGTGAAGGGAATGGGCAATATTTCAGAGAGGGGAAACAGCCTGTTGGTCACGACTTGAGCAGGGAAAGCTCCCCTGAGAAGGCCACAGGAGGGAAAGACACTGTGCATGTTCATTCTTTGTCACTGCTGTTTTCTCTCCATTTGAGGTAAAATACTACCAAGGCCCAGGTCCAGCCATGCTATTTCTCAGTTTGAGTTGTTGTTCTGGTCTTCTGCTGGCTGTATCTAAGGATACAAATGCCTCATTCTGAGAGACAGAAGATTAAAAGGGAGAAACAAATACTGATGCACACTCCAATTCTATGTCAAATATCCTGGTTTTCTTCTGGTCCAGTTATTACAAGATGCTAACAAGAAGCACTTTTTATTCTATTTATATTCTGCAGTCAGATTTTTTCCTCTGCTTTTCTTTCATTGCTTTATTTGGCTCTTGAAATCTCTGAACAGCATCTGTGGCCCAAGTGTTTCTCACCTGCTCTTGTAGAGCCATTCCTTGTACCACAGAGCCATGTAGTTCAAAGAGATAACTTTACCTCCTGTCAGCTGAGACTAAGTACAGAGTAAAACCATTGCCATTAATTTCCCAGGGTAACAGGCAATTCTTTCTCCCCAGTTTGTGCAGCCGAGACCTCTGGTCCAAGTGTAAACCCTTCTACAGCTCCATCTCTTCCTTTTAAGCAGAGGAAGGGCTTCCTGATTTGCCATCCATGAGCCGTGTCCTAGGCACTGACCACTGGGTCACCATCCCCAAAGGCAGCAGTGTCTTTCTTGGAGATATCACTGTGTGACTCTCATGCTCACAAGCAAGAAAAAAATGGCCTTGGAAAGTGCATCTGGCATATCTGGAGCAAGGAGTAGCATCAGTCTGGGGAACTGCCATGTTCAGACTGAGAGGATTGCTCTGCACCTTGACTGCTTGCTGCTGCCCTGCTGGAGACAGGCCTGGGGATGGTGCCCAGAGGAGGGGAACATACCTGCCCAGGCCCCCAACAAGTGGATGTGGCAGTGGCTGCACAGGAGCAGGGCAGTGCCCAGCACAGCAGCGCAGCCCTGACATCTGTGTGTGAGCTGGGGGCCGAGCCCCATGGGGTGCAGTGAGGGCTGGGCTCTGCCTTCACAGCAGCAGACAGGCAAAGGCACATCTGTGATCTATTTCTTGTGCTAACAAGGATTCCCCACATGAAGTCTTTTAACTTCCGATTCCTGTCCTTGAAGATGAGGCTAATGATAGTCCTAGGATCTCCTATACAGGGAAGAGGAAACTGCAGTAATGACTGCAAAATCCTTCAGAAAACAGCCTGATAATGAGCAGGGGTGATTTCACCAATAAGCTGTACATTAACCTGCAGCCTGAGAAGTCAGGTTTGCTTCCAGTTGTGGAGCGGAGCAGCCAGAGCAAAGAAGCTCTGTTGGAAACACTTCTACTTTGCCCACCCGGACTGCAGTGGGATCAGTTTAGGACTGAAATAAGCTTTGGGGAGTCATTGAACTCTGACCTAAGCTAGAATAATAGGATGTGTTTATGTCTGACAATGAGGGAGCTTTGCAGAAACCTCCAGTGAGCTCCATATGCAACACTATTTTTATGGTCCTCCTAAGAAGGGAATTTCAAGGGATCATATATGCCTTAAGTGTAAATTATGACATGCATTAAAGACCACCCGCATCAAATGGATGGTTGCCCCAGCCCAGCATTTTCATGGTGAATTGAGAACAAATTCCACAAACCCTCTGGTTGTGCTTCCATAGAATAATATATTTTCAGGTCAGAAGAGCTGTCTGCTTCTCACACAATAGGTCCTTTCTCCCTTTCCCCATACCTCTCAATTGCTCTCTGCCTCTGCTGTAATTTATGCTTTACTTCCAAACTGTATGACTAAATTCTGGAAATGTGTGAGGGTACAGCAGCTAGGAAGAGCCTGTTCCCAGCCATAGTCAATGTGGTCTTACCAGTCTAGAAATCCAAATGGGCACAAGGAAGCCTGACAGATACACTGTGTTACACAGCCTATGTTCAGTGGCAAGGCCACTACCATTTGACATATATTTGTAGTTTATTTCAAAAGTTTCATGCTGCCAAAGGAAAAAAACCATGTAATAATTTAGAGGTCAAAAACCATGTGTCTCAAAGAACAGATGTAAACAGATACATGGATCAAGGCAATATGTGAATCTCCAAACTCCTCCTCCAGTATCTGCTTGATATTGTAAACTATATGAGGTCTCTACCAGAGGTCTCTGGAACAGGCAGCTTGTAATTACCTGCAGAGATTCTCTAGCTAACCTGACGGACTAGGATTAGCACCACAAATATGAGTCTATTTTACCTTTTGATATGCATTACTAGGTTATAGCAGAAAAAAAATCATAGCTCCCTGGCAAAACTGGAGGTTATCATTGTAAACTAAAAAGTAATTGTTTTGCTTGCCAGGCCAGACCTATCTTCCTCCAAGCTACAATACTTAGTTTCAGTGACTCTTCTGAAATGTTCTCAATAGATCCATCCCATCCTTTCATCACACTCAGATTAACTTCAAAATTGAATCTTTAGCAGGTATATGTTACTATTTTGCAGCTCTTGATCTCCATTGATGTTAAGATCATATTCTTTCCATCTTATCTTTTAAAGAATCACTGATTTTTTTCTCACTCACTAGATTTGAAACCTTTTCCTCTTAAGGATTAATCATTGCTGTTATTTTCAAAATGGATTTTTTTTTCTTCATGAAGTGCTGACAAATAATATTCTACTGCATACTCTTTGTAACAGACTGCTTGAAGTTCTTCCATAGTCTGCTTTGTTTCTTTCTCAGTCTTCTTTCTGGCTTTTCATTATCCCTTAGAATGGTTGCAAGAAAGGCAGTGCTGTTACACCGATTGTTTTCTTCTTTTATAAATCCAGGCAGATCCAGTATCTCTTGCTCTCTCTCATACAGCATTTTTCAGTATGGTATTTTCCACTCTTTCTTCCCCTGTGTGGGGATTCGGTTTAATGTGGATGGCAAACATGTGCTTCTTAACCTCAAGAGCAGCCCTGAAGTTGCTCTAGTGTATTACACTTTACACCTTGACCTTTCTGTGACAATTAAAAGCTCCTGCCCTTTCCCCATATGCAGGAACAAAACAGATCTTCAGATTGCTGTCTCTTTCTGTAATGCTTGTCTGGAGAATTGTTTAATGTAACTATCCTCACATTGGACTTCTTTATCATAACTACTAGACAGTGAGACACATCTGTGAATAAGGGCTATAATGCACACTCTGCATGTGTTTCATGCCTTACTTGCAGGCAGTAAGTAGAAGCAGAAAATGCCAGGGAATTTCCTGTTCTTGTGGGAATTCCTGCTAATTTAGATCCCAAGCGGCAAATTCATTGGGCTCCCCACAAAGAGTGTGCTCTTATATCTCAGAGCCTGTGAAGCTAGAGATAACAGTGGAGAGAAATCAGTTTAGGATTGACAGTAATGAACTGAGGACTGATAACTACCCCTGACAAAGGGCTGGGATATGAATGATCCAAATCCCAGGGTGGCCATCATAATTTAGACACACCTCCAGATGCAACTTCTCCCTCACCTTCTCCAAAACACTCAGGCTCTGTGGCATTACGGTTACCAGTCTGACTGAGATGGTTGCTCCCATGAAGTAACAGGAGGGACATCAGTGACCAACACCATTAAATTGTGTGCCTAATCCTTGCAGTCAACCAACACACCTGTAATGGCTTTGTTCTCAGTGACTGTTCTAAACCATACAGAGCAGCAAGTATAACCCTTATCTAATTCTGAATCTGGCAGAACTGTCTCTTAGAAACAAGCCAGTGAATTCCATCTTCCCTTTTTGTTGGTTCTGCTGTTCCTACCACTGCTTTGCTCCTACCCTCTGTCAGGGTCCTTCTTCCCACCTCCTTTTTCCTGTATGTATAATTCACTTAACATCAGATGCACCATTTTACGCTATATATGTTTTCAAGATTTCTGCAGTATAAACACATCTTGTCAGTAGATTGTATTTACTGCCAATTCATTTACAATCTGACCATGGAATAAGCAGTTCAATTTTTCAGTTAGAATAGTTTGGGTTTTATAAAGCAAAAGTTTTGTGTTGACTGATTCTCAAACTGCCAGCCATCTGTCTATTATTAGCATCAGACCCTGACAAAGGGAATATTCCACTCATTAAATCACTATTGAGCAAAGTGTTTAGGTTTTACCATTAAGAAAAAAAGAAAAAGTTTTTCATGTTATGGATGGTTCTCAGGAGATATATGCTACCACATAAAGCCAAAGCTAATAAGGTCCTCAGAAATCACCCTGTTTCATGTTTCCAGCTTCAAAACCAAAGGAATGCAGGCCTGGAAAGAACTTGCTGGAACATCAAGTTCACTTCTCACAGCACCACACAATACAATTCCTAGATGCTTGACTCATGTTTGGTTTCTCTATATCAACTGGCAACAGATGATCATTGTCATTAAGTCCCCAAAACTTCAGTATACCTGCCTATAGCCAAAGGGAATTGCAGAATGCTCCACAGAACTCAATGGTAGGGCCACCTATTTAAGTGTCAAAAAAAACCTCAGAAGTTTGAAAACAGTAGCGTAGCCAGTGCCAAACAGATGCCAAACATCTGACATGGAGAGGTCTCACCCACAAGGCTAAACTGCCCTTTACAGGCTCCTGCCCCTCATGACTTCAGACAAAGGTGCAGGCAAGACAGTGAATTCAGCATGATTTGTTTACAGCAAAACTTCTGCAGATAGCTAATATCTCTTTCAAAGCGGTGGCATCCCTCCAGACAGGCCCTGAAACTTGCAATATAAACTCAGCAGCAGCCTTCTACAGTCAGGGGAACTGGTATTTGAGAAGACATGTAAGCCTATGTGCTGCCTCGGCTGAGGACCAGGCAATGGAGTTCTGCATGCTGAGTGAAGTCAAATTCCTGTGTGCATACTGCAAACTATGAGTAATTACAGACCATGTTCATTTTTGCGGGATGGTGAATACTCTGACCTCAACTCAGCCAAATCATCACACTGATTTCACATGCCTGGCCCCACCAGGCAGCCAACACACCTGTGAGGGTTTGGCTCTTAGTGACTTTTTCATAACAATACGCAGCACCCAGTATAACCACTACTATAACAGCAACCTTCAGGAGTCAGCTCAGAGGTGTAAATTAAATGCTCATATCATCCCGTTTTGGACAATGCATTTTTTAGTACTAGGATGGTAAATAGCTGAAGGAAGAAGCCAGCTTTAAATGAAGGCTAAATGAAGCTCTGCATTTCTATCCAGTTTCTCTTCAGAGAAGCAATCCTACTTCCAAGTTATTAATAGCAGCACAGTTTAATAATAATAATAATAAAAAAAAAGACATCT
Source organism: Erpornis zantholeuca (assembly GCA_013400515.1). NCBI lineage: Eukaryota > Metazoa > Chordata > Aves > Passeriformes > Timaliidae > Erpornis > Erpornis zantholeuca. The sequence goes on from VZTN01009896.1 coordinate 356,418, forward strand.
GGATGAAATCAAAAGAGGGGAGCAGAACCACATGTGCATAGGGAACTCAGGCATGTCCCAGGCTCACTCACATATTTTGCTACAGAAAAGCCAGAGTATTTCATTGAGGGAAGAGGAGGAAGCCAGCCAGAATGTGCTTGAAACCTGGAGCTCTGCTACTTTTAAACTAAACATTTCTACTTATCTCTTCACCCCTGCAAAGACAGCTTTTGCTGAATATCCAAACGTTAATGGAACAAGCCTTCAGGGAAGACAGCCAAGCCAAGTATCCCTGCCCAGAACTAGCTTTTCTCCTTGATTACTCCCTTTCTTCATTTGTCCGATATTTCTCAGCCTGTTTCTTTCTCCTTATTGTGTACAGAGATCATCCTGACATCCTCCTAATTCATCTTGATTTGTACAACAGGCTCCCCCAGCCCTAGGTGCCTCCAAATGCATGTGGTTTGCAGTGATTATGGAGAGCAGATAACAATTGCTTCTCCCATACAAATCCCAGTCTGGATGTTCCTTGGCAGGGAGAGGGAGTTGTCTGCATTGCTCTGCCCTTGAGGAGCGAGGATGAACTGACAGGGGCACCACGAGCTTTGTCAGTCACACATAAGCCAAGATATCCTTGGACACAAGAGTGGCAAAAGTAGCACCACCTTGTGCCGTCTTCCCTCTGCTTACCAACCGAGCCCGGAAAACACCAGCAGGACCAAACACCATTGCCATTTGAGAAGGCAAAACCAGCCAAGGTAAGCAGCCAAACACAACGCACAAGATCAGTTGAGGGAGGTGCCTTATTTGTATCTGCTCAAGAAGAGAACTGAGGGCAGCACTTCCCAGCTCTGCCATCTCTGGCTTGCCTGTTTCAGGAGGCTTTACAGTCCCTGAATACAAACCCTCATGATCCAGGTCAAAGAGTAACAGATCAACAGATAGCAAAACACCAGGGACTGTTCTGTTCCTTACACTATACACATCCTGGTCAGAGGACTTTCTCCAGCAACTCCTATCTCTAGGCAAACAAAATCTAGGTGGGAGGATGTAGCTTTCAGAAAAGACATCCTCTCTCAGAACTATTGGAGAGATGATTGTTTCCCAAAGTTGATCACATCACAGGAAAGCTTCAGGCTGGCCCCAGTACAGACCCATGAGTGAAAATAAGGATTTATAGTGCAGCAGACAGGAGGTAATTACAGTCTGTCTCAATAGTTACCTGGGGACTAACGACCTTGCACAGATGAAATGGTGAGACTATTAGAGCTGATTTTTTGAAAATGCTCAGGCAGTCCTGTGACAGCTGGACAGACAGGGATGTTACTAGAATTGCTGGTCAGAGCAGTATCTGTCAGCACGCTGCCAGGGAAATATGCTGCAGAAATAGAGTCTGCTGCACATGATGCTTGCAGGGCCTCCTGGAGAAACTTTGCTTGCAGCAAGCAATTTGGAAGGATGAGAACAAGGATATCCCTTTTCCTTTGGTTAATGTTAAGCATCTTCCCACTTCCTCAACATTTTTGTGAACTCCATTATCATCTGCTATATAAATGCACAGCCCAGGAAGAGGCATCGTTAGTATGGAATCAAGAAAGGGTAAGAAGAGGAGGATTGATTCTAGGAGGCTGCACAAGAAGAAATCTGGTGACAAAAAAAAAGGGAAAATTTCAAGGAACTAGATTTTTTCTGATGCAGATACTCCCTATGAGCTTTCTGTGGACAAGAGAAACAAAGCCTGACAAGTTACAGATCTAGATGGAATTCTTATCACAGACCACAGCCCCCAAGTCTCTTCTCTTACAAGAGGGGAATGCCTTTGCAGTAACTTCTCAGCTAAAGAATAAGTCTTTTCCCTCAATAGAAATAATATGGAAAACTGATCTCATTTGGGGCCTGAAAAGTCAATACATCGCTATTACAAATGGGACTAGAAAAGAGATGAGAGCTCTGTGAGGAAATAGCATTAAGATATCAGTACTCATACATTTTTTACAAGATGTCTCTAGTGTACAACTGCAACACACAGCTAAAAAAAGCCAATTATTTTAATAATTCAAAAATGAAAGTACACCACAACCAGCAGCTGCTTGACACATACAAGTGGGTGGTTGTGAAAAAAACCCACAATTTTCCCCCCTCTTTATAAATTTCAACCAATTTCTGAGTCCCCTCTGAATGAACATCTCTATCCTAAGTTTCTGAATACCAGCCAAACAAACTCAGTCTCAGACTCTGCAAAGGATCACAAATTGAAGGAGGCTGCCACTCCTTGGAGAGGCAAGATCAGAATGAAAAATTGTCTTGATAATTGGACAGATAGTCCTAACCAACATGAAATTTGGGAAGTTCAAGTACAAAGTATTAACATCAAAAGGAAAAATCAAGGGCGGAAACAAGGGCGAGAATGCTGAGTTATTCACTGACTGAACAGGCAACTGCACAGCACAGAATGGTCGAGCCATAAACTCAGTGAGTCAATGGTATGATGCCATTGCAAACAAGACAAATTTCCTTCTAAGATGTATTATCACAAGTGTTATGTGTATATAACACAAGAGCAATGATTTCACTCTTCTGGAATACTGTATCCATTTTGGGGCACCACAGTTAAAGGGAGATGTAGAGAACTGGAAAAAGTCCAAAGGATAGTAATAGGAAGGATTGAGGTATTGAAAATATGGCCCAGGAAGGATAGATGAAGGAAGTAGATTTGTTTAGTCTACAAAAGAGAAGACTAAGGAGAGATGTAAGAGCAATCTTCTCACATTTAAAAGGTCGGGAAGATTATGATCAATTGCTCTCTGGGTTCCCTAAGAGGAAGAGAAGAAAAATCAGTTTTACTCCAAGCAAAGCAGATTTAAAGGGGTTATTAGGAATGCTTTATGACTATCAACAAAGTTAAATATTAGAGGGTTTTTTATAAGAAGTCAGGCAAACAACCATAAGCATTTTGTAGATGTAATCCTCCTGCCTAAATGCAGAGTGATGAAGGAGATCTCTTCAGGCCCTTTCCAGCACTATGAGATTATGATTTTTTTGTATTAACTTTGGCCCTCAGGAAAAACTCAACACCTGTGGCTTCTCCAGCTTTAGGGAGGTTAAGTTGACAAGTGATAAAATTCCATCCTTTGTTTCTGAGCACACATCAGATTAGTATGTGTTTAGCAGATGAAAACTGATAAATACATGATATACACGCAAATGAACAGGAATGCACACTTTCCTCTGTGTCCATAGAGACCATAGTTTGGCCCTGAATACCAAATTTCTCAGAGCCATTGGACTCCCCAAGCCACATGCAGAGCAAAAAACTGTTTTGCAGTACTTTATTACTGAGTCACATTTATATTTCTGCAGCCTATTTTTTAATTCACTAATAAGGTTCTTTGCTAAAATTTCTGGATTCAGTTCTGCTCTGGAAGAATGAGCTGACAGGAATTTGAGTGTCTTCAAATGTTCATACACCCCCTGTCCCTGAAACATTTCAGCCAATTAACTATCCCTAGATATCCAGGTTTCTTGTCCAACCTTGGAGATACTCCAAAGCACTCCACAAAGTTTGTTAGTCTCCGCTCACTCCTGGAATCTGCCTTTGTGTATTTATTCTGTCACCATAAAAACTCTGCATCCTTTGGGGAAGAAAGCAATTTCTTTGGGGAAGAAATGAATTCACAGATGAAACTTAATTTAAAGGTGTTACCAATAGTAAGGGAGACACGAGTGGATTTAGAGATATTTTAAAACACACTGAAGCATCCTAGGACCCAGACTGAGGAAAAACAAGCCAGATGCTGTAAAACTGGAGAAATGTAGCACATGCTGTTGCTAAAGAAAAATCACCACCATTTTATTCCATAGCTGGTGACAATCAGATAGTTTAGTGTCCTTTCCTGGGGATTAGTCCCTGCACAGCCCAACAAGAAGTCATTTGGATAAGTGGGCATCTCAGGCATTCCTGTAGCAGAAGATTCTGGTTTATTCCTCTACTCTGGCATGTCCTGTGGCCCTGGCACCACTGCTAAACCCAACCTCACTCCCAGCCTTTGTGGGGCAGAAACAGAGGAACATTTCCTGCATCTCTCAAACCCAAGAAGGGGTCAAACCCCTGCAAGAATTAACAGGGTAAAGCACAGCACCCCTCTGCCGAAGCTGTGGTGGGGAGAGGTGCCCTTGACTGCAAATACTGTCTCCACCCCCGGGCCCTGGTGATCAGTTCCCAATTTCATTCAAAACCTGCCTGACCCTTGACTTCACTTTTTTCTTGTGTTAATTGTTCTAGCAGCCTTTTCCAATCCCCCTGCCAAAGGCCTTTAAGTCCTAGTGCTGGTTGGGCTCTGCTCAGAATCCAAACTCGGCACGTTACAAACACCGAAATCAAAAATATTAGCAGGGAATTGGAAAGCTGTTGTGATCCCTCCTGGTCCTGCTTCACTGTGCACTGATGTTTGCAGTGAGACCAAAGCACTGCTCAGAGGAGTGTATTGCTGCAGGAAGAGAGAGAACAAGACACTTGCAGGGAGCCGATTTGATTTGCAATTGCACCCAGACCAAGAAATAAACTACATCATTATCAGCAAATTGAAAACAGATCAGGGGCTGAGTGTGGACTTGAATCATACTAGCACCCCAATGTTGCTTAGAGGGAGCATGGTTCTGGGGGAGTTTAGAGACGGTTTGTCATGATGATAGATGTTGTCCCCAGATATTTATCCTGTACTACTAAGCTGCTCACCAAATGCACAGAAAGCCTGATAGTCAGCATTCATAAAGCTCTGTCACAGCCACGGGGCACACAACACCACTAGCAGAGGGGTCTTGTGCCTCCAGGAGGAAAAAGCAGTTAGTCAACCCACCCAAAGCCTCCGTGGTTTCCCATTTCCATGCTATTTGCATGCTGCAGAGAGATGTCAGCTGGTGTTTCTCGTTGCTCAGGGATGTGGGTCAAAGTCAGGGCTGGTTTAATAAAGGAGTTTGCTGGCGTTTATCAAGGACAAGCGATTCAAGGACACGGGTATTTAAATAGCTAGCTCAAAATCTTGGGATCGATAATGCCAGGGGTCATAGTATTTTTGAATGGAGGGTAGAATTCCTCTACCTGCCACAAGGGCTCTGTGATGACAGGGAATTTGGCAGGGAGCCATTCAGCTCCCTTGACAGGTGTGTAGATATATTCCCTCCATGGGCCATCCACATATCCCTTTTCTAGACACAGTTCTCCTTCAGTGCAGGCAGTTGATCAAGTATTGTTTGACAAACACACAGGTAATTAAAATAAATTTGAAAGAATTTTTTTGGCAGAAAATAATGTTTTCTGCAACAATATTGTAATTGTTGACATAATACTATAAATATATATCTCCCCAATTATCCTAAAATTCAAATTTGTGGGAAAATACACCAAAGATTTAACTTTTTTCTCCTTGGGAAAATGCTTCCTCTGTGATACACACAGACCTGCTCCTGGCAGGTGCTGGCTTCACATAATGAGAAGAGGCAAAACAACAGCTCAAGGGAACTCGACCGTTCCTTCCCTGTGAGAGGATAAATGTGAGCTCTGGTGAGGTTACAACAGGCAGTATATAAGATGTCCAAGACTTTTCAGTGCTGCAGACATCCCACACTTTTTTGCCTGTCTGCCCCACCACACTCCCAGACCACTGGTGCATGGACAGACCCCATCCCTCCCCAGCCTGAACCTTGATGCAGACCATGCAATCTGTTTCCATTCACAGCCAAGGCTTGTTGTGCTGCCAAACTGTCCACTTCCTTGCCAGGTCCATACATTCTCATCCCAAAGGGAAGTGGAAGCTGAAGATTACAATTCCCACAAAACAAAGTCCCTGTATTATATCCATGTTGAGGGCTGCTTCAAACCATCATGCCTGAGAGAAGGCAGCCCCTGCCCTGCTCTAGGCTGCGTATGGGGCTGGTCTGCAAATGATGGCAGCCATAGCCCCTCAGTATCTCACCCCAGCTGCTCTTGGGGACCTCATATGTCAGACACAGCAGAGCCCGTGCACCAGCACTCTGCTAGCACAGCCCCTTGGCTGGAAGGTGGGGTGTGAAGCAGGGCTCCCTTAGCCTTGCTGCTTCAGAAGATACCTTTACGCCTGCAGGAATAACCCCACTCTAGCTTACACAATTCATCACATCTAAGCCTGAACAACTGCATATCTCCACAGCCTGCAGCATCTGAAAGGGGATCTGAAAGGTCTCTGAAAGGGGACTACTGCATGAAGTAGGATACTTAATGCAAATTAACTGATGTACCCGAGGGCATACAAAGAACTAGTGACAGTCAGGGAAAATTGCAGAAATCCTGAATTCTGACATTAGTTGTCTCACTCTAAAGAAGATGGGTGCCTAACTCCTTTAGACAGCTCTGGAAACCCAGGTTTCATCTGCAAGAGGTCAATTGTCTATGGGAAGGAGAAAAGGCTGGTGTCAGCCAGGCTGCTCTGAATGTCAGGTGTTCTGGATTCAGTTCCTGACAGTTTGTTTTTTCTTCCCTTGTAGGTACTCAAGCACTCTTTAATTTAGCTTGAGTGACGATTCCTGTCCCAGGGGTGTTTGGTGAGCAGCCAGCAGCAACCCAGTAATAAAACACCTTCCCATTGCTGGTAAGAGAGCATAAGGGAATTGCACTGTGAAGCACCCAGTCTGGAGAAAGAATGCAGGTAGCCTGCAATGGATCAAGCCCAGCTTCTTCACTCCTCCCTCCCCCAAAATGTCCTGAGCAAAAAAGCAGCAAAATCCTCCCTTGCAGATCTTGTTTGACAGCTGTTTTTTACAGTTTTGTCTGGAACAGCACACAGTCATGACCTATGCTTGCAACACTGCCTATCTACCATCTTTACTCAGCCAGATTGGAAACCAGTTGCCATGGGGGATACCCCTCTAGCTAGAGCCTGATAGGCTTACTCAGGAAACAAGTCACACCAAAAAGCAGGGTATTTTCCCTGACATGGTTTTCAAGGCAAGATTCAGTCTCTGTCAAAAGGCAAAAGCCATATGGCCACAACACACCACAGCCTGGAGTTCCTCTGGCTCTGGGCAGCACAAAGATGATTCTGAGGGCATCAGGACAAAGCCAGAGCACCTGTGGCCCCATGCCAACTGATGTATGATGGATGGAGGGTACCAGGGACACTCAGTCAGGCCTCATGGTTTGTAAAACAAAATACTTAAACAGGAGGTTTTACCCTTTTTATATGTAAACTACTGCAAACAGCAACTCTGAAAAGGAGAAGGCTTCATTTCTAACACCCACGAGTCAAAGCATCTTTGACACTGCAACATAATCTTTCCTGAGCCACTGAATTTCTCATCAAGTCATGTACAAGGAAACTAGGTCAAGGCCAAAGAGAGGGGGACTCCCACTTTCTCTCCCAGGTGTGTTTCTGTCAAGGCTGTGAATTAACAAAGGCAGGACCCTTCTCTGGGCAGGGTCCTGCAGAGCACCATGGCCTCAGGCAGCTTCCTCCAATAGCAGTAATGTACCAACATCCAAGTCAGTTTTTCCATGCTGGGCAGACCTGTAGCTATGAATCCCCAGTGCCTGGCTACATGCACCACTTTATGGCAGGATACAGGAGGGCAGAGACTTTAGAGGGCTTCTCTGTGCACTTCCCATAACAACTGTATTCACCCTAAAAACTGCATCTGGGAGGCAATCCCAAATTTCACCTCTGAAATTACTTTCACTAAACACACATTTAGGCACCTGGTTTTACAAAGCAGTACTGTTTTATATATATAACTGGGAGAGTGCTCCCCATGAACACAAGAGATTAAAGGACGAAAAATTCAGGATGATCTTTCAAGAGAAGCTGTGGAAAATACACCACTTGCTGCCCCATCCCAGTTACTGCTGCCTTTTCAGCAAGCAAAGCTGCTCTTTAGGGATTGGAGGAGCACTCACTCCTTACCCTGGAATATCTGACAGTTTGTGCAGGACAGATATGTTGACCAGAACGGAGCCAGTCTTCGCCCACTTTTAAAAATATTTGCATATTTTACTTTTTTCTCCTTCTTCCTAAACTTCCTTTTGAAATTGTAGGGCTTATATGGAAATTTGGACATGAAAACATTATCCAGAGTTAACTCCAGAATATTTACATCACTGTTCCTTTCACATATGCCTGACCTACAGAGTCCAAAGCAAGCAGTAGACTCCAAAGGGAGTTCCTCCTGCAAATAGTAGGATCGACTCACAAATCATTGCCTCTGGATCCAGCAACCTCCAATGCAAAGTCATGACTGATATTTGCAGGAGCACAATCAGACCACAACGACATTTCCAGCCAAGAAGAGATGAAGTAACTTGGTCTGGTCCTGTTTGGCTCCAGTTAACTGCCAATAAAAAACAAAAATGCAGAGTGGTCACAGGCCTGCCGATAATTTGGGATGTTTCAATTTGTGAAACAAGCTCCATGTTTCTCTCATGACTAGCCATGGAATAACAAACAGGCTGATCTAGTTTCACTGCTGCTTGGATTGTCAGTTTGATTTGTTCTCAGATGTTATAGGTTATATACTGCTTTACAAAGACATTTAGCAAAGCAGAAACACAGAGAGGTCCATGAGTTAACGACACAGTCTCATACGGATTTCAGTCTCATGGTACTTGTAAGCTTTCTCTGAAGCTGCAACGCAGTGAGTTTCTACCGAGCCCTCTCCCTCCTTTTATTTTTTCTTTTTTTTTGGTGGGGAGTATGTTTTTAATTCCTAATGAATTCAGCTTAGTGAAGTTTTGCCCCTTGCTCAAAACATTAACAAGGTCTTGCTTCTCTGTTCAGGCACTTCTTTTCACAAAACATGTTGGAACACAATTACCTTTGAGAACTGTGCCTTTCTGGTAAATTTGGATGAAATTGGTTGCCACAATAAGAATTTTATTTATTTTATTACTTTTGCTTCCTTTTGAAACCAAATTAAAAAAAAAAAAAAACAACAAAAAAAAAAACACCAAAAAGAAACACAACACAGAGAAAAAGTTACTGAAAATAAAGATGAGACTAGAAACAAATCAGAGCCAGCATGAGCAGCCATTTATTCACTATTCAGTGAATAAAGACAGTGTGCTTCTTCTCTGTGGTTCAGCTGTCTCTGGTGGGATGTTCTAGTCTTTGCAGAACAGACTCAGCTTTACTTCATTGTTTGACATTATTTTTATTGCTAATCTGGATGGCCCTGAAAAGAAAAATATTTAAATTACAAAAAAAAAAAAAAGGTTTGCAGACTCAACTAGCTTTGTGAACCCATAAAACAGTTTGAAAGGTTCATAAAACCTTAAAAGCCAGAAAATCCTCCACCCCAATTTCCTTCATCCTTCAGCCCCAGTCTCGCTTCACTCGTTGCAGGATGTTGTAAGCTCCCTCCTCTAACGGATTGTAACTTTTACACTCAGAGCTGATTACACTGCCTTCCCTCTTTCTTGACATCTCCATGCTGAACTGGAGCCTGCATTTGAGCAGAATCCCCCAAGTAACAAACCTGACCCTCTTGCTGCTGGTCAACTGTGAATGAGAGCTGGTGGGGTTACTTGGCTTTGCTCTGATGCCAAGCAATAGTTTGCATAACAGCATATAAGTCCCTAATGTATTATTCTCTATTTTTCTTTTCCGTTCTGCTGGATGAAGAGAAATCCTATTCAGCTCCTTGGCCAGGGGACTGCATCCTCTTTGCAGCATCCCCAACTGGGTACCAGGTGATTTGGGGAGAACAGGAAATCATTATATTTTAATCCAATCAGCAAGCCTGAAGCAGCCTCCACCTCCTAAGGGCCACATTTTATGTTCCAGTAAAGCCCTGCAAAAGGAATATTTTCAGAGGGAAACAGTTTACACTGAAATGCAGCCTGTGAGATTGTTGCCTGAGCCCTGAGTTCCTGGCAGATCCTGTGACCCAAGGCCATGTGTCCCATAGCCTGTGTGGCCAATAGTTGTCAGTTCAGGCTGCTGCCAAACCCTAAGCAGGCAGTTTAAAGCCTCTCATAGGAAATACAGTGGAGCCCCTGCAGTGAAAATGTCCGGGTCGTTTTTTCTGTCTGACACCACTACAAAGGCAGACATCCACAGGCTGTACAGAGCAGAGGCTCTGGACACACAGTAATTAAAGGAAGCCTCCATTGCCTTTTCAGAGGCCTGTGCTCAGAGCCCTTTGGGTGCACTTCTAAAAGGGATTCACTGATGCTATCTAAGGGTTGCTTTCTCCTTGATAAACCTGCATGCTGCCAGTACAGGGATATACCAAACGGTGTCTGTGGAAAGGACCCATCTGCAGATGGGGCTTTGTGAAAGCTCAGCAGCAGGCAAAGCCATTACCACTTGATCTGGTGCCTCTTGTGCCATCAAAACAAGCACAGCAACTACTGCCTCAACACGTCCAGGGAAGCTCTCCCATGGTGCTTTGCAGTGAAAAAAAAAGGCAGGAAGCATTTCCATCCTTACTCCTTTGAGAGCACTGCTGGACATAGCACACCAAGTTTGATACTGTCTATGACAAAGGCTGAAAACAGTCTCAAGAGCCTTGATATCCGGAATATCAGTGCTTGTTGCAGCTAGGGACAGGGACACTTGGTCACCTTTGGGCAGTGTTCATGCATGTGAGTAGCAGGTACATTAGAAACAGCCCTGAGCCCGGCTTCTCCTCATGAGGGCAATTCAGACAGACAGGGAAATTCAAACACTCCCACCTCAGCCCCACACACAGTGGGGGGCATCACATCAACTCTGTGATATTCCAGGAGCTGCAGAGGAAGCCTACAAGGTAATGCTATAGGGGAAAAACCAGAAAAGAAGCTGACTCACCAATGAGAAACTCCAGCCCAGACTGAGAATACTAAAGGAAAAACAATGAAAAGGAGAATACAATACCTCACAACTGATGCCAGTAAAAATGAACCAGTGACCTGCCTCCCTTGAACACAGGCAGAACTGCAAACTTCCTCTAACTGTCTAAACAAAATAAAATCAACCCCATGTTACTTTTATTAAGTTAAGAAAAATGCACACACTGGTCTGAAGCAGGCACCAGCAAAAGAGCTTTAGCTTGAACAGCAAAATATTGGCAAAGATATCAGCAGCTAGGAAATGGCTGTTAGAGCTGGAGGTGTGCTCCAGTTTGTAGGCACTGCTGCTGGCCCCCACTGCCACCCACAGCACTGCCCATTGGTAACCAAAACAGCCCAGGGGCAACCAATGCTTGCCTGGGACAGCAGCTGAGGGAACCCACCCTGTGACCATCACACACAGAGCAGGTACTCGCTGGGGCAAGAGCAGGCCAAGGCACAGAGCCTGAGCTTCTCCACACAGCAAAAGACTACCAAGACCTTTTCTGAAAGAAATCTTTACATAAGTGCTATGTAGCTATTGTTAAGAACATTATGGAAATGCTAAATAAATCAACTACTTAACAGTAAACACTTGCCAATCAGTCTTGATGAACAGAAGTATAGTTTTAATTTGGATTTAGTTGCAGTATTAGTCATTTACAGAACATGCATCTATTATTAATGGTGGCATTTCCTTTTCCCATAAAGCACATTCAGTTTTTCTCAAAATACAAACACATGCTTCTAAAGTCTCCTGAAGAAGATCCAGGATCCTTCATGCACAGCAGCTCCCATTGTGAAAGAAACCCTGAGCTGTTTGCAACATGGTACTAATCACAATCACTGCCAGCAGTCACAGACCTTTATCTAAATAGGGAATTTTAACTCACCGAAACAAATGAGTTACTTATGGGAAAGGAACCTCCCATTTTGCAACCACCACATCTAAATAGGCAGACAGGCTCTTTCTGCAAACCAATATGGATAAGTGGCTGCAATTTTCCTAAGTTGCCTTTAAAACATGAGCTTTATTTTCAGTTCAGCCAGGAATGACCTTGTGTGACTTCGGTTCTAGCCTCCCCTCCTCGGTCTGCAAATTATTACTCTGTAATCGGCAGAAAGGCCTCACTTGTGTTACCAGTGTGCTGCAGCCAATGTGCTATTTCTTGGAAAGACGGCGGCTGCCTGAGTCCAGGGCTGGAGTCAGAGTACTCTGTGAGCTACATTCATTACATAGCAAGAACAACTGAGAAAAAATAAACACTTCTCAACTCTATGACTAACTGAAGCTGTAAATTTCAAACACTTATTACAGACTCCTAGCTTAGCAAAACAACACAGGACGTGTTACATATCAGGGCGTAACCTTTAAAGAAGGACTTGTGCTCTGGGGAAAGTTTTAAAACAGAACAGGATGAAGTTTATGTGCCTTTTTTCATGTGGTTCTTATAATTAACCAAACTGTCACAGAAAATCATCTGAGAAGCCTGGATTCAATCCAGCCTTCTCTAACACATATCCCATCATCCTCTCCACTACTGAAATATCCATACTGTATTCGTTAAATCATTAGGACTAGTGGACAATTTTTCAATACAGTTTTTCTCCAGTCCCTCTGTTTACAAATTTCCTCTAGGCAGATTGTGGGGATTTATCCCTCTTTTCATTTAATAGAGCCAAATATAATTTTTCCCAAGGGACCAGAGCACCAGGTGCTTCCCAAACTGTGTTTTAACACATGTTTTCCCAGTGTACACAACTTACTGCTTAGTCTCTGTGCCTGGTCATTCAGGGCACATGACAATTTCTGATCATGGCTACATAACCTTACTTGACTTAAATACATTAAAGTTAAGTAGCAAAAAACTTCTCTTTCTTAAATACATGCATGTTGACCATGGGCTCAAAATTCATTCCCCATCAACAATGAGCAAGAACTTGCAAAAGAGCAAAAAGGGAAAGCTGCACAAAGAGACCATATGGTAACTTAGCTTCTCATTCAACAAACTGTTTACAAACAGGTTTCAGCTTTATAACCACTTCTCTGTACAATCATAAAATTCAGCCACAGGGGCCTTGGAGTTAGATTTTGTCCAAGATATTTGAATGTTCAAACCTGGATCTTTGCTTATTCCATCATGAAGATCCACATAAAGGAAACTTACACACTGTAGGGAGGATGAGGACAATCCTTAGTCTGAGAAAATTTAGCTCTGTGTATTGGGGATGGGCCATTGTTCACTGAAGGTCACAGTTCATCATGTCCAAAATGCTCTCAGACATCTCTATTACAAGAGCAGCTGGGATGAAAACATACATCAAGAGAAATATGTTGCACACATTTTGTTCTCCATATTCTCTCTCTCTCTCCATAGGTTTTCTCAGATTCAATCAGTGAGAAAATCTGGCTGGTTGAGGAAATATGTAAACACATGTGTTAAGCCATGCAAATATCTGGAAAATGTCTGTTCAGTATAAGAAAGAGTTAACTATGGAAAGACTCAGCCAGTGACTGCAATATTTGTGGCAAGAGAACATTATAATTTTATCATTCTTTCCTATCTTGATACATATAATCTTAAAAGAGATCTAAGGGAACACCAAGATATTTGTAACTGTTTATCTATCAATAGTGTACCTGAGCTGTATGAATATAAATAACAGACTTGTGTTGGTTACAAAATAGTCACTGCTTATCACAGTCACCAAGGTGCAGAAGACAGCTGTCTTTCTAGGTCTGGTTGTAGAGTGCAATAGTGGAAACATGACACTGGAAAGGTTCACCCTGTTCATGAGTCAGGTTATTGCTTTGTATACACTGAAAGGGCTATTTATTTTGATTATACAGAGTGGTTTGAAAGAACAGCTCACATCCACACTCTCATTCTTAGTTTTGTTTCTGATTCACATTGGCTGTTGTAGATGCTCAGTCTGTTTTCCAGGTATTCACATGGAAGTGACTGAGACATGCCAAATTTACCATCAGCTTCTCATTAGTGGCTCTTCCTTGATTATGACATCTGGTGAGGTTGATGACAATAACAGAAGAAAAATGTGAAGTTCAGTCATTTGGAAATTGCTTAAGTGGAGGGCATTTTGCACAGTATGATGTTGAAATGTTAGGAGTGATTGAGGCCAGATTTATAGCTCAAACAGTTTTACATCTGCATTTCATTTTGTACAAAAAACACCTTTAAAACATTTTAATCATTTTCCAACTGACCACGAGCTCCAAATATTCTGTCAGCAATATAACCTAGACCACAGAATTGTTCTCGTTGAAAGGAATTTCCAGAGTATTGTTATATGGCTAGTCCAAAAAACCTGTCCTACTCAAGGCTGTCAGTATCTTAGTTTTGTCTCTGCAGAATGATTTTCAACTGCTGGTCAGTAGGAGAGATTCCTGTAATACTCATGTATATGACAAGGAGCCTATTCACAAACTTTTAGCTATGAGAAAGGACAGCTCATATTTACCCTTCTTCAGTAATGTCCATCCTGCAGATTATCCTGCTAAAGCAACTTCTCCCCAGTACCATCCCACAGTTCAGCATGGCGCTCATGCAGAAATAGGGTAAGTTATGTGAATTTGGTGACTAAGCTGTTACCAAATTAACTAGTTTTCACAGTTATGCAAAAATCGTTTCATTTACAATGATGCTTTCGGAGTGCTATATAGTTGATGAACATGTCTGATCAATTTATGGCACACAGGGAGCACAAACTGAGCTTCAACTGTACTTAATGCTAATCAAATATTCTCCTTAGATAGCACAGATCCAAAACCTCAGTCAAAATTATTCTCTATAACACACTTGATTAACACTGCCACACACAATCAACAATGGTCCAAGGAGCTTGGGCTAACAAAATAAATTAAACCATCTTATGAAGCCAGTCAGTGTACCAAACATGGGCATGCATTGCTTTGAAATGGAAGTTAAGTTCCCAGTTCAGTGTCTAATCACTCTCTTGAGTGCTCACCCACAAGACAAAGATGTACTTAAATGTCACTCATGTCCCTAGAAGGGCAAAAATAATAGTTCTTTCCTGACAAGGCAACTCTTCTCCTTGCACACCATGTAAGGCAAGGTGATAAGACAAAGTTCCCATCCAAGACACAACAGATAAATAAATGGAGTAAGAACATTTCTAACGCAGCCTTGGAATCATTGCCAGGAACAAAGGGGGGGGTGGGGGGGGTTATGATTTTTGCATGTGTTTGAAGTCCATGGTTGGATCATAAACCAAGATGCTCTGATTAAATTCAAAATTCCTATTTGCCAGTGTTAATACCTTTGAGCTAGCAATCTTCTTTGTTACTTGTCTGCCAGATCCTCCTACAGGCTGGTGGGTAAACATGACAAGGTTTGATGGAAAGTTGACAGGATTTTCTGGTGAGTTGCTGTACTCCCAGAACTATCCTCCCTGACAAGGCCCAATGCTGCATTTGCAAGGAGAAAATTGAAAAAGAGGAGAGGTTCCAGCTATTTGCCCTTCTCACTGCCCTTTTTCTCTCCAATAGGCAGAATAGAGTGACTGAAATGATGGAAATTAACTGAGCAGGGAAGGGGGATTCTTTGAACAGATACCTGTTCCTTTTCAAGTAAATATGTTAGTCTCTGATGTATGACCTGCATATAATAATGTAGAAATTCTTCCTGTATTTATTTCTACACCAGAGTTCCTCTTGTCTCTGAAAGATTTACTGTCTTGTTTTTGCCCCATGGCCATTAGGATTCACTTTCCCTGTGTAGTGGCTGGTTGAAGCCACACAGTTTTTTCTTGAGACCCCTTGAGCACAAGAGAGCCTGTCCTGGCTCACCAGCTACCTCCTCCACTCCATCTAGACAGACATATCTATCTGTTGCTTGAGCACATTGTGGTTTGTTCGCACCTTTCCTTGCTGACATTGCCACAATCTACCCAGGCACCTTTGGGCACCAAAAAGGGAATAATGAGCTACCAGGACCCCCAAAATAAGATTTAAAGATGTAGCATTGTATACTCTGACAGATGTGAAAAGGGATTTTACCTCACACATCATGAAGGGCATGAAACATGGACCCCTGACTTGGCAGTGATGAGACCTGAATTTTCCAGTAAAGTAAATTTTCTCCAAATAAAAGAAGTAGAAAATAATAATCAATTATTACAACAGATAACATGAACTGGTCCCCTCTTCGTAACATCAGGGCTAAAGTGATCTCCCCTCACCTAAATCATGTGAAGAGAAACAAATTCAGTCTGTAAAAACAAGCTTCTTGTACCTCAAAGATCTTGTGAGCTAATGAAGTTTGCAAGGCACTTGGAAGGTAAGTGGCACTCTTACAACAACAGAAATGCCTGTTTCAATCACAAACTGCAGTTGCACATGCTGAATGCCATGGGGCAGAATAGCTGAGCAGGACCCTCACTTGGTTTTACCAGACTGAGGCCATTCACTGAGATTAATGCCTCGCTGTTGTTCTCATGGATCTTTCTGGGGCAGGCACTAAGTCCGAAGATAAATTCTCACTCTATGAAAGACTGTCTGACCAGCAAAACCTGGTTTGCAGAGCTGGTCCTGCAGGAGCTGAGCATATAGACAGATGAGTGCACCAGAATAACTGAGCTCCAGCCCCAAAGAACCTACTGGACTGATTCACATTTCATTTCTTTCATATCCCAATGATATTTTAAGTATTCAAGAGTGTTTGAGCTGGAGATCTCTTCCTGATTAGTCCATGATCCAGGAAACCACACAGACCTACTCCAAGTTAAATTTTAAGGCAGACCCCTGGAGTTAATCAGGTGTCTCGTATGCTCAAAATCAGAATAAGTGTTTTTCTGAAGCAAATATGATTACAGAGAAAGCAATGGCCTGCAGTTAAGTCCCCGGAAAAACACTAATTGTTGGCAAACAGCAACTATTAGCAAACATGAAAAATTATAATATCAAGATACACAATGTAATTATCTGTACACAAAACTGCAATATGAACCCTGTATAGCTTTCTTTGTTAAACTGGCCATTTCTCAACACTTGGATGAATGTGAACAAGTTCAAACATAAATCAAAGATATAAGCCAAGACACCTCAACACTGGTGATAAGTCTTCCAGAG
Source organism: Erpornis zantholeuca (assembly GCA_013400515.1). Classification (NCBI taxonomy): domain Eukaryota; kingdom Metazoa; phylum Chordata; class Aves; order Passeriformes; family Timaliidae; genus Erpornis; species Erpornis zantholeuca. The sequence goes on from VZTN01009896.1 coordinate 373,340, forward strand.
TCTGGACTGGACAACACCTTTCAAATAAAATAAATTTCCATAATAGATGCTGTTTATTTTCCTCTACTTCCCTGTTGGCAAAGATACCTACTGAACAATTTATTTTTCACTGCTTGCAAATTTTCTGGCTGTGCCTTCTGATTGTAAACATTGGTGCAAGAATATTTATTTGTTTAGAAGTACACTCTTGGGACGAATGATAAAAGCTATTCTTCAAAATCCTGAAGGATAGGCCAAATTTGAGAAGAAATTACTTTGGCATTGTCAAATCTTGTAATTTTTGTTCTACCTCTTCTACATGCAAGACTTTTTATCCAGGGTAAATGCTAAGAAAAGGAAGTGGGAATCCTGGATTTTTATTTTAGTCTCACTATTTACTGAAATAAAACCTAATAAAGTACCCAGGCAGCTCCTACCCCACTAGGCAGCCAGAGCACAGGAGCAGCCTTGCAGCAAGGACGCTCCAGAGGGGAAGATGAGATGGGTTTGCATCAGTGCAAACTGGGACCATGGTGCTGCTGTGGACAGGGTTGTGGGCACTGAACCCCAGGCTGAGTGCTGGTCACATGAGGGAGAACTAACTCTTGTTCCAAGCTTCCAGCCATCGCTAAATTATAAAAAGCTAGAAAATTTGTCCCAGACAAATTTGTCCAGAATTCAGAAGAGAAATAAAAATAAGGCAACAACTGCAGCCTTCTTTTCTCCTCAGTACTCATGAATTTTTGAAGAGAAAACTGAGATGATTGGTTCATTTTAGCAAAGTGTAAGGTTAACCACCTTCCTTTCTCTTTGCAAATGCTCATATTAGTCAGGAGCAAAGCAGATTTATTCCTCATTTTCCATGTGAATTTTAGTTATAATAAACACCAGCTTTGCAACTAAGTATTTTTTGATTGAACAAAATCTGAGCTGTATAAACCTGTCAGTTTAACACTTGCAGTGCTTCTGACAAAAGAAGCAGTGAACAAGGCAGAGGGGATTATCCCTGCCTGTCAGTTTTGTTGTGGTGTGGTTGCACTGGAAGAGCAGTCGCTATCCTGTTACAATTCTAACTTTTTTTCCCACCAGAGGTCCTGAGTTTTGAGTCCTTTCCCTTCCACTAGATGATTTCTGCCTGAAGTTTATCCTGTGTGGTCTCCTGCCAAATTCTTTTCTAGCGGAAGTTTGTGGCCCATCAGACAAGGCATTCAAATCACTCACATTCGGAAAAGCCATCCTTGCTTTCTCTGGGAGTGCACAGCTTACAAATATCTTGTCTTAAAAGGTTCACATTTTTCATTTGCTTTCCCTCATGCATAGCTCCCAGGAAAAATAGCATGTAAGTTTGCAGTCGGACTGTGCAGTTGTTAGCTGCAAGGTTTTCTTAGCTACTGAAAACTCTGAATTTCTTTGTGTTCTCTATAGGCACAAGAAAATCCAAGATAAATTAAACCTCTTTGTGGGAAAACTCTTCCTGGACCTTTCAAACTGCATGAAGTGGGAGCTCAGTATCACCCTGCTGTGGGAGCAGAGTACCATGTTCCCCAAGCACCTTGGACAATCCCAAGCAGAAATGATCCTCTTTGGGAAAGGGGGAAGAACCCACCCCTCTTACTTCACTTGAGTTGTGTTCACAGCGGACTCTTCATGACAGGAGGGTAAAAGTGGAATGCCCCATGCAGTAATCTTGCCCTCAAACACAGTCATTCTGTATTTCACACTGCAAGCTCAGACAAGAGGAGCAGCAGTGGCTGCCTGATACTCTGAGTAGCAAATCAGAAGCCCAGTCTTCCTGCTGAGCTGAGAAGCAAGCTGTTGATTGCCAGGCTTTCATGATTTCCAGATGGTATGACAGGAGCTGGAGGAAGGCAATTAACAGGTGATTGCAAATAGTTTATCAGGAAAACTATTTCCATCAATGGACAAAACAGTTTGCCATCAGGGTCCTCAAGTTCACTGGATAGAAATAACATCCATAATTTTGGGTTTGCTGTTTCTTGAGTTGATTTACTCTTGGTCACTTTGTCCTTATTTTCACCCAGATAGCTTGACTTACTGCACCCCAGCTGAAGAGGAAAAATGCCTGGAACAGTTAATGTGCAGAGAGCATCAGCTGTGTCTCCCAACTCCCCAGCAACCTCCTGAAATGCTTCATCAAACAGCACTTAGGTACCCAGCCCCACTGGAGCTAAAATGATCGAGAAGAGTCAAAACCACCCTTAAAAGAGCAGAGAAAAGTATAGTCAGCATGAAAATATAGATCACAAACTATTGCTCCATGGAACATGAACACACAGGAAAGGTAAAACTCATTTAACAGCTCCTCACAATTTTCTTCCCCTTGATGGCTCAACATGAGCTCCTAAGCCATGCTGTCTGCACAATGCTATTACTTTCACCTCCCTTAATGTATCCTGATCACCACTTCTCAGTCTCAGTGCCCCACAAACATGACATTTAACAAGCTCCTGTGAAGGTAAGGCAACATTATGCTCAGTTTACAGAAAAACCAGCAAGGCACAGAGCTAAAGACTACCAGCAGCCATGCTAAGAAATCAAGTACCAAGTTCCACCTGGGTTTAGGTACCCACACAACGTGGGGTCAGCATAGCTCCTTCACACTCCCCTCGGAATAACACTAATGGCACATCTACCTGTCTGTCAGGGCCATGCCATCTTGAGTCAAGGCTTATGTTTGAGGACACGATTTTCACAGCCTTTACACCGTGTCCCTAGGTTTTAGCCAGCATTCACCATTTGGCCACAGTGATTTTGTGTTCACAGCATCTTCTCGACTCTGCATATCTCCTCTGGACAGCCCCTAAGCACCATGCTACCTTCCTCTTGTGCAGTCAACACACAAGACTATGACCTGCCTCATATGCAACCAATTAGCCAGCTTTACAGGCAAGTCCTCAAGGCTCCACCTTTCACTTTGTCTCCACAAGGACATCCATCATGATAAAAATGTCTGTCTTCAGCACTGGCAAATTCCTCTTGGGACAGGTAACTATCCCAGAGGTACAGACTGTTTGTACAGCTCTCATAGGCATGTATAAAGCAAAGAGGAGGAATCAGAGAAAGAAAGGCCACAGAAGGTATAATTGTATGAATCTGACCAAAGGAAAGTTAATGGAGATTGATAGGAAGAAATGGCTTCTAGATCAAGGAGGAGTCCAGGAAAAAGTGACAGATTTGCCATTACTTGAGACCATTAAAGGTAGCTTGGATAGAGTTGGGGAAGGAATAAGAGCCCTGAGTTTTTGCATACATCATATGCCAAATAACTACTGCAGAACTGGCTTGCTGCTACAGCTTTTATTTTCTGTATAATTGTTTTTCAGATATTTCAGCTGCACAGAGGAGCTATGTTTTACTCACTTAGTCTTGTTAGGTGGAAAGCACTATCCTACTCACAGCTGATCTTCAAATTCAGACAGGTCTCTCCCACTCCCTGCTGGCAGGTCTGCAAACATTGTTAAAAAACTCTTCTGCATCCTTCTTCCTAGGCAGAGCAGAAGGTACCATGTACAATGTTAAAGTGATCCTCCATATAAACATCACTGTATTCCTTAGCACAAAATTCACTGAGCCTTTTTGTGTAAATTGAATTTTATTTCAACCAGGAAAGCATCAGATCTACAGGAACCAAAATAAAACATGCTAAAATAAGCATCATATTTATGTCCTCATGATCCTGATATTCTAATTGCTCAAATCAGAAATTTAGCCAAACATGTAACAGTCTCTTTTTGTCCTTTAGGATGCCTTTGCAAGGGAAGAAGGTGACCATGAGCTGAAACAGATTGTCCCAAAAAGTTGTGGAGTCTCCCTCACTGGAGATATTCAAGAACTACCTGGACACAATCCTGTGCCATGTGCTCTAGGATGATCCTGCATGAGCAAGAAGGTTGGATCTGATGACTCACTGTGGTTCCTTCCAGCCTGACCCATTCTGTGACTGAGAGGTCAGTGGAGCTGGTACTTTTCATATTACAGGACTGAAATACAGCCAGGACAAATATTCCAGTCCTGAAGCCAGTGTCAAGGTGTACTGACACAAGCAGTGCATGCTGCTCTGCAGACCTGTGCAGATGTCACAGCAGGCTTGAAGGAACACCCGATTTCCACAGGTGCCATGAGGCATCTTCTTCCTCTTGCCATGAGATCTCAAAGAAGTTTTTCCAATGACCTTTTCCTTCTGCTGCGTGGGAATTTTTTGGATGGTCAGTTAAGAGGAGGAGTCAACTCCCTTGAAACCAGCCACAAGCTCACCACCCTCTTACACCCAAGTGAACCCCTCCTTCCATAGCAGCTTTAGCTGTGCTGTCCTGCAAGAGTCACCACCACCAGCAGAGATGAGAGACAGTCGTTCTTGAGAGTCTGCTCTGTATCACTTGAGAATAGATTGTTCCAATATGTTGGGCTGGTTTTATGAGACAGACAAGAGTCCACTGAGACATAAGGTGTAATTATAGTGCAATTCCAATTAAGAGTCAAACTGTGGTCCAATAAGGTAAAAAGGTCATTGCTATATCTGGCAATACAGCTGGATGGTGGTTTTGTACTTGGCTATAAAATGAAGAGAAATCCTAACTGGGCCAAAAATAGCCCTGTCTTCAGCCATGATTTGCTGCCAAGCATCAATCCCGGAGCAAATTCTAAAAGGATATTTGCAGGGATTTTGCTCCTTTGTTTTCGCAGGTTTAGGCTGCAACTTCCTCTCTTTACAAAAAGCTTTTTTTTCCCCCCCTCTCCTTCCCAAACTTTGATTACGAAAGAACTAGCTGAAAAGATCTTTCTTTATAGTGAGTGTCTCATCTGTCAAGTTTTACATTATAGCAAAAAAGAAAACTAGCACATCTTCCTGCTGTAGCTTAAACAAGGATTTAAGGAGCAAACACAGAAAACAGACTTGCCAATTAATCATCAACTGTGGGAAATTATCTCAGAGCACCTCCTAGGGGATGAAGGCTGAGAAAACATCTGGCAGGGAATTGGATAAAGCACTAACTAGGACAACAAATAAGTTAGCAGAGCATTCAAAAGGCAATATAAAGACAGCATAACTTCTTCAAGCTCTGAAATTCCCTCAAAAATTAAATACACTAAAAAATGTTGGACAGTGCTTAAAATCAGAAGTGAAAAGCTGGAGACCAAAGTGTCACGAAAGAGTATGCAAGAGGCTGAATGGAAACCAGCTAAAAAATGAGGAGGAAAGCAGAGGTCCCATGGGGGCTAAAACAAGTACTGTAGGTGCATCAGCCCTGGCACTACAACAATTAGGGCTTATAAAACAATTAGGGCTTATACAAGTGGCTTAGTACACACACAAAGCACAATATCTTTACAAGAATTCAAAGAAATGTTACACAGGAAAATTATTTTTCTTCAGATATATCTTATCCTGGAAGTAAATTTTTGGAAAAAGTTTGTGTGGCTGCTTTTTCACAGTCATAGACATGCAGACAAATGACAACAGATTACAGATTTAATTAAATCCTCGGTGTGGCTTTTCACATTGGGTCTGCAAATGTTAACACATGTCCATGAATGTTGCTAATCAAAAGGGCTGGAGACAGCAACAAGCCCTCCATCTGACCCTCCTTTGAAAATACCTCTGCCATCAGCAGGAATACTATATACCCTTTTAAGGTTTTGGCAGCTACGAATGGGAACTCGGTTTTAAAGCTGGGCCAGCTGCAATGTCAGACTCGTGCTCGTGTCAGCCAATCACGAAGTGTCATCCAATTTTAAGTGCAAAGAGCCTTCTAGTACTGTGTACGAGGACATCCAGGGGAGCAGCATCTCTATGGCTTGCTTCAGAAACAGAGGACACAGACTTGGGAAGGAAAGGCCAAGTCAGTCATGAGATCAATGAATTTTCCATCAGACTGGAATAGAAGGTCCTTTCAAAATAAGGCAGACATCATAGAAATAATTGGTCTTTATCTGATGTCCACTAAAGTAAGAGATTTATCTGGGTCAGGTAAAAACAAACAAACAAACAAACAAAAACAAAAACAAAAACAAAACACAAAACAAAACAAAAAAACAAACAAACAAAAAAAAAAACAAAACAAAACCACCAAAAACTCAACACTTGAGCACAGAGAATTATGCCAACAAGATCTGAGCAAAGATAATATGGATGTGGAGGATAACATGAAAAGCAAAATGCAAGGCTCTGAACTTCTCACCTACAGATATCATGGAAAAGGAGAAAGCCTAGAAAAATTAAAAAAACCCAATTAGCATGTTATGACTTAAGTAACAATATCTGACCTGACAGCAAATTATGCATAAAATCAAATGAATCGACTCCCTCTGGAACAGGCAACATTTTCACCCTGTTCAATAATGCCAGTGAAAAAATCTGAACAGCTCAGATATGCTGCTTGTCCAGAGATAACTTTCTTCCAAGAAACATTTGGCAAAGTGGGCAATGCCTCCATGTCAGAGGATTCTCATTTATCTAGGTTTCTGATGGAAAGAAGGTTTCTTATTTATTTAGGCTTTCCAGAAAGTTGTCAAAAGCTATTTTAATCTGAGAAGAAATGATTTCATCTCACTTACACCTCATGAGAATCACCATCAACTTCAGCAGGACATATTTGCACCAAAATAAAAGGAAATCAGTGGGAGAATTTCCTCATGGTTTTGAATACACTAACAGCGTGAATCCCAAATATGCTCACATGCAGTTGATAACAGATGAAGCAGCAGATCCATTATTTTGTTGATAAATGTTTTAAAAGACATTAAATCCGTGGGCAATCCCATTATAGTAGAGAAAGTTATCTTAAAAACTGTTCATGAGTTCACCTTTGTAGGAAGCACCTTTTATTAGCAGGGGAAATGAACCAATTTTATGTTCATCCAGGCAAAGGCAAGCACTGATTTCTGGAGTAACATGCCAATATGGAAGTGCAACCTTATTTGCGTCAGCACCATGACAGAAATCTGCAGCAGCAATGCAAAAGCAATGCTCTACCCAGCTCTCAGTTACAGTGCCTGAGCCAGAAATGTGCACAGAATAAAGAATTAAAAAATTTGGGAGTGTGCATGACTGCCCACAGCTGCACAAAACAAGCAGGAGAAAGCTGCCTTGCTTCAAGGCTGCTGGACTAAAAGAATTCTCACTTGAGATCTGCTTCAGTGCTCCCTAAGCCAAGAGGAAGACAAGCTGGTCCATAGGGGCCCAGAGCAGAAATTATTGAGACAGGACCTTTACACACACTAACAATTTGAAGAAATTAAAAGAAGAGCCCAGGAAAGGCTTGGCTGGCAGTTCTCAGCATTCTGCACCTGACAATGTGAGCCGCCAATTCATTTGGATATCCTGCCATTTCCAGTTTGATGTGATATGGGAAACAAAACTTCTTGTCCTGACTGCTATTTGAACCCAGCATTTAAATCCCAGGGGAAGAGGCTTCATTAAAGATGCTAGTTCCCAACACAAGACACATACCAAACAACACCCCAAGCTTTGGCTAATTAACCTTCTATCTCCTAAGCTCTCTGTCCTTTTGCTGGAATCACACCGTGGAAACACCACTCTTGCTCCTGCACCTGGTTTTCCATCCTTTCCTGTGATCCCAATGCCTTTGGCTCAGTTTGAATTCCCCATCTCCTCTAGGCCAGCCCCTTGCATTCATCGCTCCTGCAGCATGACAGCCAGATGTGGAGCTCAGCCTCAGCGCCACTCTCTTTTTCACTCAGACTGAAGAGCTGCATCAGCAACTGACATCTTTTTGGTTAAACCTTTTTTCTAAATCATATTACTTGCACACATGTGATCGACTGAAAAGTACTCACAACTGCTGGAAAAAGCAGGCAGAGTCTCCAACTTGCCCATGGATGCAACAGAGGAGCCAGGACTCAATTTCTTTCTAGGAATACTTCCAGATCACACTGGATGCAAGAATCAGTCCAGGAAGCCAAGCTGCTATACACAAACTGCAAACTGTCTGTCAACACCCAAAACTGATCCTGCCCAACTTTCTAAATAACCCAGACCCACAGTATTGTTCTGCTGAATCTCAGAACTGTGCCAGTATTTCTTGGACTGCTCATCTTTAGCTATCAATATATTGAGACTTTGTACTCATATTTTAAAGGCAGAAGCTGGGAATGAAGGTGTAAGCCACTTTGAAAGCCCTCCCTGCACTGAAGGTGTCAGAACAAGCATCAGCCCACTGCCATTCCCATCACTCACATGAAAAAGTCACTGATCAGGAGGAAAGTTTGTTGCTCCCAGCAACTTCTAATGTGCCTGATGCTGGTAGGTGCCTGCCCAGGTAGGCTGGTACCTGTGGAACAACAGCAATCCGAGAATACAATGCAGGAAATAAATTAACACCCAAAGCAAGGAATAAAAGAAATACATCCACATTTGAAAACAAAGGGTCCTCTAATGTCTGCCTGGAACACAAGAAAACTAGACAAGTATAGCAACTATGGAAATCTTTTCCTCCTTCTGGGCAGTGAGTGATTAGTTAGGTCCTGGGCACATCCTGGGCTCATCTTAAAATCTGCTTCCACAGAACAAGGAGTGCATGTCCTGGATTTGGATTGTACCTTTAATTTGTACAGCCTTCCTTAGGGCTTCAGAGATCTTCAATACTAAACATAACAAAAATAAATTAGATAAAAGATAACAGAGCAGAAGCCTTAAGAACAGAAAAATAAAGACAGCAATACACCCAGTACTACCAGTCTGGTTACAAACTGCAGTGAACAGCAAACTTTCCAAATTCTTTTGAAATATTTGAGTGCTGCAGGCATAGCATGATGGATTTAGATTTAAGACACTGAAGAACTATCCAAGAAAACTAAGCCTTTGATTTGCACTCAAGTAAATCTTCCTCTGGATTAATCTGCCCAGCTCTGAGATAACATGTAGATTTTTTTTTTTCTTACACAGCCTAACATAAACAAATCCCCCACATGCAGTGAATGGTGGGGCAGCAAAAAGAAAAGCAGTTTGTACTTTCCAAGGAACGGAAAAACACTTTGTCATCCACTCCAGAGTTTGGCTTTCAGAAGTGCTGCCAGGGCACTGAGTGTTTGATATAACCAGTCTGCTACCAAGAGCTTCATTTAAGCACAGGGAGCTGCCTGCATCGTTGGGTGATTCCCAAAACAACAGGGATCTGGGTAATATCACCTCACCCACTCCTGCTCTCCCTCTGCTAAACATGACAGAGCAATTGAGCTCCAGCCTGAAGAAGCTGGTGGGTACTCACACAACTGCATAAGCTGGTGTTACTGGTCCCCAGGGGATACAAGGCTATGAAGGCAGGCTGGCAATTTTTCACCTGTAGATGAAATCAGCCTTTACAATGACCATCACTTACTTTTCTACCCTCTTCTCCCATCAGCAGCAGTCTGATGTTCCACTGCTTGATGAAGGAAGAAGACAGTGTTTTAGGAGGGACTGAGGTGTGATGAGTTCTTGTCTAACCTGCACAGACCTTATAGAAAAAGACATGTCTTGATTTCCGGTCCCAAATTCCATGGTCAGTCAACCAAACCTCCACAGTAACACACTCTGCCAGTCCCGGCTGGACCCTGCCCCTCTTTGCCATTACAGCCCAGCCTCTGCCCTTCAGGCTCTACCCAAGGTGGAAGGCAGCTCCCTGGGGCCGGGCTCAAGCACAGCCCCTGCACAGAACCTGCTGCCTGCAGGCTGTGTGGGAGCACACGGGTGCTGAGCTCTGCTGGGGGGAAAAGATCTCAGCTCCTCAATTGTCTCCTACGAAATCCCTGCTGTGTCTGTTAGTTTGTTTTCCTCAGCAGCAATTTTTTAGGAACAGCTGAGCACTCAGATTGCCCTTTCCCTGGGACTGAAAGCCAAGCAAACCCAGCTAGCACACACAGCTGCTCCTTCATAGGAGAGTGTTTTGCATCTGGCTAGATCAGTCCTCGAAAGCATGGTGAGAAAACACACTTGGATAGCAGTCAATTAACACAACAAAAGACACTTGAAGCAGTCCTTTGCCTGCTAAATGCTATCCCTGCAGCCAGTCTTCTGGGTTTCTACCACATGCGTTTTCTTCATGCAAGAGAAACTTATCTTGTCTCTTCTTGGCACACCTCAGGCAGCATGCTATTTCCTAAAGACACAACTGGGGTAGCCAAATTGAGCTCGAGTCAGCAATGTGGGTTCTTCAAGCAGTTTCTGCTCGGTGGCAGGTTCCACAGCTGACAAGCCTGTGCCAAGGGACTCTGTGTGTACTGCACTGTAGCAGCAGTTGTGAGGATGCAGGTGATGAAGACTCTTTGGCCCTTAGTCTGATGCATTCCAACATCTTTTCTCACATGGCTACACTGAAGCACCTCTCAGCAGTTTGAAGCAACAATCCTTATACACCTTTGTGGAAACTGGGTCACAGACCCACACTGACCACCCCAGGACCACCCCACCTGCTCACAACGGCTGGATTGGAAAGCAAACCCAGACCTGCCAGCTCTCAAGGCTTCAGCAACAAAGCACCTGATCACAAGCAAAATCACTAGGATTAGCAAGAGACCCTAGTCTTGCAGCTCTCAACTCCACTCAAATTGAGGCAGATCTCTGCTGAACATAGTCTGCAGCCCTGCCAGGAGGGAGCATGGACAGACACAGAGGCTGCTGTTCAGGGCAGTTTCCCACACCTGAAGGGCTCCCTTTTTACACTCCTTTCCAGCAATAGCTGCAGAAACAGCCAGGAGGTTACAGACTCATGCAAATTATTTTACAATGCCCCTGGACTTCACCTTCTGCAGTGTGCTGGTGGGGAGAGAGTGGAAAAAGCAGACACCACTTCCAGCTCAACAACTCCCATTAGAATCAACTGACTGCTTAACAGGGAGATCCTGAATTCAGAGAGTTCAGGCAAGTATGGCATTAGATTATGCCTATATTTACATCTGTCCCAGAGGGCCACATTTCCTGTACTGCAAACCCCACAAGAAGGGGTAATTAGATTTTTCCTTCATTGATGTTTGGCTCTGTTACAGAGGCTTTGGCTTTTTGTTCCTGCAGGAGCTTCCCTGGGGAAACTATTTTCTTGAGTTCTACTTTCTCCTTCTGCCTGGCCTTTGCCTGAGCAAGGGTTACAGTGGGCCCCCAACCTGATCCTCAGGAGGTCTCCAAGGCTGAGGCTGGGCAGGATCCCTGCAGAGACCAGCCTCACTCTGCATCAGGCAGCATGTTGCTGACAGACACCTTCAAAGAAAGGGCAGTTATACAGCAACTGATCTACAGTTGCTCATTCCACTCTCTAAGGAGAAGGATTTCCAGACAGGAGATGTCCCCAGTGCAGCTTTGTGAGGCAGTGGGCATCCCAGAGGTACCAGCATGGACACAGAGTCCCTGCAAGGCTGAGACTCCTCATTGACACACCACACCCTAAAGTTGTGGCACAGGGCCCCCACAAGCCTGCAGATGTAGCAAATCAGACTCCTTTCTTCTTAGATAGTGTGTCTGGCACCCTCATACTAACATCTGAAGTTTACCCAAAAGGCTAATGGGCAAGGAGCTGGAGTTGTCTCTCATCCTGCTCTCTCTGCATAGATTATTTCAGCCTGAAAACTGTGTGAGCAGCAAAATAAGTCCCTGAGAAAAATCTAGTGACTGCATGTGACCTTACCCCTGCAGCACATTGTCAACACATTAATTCACTTCTGGATAAAGTTCTAAAGATTTTGACCTCCAACATCAGGAAGAGTTTCCTCAACAGCCACAGAGCCTGGCAGCCTGCTCCTTGGTTCATGCAATGCTTGCAGGAACTTTTCAATAGAGTCAATAAAGGGAACATAAATAAGTTTCTTAAAATTGTTAATTCTGGCTGTAGACACTTCTGATATCCTTAATCTTCCAGCTACTTGCCATCCATAAAGAAATCATTTGGGAATATAGCCATGACCACACTTTACTGGGGGAAACACACTTAAGCCTATAAAGATCAACGTTCATCTTGAAAGGTTGTGTCACTGCAGGTATTAGTCACAGCTGTATTGACTACTGGCTGAGTCTCTTGGCTGTCACACAACTGGCTCCAGGGAGACCAGGTGAGGTTGGTTTTCTGCCCTCTTAAGCACAACAAACATTTGACAGCAAGATGAAAGTGTGAAAAGGGTTCAGAACATGGGTTTCAGTAACATGGCAGCAACATTCTTTCATTCCTGGTCCTTGTGACATTTTTAACAAAATGTAATGCATTTCATAGATAAAGGTTCTGCTAAAGCTAAGCTTGAGGTATGACGTGCAGGACTCCACAGGGGTGTGGAACACAAATTCCAGGCAGAGCTGGGATAGTGGCAGAGTCCTCAGCAAAGGCACAGTGTCTCTGTACATGCAAGGCACAAGAGAACCAAGGGGTTCCAGCAAATACAGGGAAGTGTGAAGAAGGAATGTTTGCACATGTTTGTCAGACAAGTTTTCTCTTAAGGAAACCCAAGTGGCATGAAAACTCTGTGACCCTCTGTTGGCCTAAGCAGCAGTGACCAGTATTATCCCTCTGCATGTGGCACAGCTCTCACCTCAAATACCCCACCCACAGGTTATGAGCACAAGGCAGCTCAGATCCAGGGCAGATCAAATAATAAATGTATAGAAAGAGCCACATTCCTCCAGGTCTTTCACAGGGGCTTAGGAAAGAGTAAGGAATGAGTCCATGGAACAAGCTCAGGTACCAGGGAGGGGAAATACCCTGGCTGCCTGCTGGGCTGACAATTCCATCATGACTCAGGCCCCAGCTGCAAGCGGAGCACAAGCCACAGTAGCCAGATGGAGAGGACTCAGTGGGCTGGAGCTGAGGAGATGGACAGCCTGCAGGAGACATTGCAATTCTGCTGTACAAAAAGCCTGAATTACACACTGCTGCTGGGATCCAAGGGACAGAGCCAAAAGCTGCTCATATGGCATCCTTTAGCAAGGAGCAGTGCAGGGAGTTTGAAGAGGGATTGCTTTTTGGTAGGTCACATACAGAACAAGCCTCTTTCCCTCTACTGAGAAAGCAACCAAGCAGAACAGCATTTCTGCAAAACTACTTCAATTTGGTTGAATTTACTTCCCTACATAACACAGCTGATAACTAGAAAATGAGATATTTTAGCAAATAGAATATTTACACCTCTTAAAGATATTTCTGAGACACAGGTTTGCTTCCAAACAGTAACAGAGGTAAAAAAAGAACCCCATTTCCCAAGCCATCCATCTGTGCTCATGCTCCAGTCCAGCAGCTGTAGAGCTTCAGTTCTGCCTAATACCTCTCCAGATTTATTGGATGCCAGGCTAAAAAGCCCTGATTGTTCCCTGTTGCAGTATTTTGCCATGGGTGAGGAATGTGGGAGGGATCCATAATATTTTTATGACTATTATATGACCTTCTGTTAACTTAATGGGATAAGTCACAGGGCCCTCCCTGAGAAGAGGGCAAGAATCCCTTGAGATGTATGCTCATGGAGAGGCATAGAGGTCAAACCAACAGTGGAGCCTGAACACTGTTGGGAGTTTTAATTGTGAATTATGAATCTAGGTACTATAAGTTGCTATTTCTGGAGCTGCTAAATTAACATGCAAGTTAGGAACAGGAGGATCTTCTCAAAAGATAGGGCACTTCCGCCTCCCACCAATTAAAGGATGTGAAATTTTTAAGTTCTGTATCTAAAACAGCAGTGATTTGTGGTGCCTGATTTATCAAGGCCATAGAGCACCAAGGCAAAATCTTGCCTTCACTTCTGTCTCTCCTCATGTCAAGGGGAAAACTAATCCCCCAGAAACTCTCTCACCAGCACAGATAATATTTCTTAAAATAGGGTATCATCTCCCCTCAGTTCACTTTTCACACTCTAAAAAGTAAAATTGAGTGGCTGCTGGCTGAAGCTAGATGATGCAACATTCTGTTATAAGAAAATATTGCTAGATTCAAGCTGAGTTTTGCAAGCAGACATAAATCTAAAGCAAGAATGACTTCTTCTAGATGTGGAAATATGAAAGTAAGAGAGCTTGGAGTCATTAAAAGAGAATTTTGCCTCTGGTTAAGACTACTGTTTTCTACTTTTCTGAAAAAGGCTAAAATTTCCTTTGAATTTCATGCCAGAGTTGAAACAAGTTTTGTCATAGGCTACAGGAGATTCACAATCCTGTGTTCCCCAGTCATAGGAAATTTCATATCCATCAGCTAAAAATGCTGCCATAGCTATTCCATAAAGATGTTAATCCACTGAACTAGTGATAGTAAGTGAAATTGGGAACTGCTTGCACTTCTGAGAGGCTTCCTTAGCACCAAAAAGGGCAAGCTAAGCCCCAGCTCCTCTCAGGGCTCGGGGTACCCCAGTGTGGATGGGAAATCCCCATTCCCAGGAGAGTGATGGGCTTTCTGGGGGCTCAGTGTGGCCATTCCTGCAGAGAGGGGAGTGTCTTAGCACCTTTTCTCAGCAGAGCACTGCCCTGTTAGGAGCCCGCACACGCAGAAATTACCTTCATGGGAACTGCCGCTAGCATTGGCCCAAGAGAAGCTGGCAGTCAGGTGCAGAGCCTGCTTGAACCTCAAAACCTTGCTCATCTCCCCAGCATCTTTTTTTGTCAGCAAAGCACAAAACAGACAAGGGCATCAGCAAGTTTCTTTTTAGGGCCAGTGGGTGGGGGAAATACTTTTTCATCCTCTTCATAATTAAAGCACATGTCATCACAGCACATGAGGACAATTTACCTCCTCTCAGGGAGGAGTTTGCTGGCATTCAGCTATGGAAACAATCAGCTGGCTGGTGGTGGTCCTCAAGCCCTGTTTGCTTGTGTGAGGAGTGGTTCCAGCCATGGCAGGGAATCACCCACTGCCCTTCCTGCTCCCAGTAACCACAACTCACAACCAATCTCAATCAGCAGCTACACAAATCTACCAAGGACAAGAGTGATGAGCAATAATTTAGTACCATTTACACCACCAGCTCGGGTGAGCAGCACCATCTCCTCCCAGGACCCCAACACCACCAGGAAAGCCCTTGTTGATGCAGGATGACCAGGGAAACACCTCGGAGCTTGAAGGAGATTTATGTACTTATGAATCATGAAAGTTTCATTTACTCCACTAGTGGTTGCTAAAGGATGAAACAAGTTGTACTGAATGCAACATTTCTACCAAATACATTTAAGGTAAGGAAAAAGCCTTTCAGCTGGAACCAAAGCTGTGTGTGATCACAGATCACCTCCAGCAGGCCTTTCAGGCGAGAGGTCACTAGAGCTGCAGCAGGCTGTGTGCCACTGGAGATGCTGGCAGAAACAGATCTGCCCCATTCCCTCCATGTGTGTAGGGTGTGGGAGGAAGATGAATGCATAATCAGCTCCCAGCTGTCATCAAATGGTTTCTTTTTTGGGGGGCAGGGCATGCTCTCTGAGGGAATGGCAGCAAATCTCCTGGGTGCTCACTTGAGAGACCTGAGTTAAAGCACTGCATCGAGAAAACTCGGGCCTAGCTCTGGTCAGACTTACGTGGTAACTAAAAATTTCCAAATTGGTATAAATATAGACAGATATATAGATGTCTTATAGTCCATAAGACTGGGTTGGTTTTGCAATTTCAAGTTGTATTCAAGTGGGAATGTTTGAAGAAGGGCCTGAATCTGACCCGGGTTCATATCCAAAGGTGGCCTCAATTTCTGGTCCTTTTGCTCACAGCAGGAGTCTCTGGCATTCATGGCCACACAGCCAAGCAAGCCCTGGCCACCTCCTCAGTTTTCAATCATATCCCATGAGTGAAACTTCCATACATTTTATTCCATCCTCATTTTTAGTTTTCTAATTCCTTGGTGGCCTCTCAAACATACTAAATATAAATGTGTGGACCCAGCTATGTAAATAAAGTGGCCCATGTGATGAGCACACATGAGGGCAGGGGGTCTTTCCCTGGTCGATGGGAGGGCTGATTGCCAAGCAAATCCCAAGGTCTGCGCTCCTGCACCAGGAAAGGGAGCCTAAGATTTAGGAGCAGTCATAACTTTTCTCAAAACAGCTGATATTTTTTTCTGCCTAAGGTAGAAAATTACAGGTTCTGGCACACGAAGATCTGCCTCCATCACCAGGAGACAGAGGCACAGAGGAGAGAGGGTCAGGGAACAGAAAAATATGTAGGGAGGAATTTTATGGATAAGTAACACGCAACAAAAAGAGATTACTACTCTTACTTTTGTGTTGGTGATATATGAGCACATCAGTGTTCATTGGGATGCACACCTTGTGGGGATAGTTGAATATCATTTGCTTGAGTGACTCCTTTGTTCCTCCCTGAAACAGAAGCAGCTCAGACTTGAAAAATAAGTGGAGGGGCAGTCCAGGCTGCCAGACAGCTGTGGCTCTACTTCCTGTGCAATATCCCATGGTGGTAGGGGATCTGCCCCTCTGTCAGGTGAGTGGATGTGTCAGGATCTGCATGTACGGTGGTGGGACTAGGTGTGAGGACTGCGAGCTCTCCCTGGTGCACACCCTCCAATGGATAGAGGGTGGCTTTGCTGCCCGTCCCACAGGGAGTCTTTTCTGACTCAAGAGGTTTTTGTCAAGCTCCGCACTCAGACAGTCCTCTGCACCATCCCACAGGGGCAAAGAAGCAGGAGGAAGGTGGTCCAGTGCACATGACTTCCTAAGAGGGTGAGGTCTCAGGGTGGGACAGCAGTGAAAGCACATCCAGGCTCTGGCTCACTGTCACAGTAACATGGAATTGAGCCTGCTCCTAGCCTTCAGCAGGCACAAACGAGCCCATGCCAGGTTCAGGGCCTGGATCACAGTATGAAGGGAATACAGCACAGCCAGTGGGATGCAGAATTGCACGGGATGTCCAAGCCAGGCAATTATAATACATGACAGGAACTTATTTCCATTACCACAGACTCACCTGATGTGCTAGAAAGATTCAAATTTACATCCCAGCTTTCCAGCTAAGGCCAGGACGGTCCCCTCTTCTCCCTCCAAATCATATTATCCATGGCAGGATCACAAGGTTTACAGAGGTAAGCACCCATTTTTTCTGGTCCAGTGCCCAGTGCCTAGGCTGGGAGACCAAGCTGGCATCTGAGGTCTCTCCAGGGACTCATAAGACCTCACGCAACCTCTGTCTCTAGGAGGTCTGTCTCCTTTGCTGCTGCTTCTCCCTGCTCTCAGCCTCTTCCTATTCCCAGCCCCAACTAGGGGTGATGTCACAAAATAATGGTTTTAAAGCTATATGCTTGAAACCCTTTTAGACAATATAGTAAAAGAGGTGATGGATCCTGCTATGCTTGTTTGCTTTGAAGCCTTTTGAAGGCAATGCCAAGTAAAATGAAGCCCGAGAATAAAGGCTACTAACAGGAACACTTTTAGAAATAGCCTCAGCTACACAGCTTCCAAGTCCTTGAGCATTTCTCTATCTCTGCAGCCAAAAACATATGTTTTGCATTGCTTCACATAAATCTCCCTGGTTATTTATCTACATAAACTCTTCTATAAATTGCTCACTGGGACTCAAGATGAAGCAACAGACTCTTTGATGTGTCTCAACCACCAGGTGCATCAATCACTGCTGTGCACACCTTGTTTGCTCCCATGCAGGGAGAAGTTACCGGTCCCCTTTGCCAGAAAAGAGAGCAAAGAGACAAATGGTTTTGATGGATGGATGGATGAATGTCTGTGGGCTAAAATTTATGCACAAAGCTTGTTTATACTGACTCACTAGCACTCCATCCCCCCACTTACTGATAAAACACTGCTTCACAAGTCTTCCTTATGAAATATACTCCCAACAAAGAGCCTGCACATGAATATTTGATCTCTTTGGGAGCTCCTTTTGCACTACTGCATTTCCTCCCATGGTGGCCATTTCTCTCTCTACAGGAACACATAAAATATCAGCCTTATTTTGTGAAGTTAAGGTGGTATTTTAGTTTTGTTACAGACCTGCTCCGCACAGAGAAGGATCTCACCCTTTATCATTATAGCACAACTTTTAGTTCAGGGAATGAATCATGGGTTTAGGTTAGAGTTGAGGTAAGTAACTTCCTCAGTTGAGAGCTAGCATTGTATTTCACAAGGGAAGTGAAGACTTACAGATAGATAGGCAAGATTCATCACCCTTGAGTAAGCTGTGCTGCTGACAATGCAGTGTGATACTATCTGGATCAAGGCATCACCCCGTCTCAGGTTCCCCATTCAAAATGAAAATGAATCAGTGCAATAGATTAGCAGAGAGCATTCACTTTATGATGACACAGCACTCCTTTTGGCCTCATTGTCAGGTCTCAGTGATGAGAGTCAGCCCACATGTACAGAACACTAACATATCACACTACCCCCGGGGAAAGCAACCCCGGGGAAAGCAACCCTTTCACTCCTGCATGGGGCTCCTGCACTGCTGCTGCAAGTTGCTCTCTCCCAGGTGGACAGCTGATAATACATGTTTTTTCGTGGAGTAGAAGTTGAAGGGATGGAGAAGTTGGAAGAGTGGAGATGGAACCTTAGAGAAGCTTGGCTGACAGTTTAAACAGCTACTGTGACAGCCCAAAGCTCATATCCACTGACAGCTGCTGAGGAAGGAATTGGCTGGCTTTGGGAGCAATCTAGAGTCTTTATTCAGGGGTCCCAGCACCTGCTGAACTGCAGATTCTGACAGAAGATGTGTGATTGATTTAATCTCTTCTTCAGCTCTCTATGAATGGGATGAGGCCACCCTGGACTATCTCATGGGTAATTTTTCTGCCTCTGTGCTGCTGCTGTGCGTTTACCTTTGGTGACCCCTGGACTCTGCTTTTTGTGATCTCTGGTGTGGGGCTGGACTTCTTTTACTACAGTCCACTGCTGGAAACAACACATAGTTATTATTAAGGGTGGGGATAGGTCTTTCAAGTCCACTGCTAGAAAAAACATGCTAATCTTTAAGTTGGAGATGGGTCTTTCAATCTTCAATTAACTCCCTATTTGATTACTCCAGTTCCATGGGACTTCTTGTGGGGTGAGGAATTTTTCAGAGTCAGTGGGAGAAGTGGATGTGTACTTACTGGATCCATGTGAAGTGAAATCCATGGGCTTGACATCCAGATTCCAAGCCATGACTATGCTGCCATAAGTGATCCTAAGTACAGCCTTTTCCATCTGCTCTGCCTGCCCATGTGTGCCTTACTGATCACTTCTAGCTGCCTCTTAGACACTGCTAACCAACATATCCACCTGCTAAAGGACTTCCATCAAACTCAAACTCTGGGAATGTTTTAGACTTCAGACCAGACATGGAAAAAGGAGATGTTACACTATTTTTAGTGTGACAGTCCTTTGAGAGCCACTGATGCCAATTTCAGCACGAAGAGCCTCTCCCAAGTTCTACAGCTGATTGATTCATGGTAGGGGGTTCCTGTATGTGTGACAACATGGTCTTTGTGATGTGTCATCTTTGAACACATCTGGAGTTCCCTTGATTATTGTACGGGCGCAGTTCACAGCAACGTAGTCTGACCAAGCCTGCAAGGGGTAACGAGAACTGAGGGGCAGCAGACATGGAGGACATGCAGGGACTTGTGCAGGGTGCAGCCACGCCTTAAGATCACATAAGTAGCTTCCTTTGTGTTTCCCTTCCCTCTTTACATCCAAGATGAGATCTCCACTCATCCACCTGAGAGCCAAGATCAGTCTCACAAAGACCAGAGATTCCTAAGGAAGAGGGACAAAGGCCCAGGTCCCCACTACCCAGGCCAGCCCTGAGCTGTGCTCCCTTTGTCCTGGGCATGCTGCAGCAGCCCCACGGGGCTGAGGCTGTCCCCTTGCCCACTTGCTGCCAGTGGAGCTGACAGCCAGCTCCAAGGCTGGGTTGCCTCACAGTGGAGTGGATCAGTCCCACCAGGGAGGGCTTGTACCTGCAACAGAGAGCAGCCCCTCCTTGGTGCACCAGGCACATCCCTGAGGAGCTCCCTGGCAACTCCCTGCACAGGAGGCTCATGCATCCCACTGGCTGGCTTCCCCCACCCCTTGCTAATTTGGGGGAACACCCCTGTTGCTGTCAGGCCTCTGATGCCTTCATGGTGTTTTGCTGCCCCCAGCCCCACTCCTGCCTCAGCCCTCCTAAATATCTACACTCTGCTGTCAGCAAAGAAACTTCACAGGCAGCTAAGTGGTAAGATCAAAGGTATTCTTTGCCGTGGGGCTTAGATCTGGAATTAGTTCCTTGAAGTTAATCTCAGCTCTCCTGATGACCCTCTCCCTAGTTCCACTGTGACATTCCTTCTTTAGCTGTACTGTAATCCCTCAAAGATCATGCATTTAAATCATACAGTTAGTAATAATAGTATTAATAATAGGAAACAAAGATTTAACTTGGGAACTTTTCTTCCTCTGGATTTCGAGCCTCTTTCTGCAGATTTTCTCTTCAATTTTGTGAGCTAGAAATGTGTTTTCACAGAGAGTCTTGCATAATCACGTGGTTCTGGGAGCTGGACACCAATCTCCGGGAGCCCTGCTGTGGAATTGGAGAACAAATGCATAATAAATAAATGTAATTTTGATAGTTCTTGTTATTACAGCTTAGTTTAAGAAAAACACATGAGTTTTCAACACATATAGACATACACTTGCCTATGTATGCATACATCCTGATCACACATCTCTCTGCCAAATACTATGTAAAATGTCACAAGCTTAGCACACATGGCTCTGCACACTTTGCTCAGCCCACCCCCTTGGAGACCAGAGCAGCATCGGGATGGGGATTGATCCCAGCTGTACTGAGCTGTGCCAAGACCTGAGGGATGGCCAGCCAGGAGCCCCTCACACATGCTGCCACAGGAGACCAATGTTTTTGGAAAGCCTTTAAGGTTGGTGTCAAACAGGTGACCAAATAAGAGAAGGGAAGTTCATGCTGACACGCTGGGAGGTCGTTTTCCTGAGCAAAGGACATTAGCCTGGGGCTGGAGTAGGGAGGCTTGCAGGTGTCACAGGGAAAGCAGGAATCACCAGCAAGTCAGAGTGATAAAGATGCTGTAGAAGTCTGTGAGATCCCCACAAGTGGATCAGATGTGTTCCTACATCCATTTTCTGCTTATGATTGCCTTTGCCAGAGAGCCACCAACCTCCCATGTTGGTGGGACCAACCCCAAGTTTCCTTCCCATGGCGTCACCCCCACATCATCCCACACCACTGTGTGTTGTGAATTTTACTAACACTGGATGCCTGGATGAGAGCTCAGCCCCAGGCACAAGGCACAGCCTGTGCCAACGCCAGGCCTGGCCCCAGGATAAATACAGTGTCTCTCCAAGTGTGACAGCAGTGAGAGGGTCCCCAGGAGGGGCTGTGAGTACAAAGGCTCTTCACCAGCCCCTCCAGCTCACCCTCTGTGTTGGTTCAGCCTGCAGCGCTGCAGCTGTGCACCAGAGTCCTCTGGGGCTGGCTGGTCTCATGTGGGACAATTGGGGCACTGTACTGCTGAGCCTTGGCATTTCTCATGAGGTGGGAAATTCCCAGAGGAGCACACAAGTGTTCGGCAGCATGTTGATCCCTTTGATAGCAGAGCATAAAGCAAAACAGGCCAGTTATTGATTTGTGTTCGCTGCAGCTCTGGGCTCTCTCTAGTCCCCCTCAGATCCGTGTGGTGCCTACCACGCTCTTTTTGTTCAAACAGTAATACTTAATGGTGCCCTTTCATCCCCACCGTGCAGGGGGCCGGCTGCAGCCTGCCTTGCACAGGGAGCAGCCGGGCTGTCTGTGCAGTGGTGGGGTCCTGCTGTCCCCTGCCGGGCATCCCCAGCAGGGCTTGCAGTGCTGCCCCAGGTTTGGAGACTCCAGAGGACATGATTTGCTGTTGCAGTGAAGGCAGAGAGGGCACACTTAGGATTTTCTCTTTAGTTCTTCTGGTTTTGTGACTTCAGGCAGCCCCCTGCCATGTTTTCCCTTGGCTCAGGAGGGAAGGGAGGTCTGCCAAGCTAGCCTCAGGATGTTATCAGTTCATTTAGACTGGTTTGGAAAGCTTCAGACCTCTGGGGATACAAAGCAGAGTGAAACTCTCGCTGACTGCAAGGAGATGGTTGTACCCAGTGAAACCACAGCTGCAATTGTTGGTGCTTCCAATCGACTGGGTCCATCTGCCATCAGCCTGCTGTTGTGACAGTCCATTTCCTCTCCATGGCAGGTGACCTGGTGGGAGGAGGGCACAGGGACGTGGCACATGGCACCACCGCAAAGGCTCTGGGCAGCTGCTTGCTGGCTCCTTGTCCCCTGGTGGGCAAGGGAGAGCATTGGTATCAGTCTGTCTCAGCTGGACACCCTGGTGGGAACACCTCAACTACTTCTGCTCAGAGAAGGGACCAAGGCTGCTGAGCAAGGTGACCTGACATGGTGGTTATAGCTGAGGGCTGAGGAGAGAAGAGGAGGAGAAATATCAGAAGCAGATTTTCAGAAGGTTGTACCAGGCAGTTTGGGAACTGTTTTTATACTCTGGGCAAGCTAAGTTAAGTGTGTTCCCATAGGTTTCTTCCAGAGTATGGCTTGTGGTACCCTATGACCCAGGATGGGATCTCCACTATCTGCAGAACTCTTGCAGCATCACCATTTTGCAGAGACAAATAGAGGTGAGTGTGCTGCCCCCCACAATCTTACAGGGACAGTCACTCTGCACAGATGCTGCCTTGGTCACAGAAGAATGGCCATGGTGGTCGTGCCACAGATAAACTGACTTGAGCAAAGTGTGAGGAGGAAGAGATGAAGACAGAGACTAACACCACCATGAAACCATAACCCTGAGATAAAATCCTCTCAAATCAACCCATACATCACAGGAAGCAGGCTGTAGATGTGAAGCCTGGCTGGCAGCCAAAGTGTAAATGGCAAGCCTCTGTGCAAGAGCAGCGGTTTAATGTGCGGTGGGGACCACTGCTGTTACGTGTCCCAGAACAGGCTGTGCTGGTGCATAGGTTTTGCAATGTTGGTTACAGGCTATTAAACCCCTCTGAGCTCATAATTTGTCAGTCCTCTTTTGACTGCATAAACTCATTCCTAAAAAGCTCACCAAAACACATCATCATTGAGGGTATCATCTTCTGACTTCAGCAAAGGCAGAAGGAGAAGGGACCCTTCTACCAAGAAAAATCAAGTTCATGTGAGGTTGCCTATAGGAGCACTAGCCAAAATATATTCTAAATGGAAGGAAGGAGCTGCTAAAGGGGAGTTGATACAAATGAAGTCTGAGGATACCAACTCACTCCTGCTGAGCACTGGAGTGAGAGAAACACCTAGTGTGACCAGGAAGAATGAGTGAAGACCTTATGCTGCCACAGGCTAAGGGTGTCCCCACGGTGGGGCCAAGGACCTTGGGGAAGGCTAATATAGGCCCACTCAGAGAATGGAGGTTGGGCAGTAGCCAAAGGAACACGGGAAGGAGATGGAAAGTTTAAATTGTTAATGTATTAATCTGGCTTTTCCAAATAGATTCTGTTCCTCCATGACCACCACCACTGCCACCCATACATTTACATTTATTTAAAACCCTGGGGCATGTTGCTCTCCAGAAAGGAAACATTGCTGTCGGGGGCACTTAGACAAAGTCATTTTCTTTCTGGATGAGAGCTCAGTGAAGTTTAATAAGAGTGCCGGAGTAAGAGCCCAGTGTGCTGCCCTGCCCGTGTTGGCTAAGGGGACCCCCACCTCGGGAGGAGGCAGCAGTGCTGCCTTGAGCAGTGCTGGGTGCTGCTGAACGATTGGCCCTCAAAGCTCAGGGCTCCACTCTGGTGTTTTCTGCTTCTCTTCAGGCTTAACCTCGTGGCTCTAAGTGATTCTGAAAGACCCTTTTGCCTTCCTTTCGTCTATTTGCTTTTAAAGGAGTTTTCTACTTTTGACATTTGTAAAGAGACACCTTCAATCCAATATATCAGTGTTAAAATAAGAACAGGATAGCAAGGAAAAAAGCATCCAGACTGTTTTCACAACCTAAAAGAGCCTGCACGACCTGTACAACCTGGCAATCCCTGAGATTAGCTCAATTGGTTAGAGCATGGTGCCAATGACACCAAGGCTGTGGGCTTAACTCACATATGGGCCCTTTACTTAAGAGTTGGACTCAATGACCCATGTGGATCCCTCCCAACTCAGAACATTCTGTGAATCTGTATTCTGTAAACCCCAGGGCTCTTAAGGTGTTTTGGTGATTTCTGGAGGCAGAGGGTGCTTCTGGAGCCTGCAGCAAACACCATTAGAGGGCATGGGAATCACCCAGGCAATGCCCAGCCATAGCAAACAGGGCAGCAGGTACTCCTGCTGGGTTTTCCCTCAGCCTTCATGTGACCTTCCCTGTTGGCTGCCTCTGTTTTCCACTTTCTTGAAAAGGAAGGCACACCACTGAGTTGTGGAAAATGGGTAGTTCCACCAAACATCTGAAATGTTGCAGGAGGACAACAGGAAATGGGAACACACTAAGGGAGTGCTAGTGCCACACTGGGGGTTGTGCCATTCAGCACTGCTCCTCAGGATGCTCTGGAAACCCTTCCCCAGTGGGCTTTTCCATTTTTCACGTGCAAAATGTGCACTGGGCCCAAACCTTGTCAGGATTGCCTGCTGCAAAATCCCTGACACTCACAACCTTGTGAATGTTCAAAAAACCAGTATCAGCAGTTATTTACACGGATCATGGACCCATTTCATAAGCTCAGGCATTTGGCTGCCCTGGGAAGATCCCAGTTTGAAATACAGACCAAAAACCCATGGAAGAGAAGCTGTCACTGTGCCCTTGGAACAAGTTTTCTCTACCCCCAGGACAAGTCAGTACAACATTACTGGCCAATCTCAGCTTTGCGGTGGTAGGCAGGTGAGAAGGGATCACAGAGGACAGGTTCAGCTGGTTGGTCCCTCCCTGCAGGGCTGTCTGTCTGTGAGTTGAGTGTGATTCACCCAGTCCCTTGCTCACTACAGCTTCCCAGCCAGCACAGCGAGAGGCAGGGGCTGCCGTGACTCTGCAGATGCTGGCTGCAGCACAAGGTGAGCTCACTGACCTGAACCCACTGAACCCACAGCCCTGCAGGCACCACACATCCGTGCTGCCCACTGGGACTGTGCTGTGCTCACCTGACCCTCCTGCTGGGACTGCCATGCCAGGACTGCTGTGCTGCTGCCCACACCGTGTCTTCCCTGAGTGGCAGCAGGTGGGGATCGATGGTGATCTCCAGCGAGATGTGCCCTGTTCAAGCACAAAGGAGTGTGGGACTGGGGTCCAGAACAGGCAGTGTTGTCTTGTCCTTCAGACATATGTAGGGCTGCCCCTCTCCTGAGGCAGTGTGTCCTGCAGGGACAAGCCAAGGATCCCCAGACTGTCTACCAAATCCAAGGCAAAGAGTTCAGGATACCTGTGCAGCTCATTCCATATGTTACAACATGTGTGAGACAGTGAGACAGTGGTGCTGTTCAAATGGCTCTGGTAGCTACAAAACAGAAACACATCTCACTGGGGTTCCCAAAAAAAGAAAATCAGATCTCCCTTGTTATGGCTGTCCCAAGTCTGTAGGACCCCTCTGAATACATTTGATCTCCTTGTTCCTGTGATTGCACATCAGCACAGACACTCCCCCAGTCATACTAGTTGGAACCTGGATGGTGACCAGCAGCCATGGCCAGGGGATTAGCTGCAGAGGGCAGTGGGCCTGGGGTGCCCCTCATGACTTGCCAGAAACGTGCTGCTCTCTTGCCAAGAGCAAACATCATCATCCTCACAAATGGTTAACCTACCGGGAGCTGCACAGCACTAATGACTTCACATTCATTTAATCAGCTTGGGCTTCCAGAGCCTCCACCTCAGGAGCAAGGAAGGCTGTGCACCCATGCACTTGGGGTACAAATGCTCCCAAAGCCGCACCCCTGCCTTACCAATCATTAATCACCCAGGGCCGACGAGGAGCAAGCGGAGAGCAGGAAAAGGCCAGGTCTCCACAGCCCCCACGGGAGCAGCAGGAAGCAGCGCTGACCGGTTCCCTGGGGTGGCAGCTCATTCTCCGACCACCCTCCCCTGGGAGGCCCTGTGGAGGTGGCCAGTCCTGCACAAACTGCCCTTTCCTTCAGGAAGGTCACTCGGTCCAGGGAGCAAGAGGCTCTGCCTGTTTCTGGGAGCTGCTGGGCTACGTGTGAGGTGGGGACTCTGAAGAGGAGTTTCTGCCTGACTGTACCGCAGCCTTCATCTCCTCGCCATGCAGCACAAGGCACTTTGGAATGCCCTGGAGTATACATGCCGATTGCTGGGCATCTCCACCGCAGCAGGTAAGAGAAAATTCTCTTTTTCTTTGGCACCAAACGGAACTGTGTGGATGTTGGGACCCCCAGGCTGCCTCCCTGCCTTTAGCCAGCTGTGGCCACAGCCCCATCCTATGAGGGGGACAAGCAAACTTGCTCAGTTTTGCTTTAGGACCCAGGGCGGGAGAGTGCTGGATGCCTGGCCAGAATCTTTCCAAATGCTGTGGGAGACACAGTGAGGCATCAGAAAGGAAGAGCCAACATTCAGAGGGCAAGCTAAAGCACCAAAAAAAAAAAAGAAAACTAAACTGTATTCTTCTGAAACAGACATAGGCATAGGCAAGATGTGAATGAGGCTGAAAAGCAAAATACTCATGGGTGTGCAAAACTGCCGGGCTACTCTGTGGGATGTGAAGATGAAGGAGGAGCTCCTTGTGCTGTGCACAATAAGTCCTGCACCAGACAGGATAGAGAGGTTCCCTCCCAGCCATCCTGGCATAGTTACTACAAAAGCACTGCTCTGCCTCTCTAGCAACCTGTCAGGGAGCAGCTCAGAGCAGTTCAGGTTATAGCTGCAGTACAAACACCATAAATTCACCCACCTGGTGAGTCACATCCTCTCACCCACTGCCAGCAGTTGCTTTGGACCAGGATGTTCTGGGTTTGGTGACACACCCAAGTGCTTGGTTTCAGATAAAATGCAGGTGTTTTGAGCTGGGTGTCAGACACAGCATCTCACTCAGGAGGATGGAACACTGTCTCACATGGAGCATCTCCAGATGAGACTTGGGGAATCAGCTAAAGCTGAGGGATCAGGGGTTGACTCTGGCACTGCTGCTGACTAGCTGTTATGGGACAGGAAAGGCAGCACTCTCTGCCTCAGTTTCCCCCATCAGTAAAGCAGAGATCAAAGGGTCTGGTTTGTCTAAAGGCTGGAGGGGTGAACCAGAAGTTCCTGGTGAGAGGTGGATTGAGGTGGTGCCTGTGGTTCCTGTTTCAGACCCCCAGGGATTTCAGAGTCAGACACTGCAGAGTAAGTCATAGCAGGCCTTCCTACCTTTGTGTTTCCTTTATCAGCTGCAGACAGTCCTGAAGAGACACTTTGCTCAAATCAGGGACAAAGTAGAAAGCACACAGGTTGGCTGAAGCATGCAGAGGTTCCCAAGGACACACAGAGCCCAGCTGGGGTGATGAAGGCTCTGGAATGTGCTTTAAAAGACTGATACTGATAACAGACAGAGTCTCCGAGTCTCCAAGTTTATACAAACTCCCAGTAGATAAGTGCATGTCATGATGATACTGCAACAGTGGGAGATGGGACACAGCTTTAATCAGAAAATGCAGATCTCTTCATTTCTTTATCACCATCCCCTTGGGCCCACATGAGCCTCATGCTGGTTATATTCTCACTTAAAACTCCAGGGAAACCCAGAGAGTTCTTCCTGGGAGAAAATGTGAGCTTGTTGCCATGCAAAAACTAAAGCCAGAACAACAAAATTGAAAGTAGTCTACAATGTGGAAGTGTGTTAGTGGAATATCATCTTTCTCTCCTGCATGTTTTCTTTTCATTATTTTGCAGCATCTGTACCTCTTTCTTTGTTTTCTTTAAGTGAGCAGTGCAGTTATCTGTCTGCTAAGCATCACAGGGCATAGAGAGCTGCACTACAACTTGCTGTGCTTTTCCATAGCTCTGGTGCAATCCTAGTACCACCTGACTTTCCCAAAAGGCAAGTGAAGAATGGGATGTGCCTGTGTTTTATTTCTCTGTGGGTCTCAATGGAGTAAGAAACCAGCTTGATGCAGTGTTTAGTGCTTGATGAGGTGTATGAGGTTTTCGCATGAAATGGAAACCATGCAGGAGAAATTCCCATGGGTTTTGTTTGGAAAAGAACTATGAAAGGGAGAGTGCATCAGCCTCACTAATTGATTCTGAGAAGGCCTAGCCAGCTCCTTATGCTGCTAGTAAATACAAGTTACCCACATAATATAAACCTCCCCTTCCCCCAGGATCTTGGAGTGTAATGGCTCTCTGCAATGGTGAGGCTACAGCATTTCCTTTGTAACAGTAAATGGCTAACTTGTCTTATGGCAAGTTAGCAAAGAGTCATAAAACAGCAGTGTGATTTGCTGCAGTGTTTGCAGCATCTCTAGTTCAGCGATTCTAGGCCTTGTGGTTTCTGTATCCAGGAAACTGTTCCTACTTATTTCTTAATTCTCATGCTTCCAACCATTTAATTCCTAATCATGTGCCTTTAGCCACATGGTTTGGACAAGATCCAAATCAAGGCAGTGACTATTCCAAACAAACACTTTGAAACAGCTCTTTTCTTCTTGCAGATTCTTTATCCAAGCAGCTCTGTAGATAAAGCAGAAGCTGTGCAAAAAGAGGAAATTTCCCCAACCAGAGCAGAGGATCGAGCTAACAGCCAAACTGTAGAATTCTGCATTCATCCACAGGGAGTGAATGAATGAATGAATGTGAATGAATGAACTCCACATTTGTAGGGAAGATTATAAAGAATGGTCCTAAGTCACAAGATAGTAAAAGAAAGTATTTTGCGTGCAGGATTACAGTGTTCTTGCAGCTTCAGAGCTCTCTGATGAGCCTGGTTTCCCTGTGCTGTGCACAGGGCTGGAAAGGCAGTGCACAGGGCTGGAAAGGAGGGTGGCACATTGGCCCCATGTGTTCCCTTGGCTGACAGGGCCCAGCAGATGCAGGTTACACAGGGAAAACACAGAGCGATTTCTTTCAGCCCAGATGGGAATGCTGACCCTTGGCATTGACCTATGCTGCAGTCTTGATGGGCACTGATCTGTGCCCTTATTTGGGAGCCCAGTGCCCTTCCCCAGATTGGACAAACCACAGCTCAGAGAAATAGATCCAACCTGCGTCTCAAATCTTGGCCAGTGTGCATTGAGCAAGACCAGTGGTGAACTTCCAGAGCACCAGTGGATAGGTGGGGTCTGCTCAGTGAGGAGTGAAGACATCAGGTGCAAACAAAAGATTGCTCAGGGTGATGCTCTTGCCATGAAATCTGGGCTCCATTCAGCTCCACACTGCTAACACTTGTGCCCTGTGCACTTCCACATACTGACCAGCTTGCTGCAGCTGGTGTGAGGCATTACATTTCTACTCCGTTTTAGAAATAGTCTTGAAGGGGACTGAAGGATGTTGAAGGAAATTTTCCATCCCCTGAAGCTATTGGCCAATCCATCAAAGACTTTAGCCTTGCTAATACTCTTAATCCCCCTTAAACTGACTCCCTGGTGTTCTGTACTGGCTGGGACACTGAGAGAATGTTCATTCCCTGGTTTTAATCTGCCTGCTCCCATTATATGTTTTTCTGTTTGGCTAGTAAAGGATTCTGATGCTATGGCTACAGCCCTTCGTGAAGGCAGCTGGCACAGGTCCCCTGCTCTGCAGCCACGTGTGGAGTGCAGCAGGCCTGGGCAAGCAGGGAGGGCAAGGGAGTGGGGCTGACAGACACTTGGGGGGACCTGGGCAGAGAAGGATGGGGCAGTGGGTCCTGTGGCTGCTGGGATGTGGCAGCACGACAGAGGGTGGACAGGTCACAGGACACTGCTATCCTCCTCCCCCGGCTGTCCAAGGTCAGCTGGTACTCCCAGAGCACCTTTGCCCAGCCCACACAGTGGCAAGGCTGCTGCAATGGGGGTACTGCTGGGATGGGTTTCAGGGCTGTATGTCAAGGGCAGCACTGAGCTCTGACTCTTCTGGGCTGGTGTGCCAGCATGAATCACTGGTGCTAGCAGTCTTAACATGGTGCCCTGCATGGGAGAAGCAGTCTCTCTAGCCCCTGGGGGAATGGGGGCATCTATTCTGGGAGCTGGAAACTAACCCAAGGGAACTGGGAATTAACCCTTGCAGTCAGCATCTTTCTTACCTTCTCTTTCTAGTGCTGATCGGTGTGGGTGTAGAGACTCTGCAGCAAGGACAGTTCAAAAGCCTGGCTTTCTATCTGCTGTGAGTATTTTTGCCCTTGAAATCAGAGGTGGCAGGGGTGGCAAGATCAACCCCTCCACCACGTGTAGTACCAGACTAGACTGCAACAGCAGCAGGGAACAGTGTCCAAGTCTTTGGGGATTTCAGATCTCCATATTGAGGTTTCAGAAAAATAATCTATTTCTGTTTGAAAAAGAGGTGCTATTGCAGACTCAGGCAGGCCAGAGGTGACACTGGCTGCAAGCTGATTCCCCAGGGACAGAAGGGCTGAGTTTTCCTCCACAAACCAGATGAGCAGAGGGTGTTCAGACTGCAGGACACAGACTGTGTTGCAAGCTGGATAGTAAATTCTGGCCCGGTGTGCCCTTTCTGCCCACCTGGAGAACCTACTCAAGCACAGCCCTGCTCCCCTGACAGCTCCACCTTTCAGTTTTTCAGGGATTGCAGTTACTGTCTGCGAAGGCTTCTTCTTTATCAGTTTGTTCCTGGACA
Source organism: Erpornis zantholeuca (assembly GCA_013400515.1). Classification (NCBI taxonomy): domain Eukaryota; kingdom Metazoa; phylum Chordata; class Aves; order Passeriformes; family Timaliidae; genus Erpornis; species Erpornis zantholeuca. Next base: position 403,973 of record VZTN01009896.1, read on the forward strand.
TGTGCTTCACGTGAGTAGACCCTGCCCACTGCTCTCTAGCCACAGTGGGAGCTCCCTAAGGCACCTTGCCCCTTACAGGCAGCACCAGATCTGGGGGAGCTGCAAGTCCCAGACCAAAGGTCCTGCCCCTAATGCCAAGGCAAGTGCACTCAGACAGGGGGGTGGTAAATGGGTCTATGTGCACACACATTTAAACCTGTCTTTTAACCCAGGCTTGTGTCCTCATTTTCTGAGCATCAGCACAACAAACCCTAGTCTTCAGCATCTGCTTAACACGGTGCATGGGCACAAGGTACCAGGGATGAGAGAAGAGCCAGATCCCCAGGGGGAGCTTCAGCTCCCTCCAGAGACAGCATGGAAGTTAAAGTTAAAACACAGATAATCCTTATGTCCTTCTCAGAGGCCAAGCACTGCTGCTGTCTCCTAGCATAAACTCAAAAGTCCTCACAGCTTAGAGGCAACACCTTGCTCCAGATAATAGGCACTTTATTAGTGAGATGCTGAGGCCTCTTGCAAATGCTCTTCTCCCAACAGGAGATGCTCAGGCTTTACTTACTTCCCTGAAAAACACCCCCATTTCCTGACAAACCTGAGTGAGGATCTGCACATCTAGATGGGTCATGATTAGGTCCAAATCTTCTTGGCATATGGTTGGTGCCTCATCCCACAAGGATCTCTCTTTCTCTCCCCAGTCACAAGCCTGAATCCCTGGCACAAGCCTGCTGGAAGCAAGCTAGACGCCCAGGGAGCTTCCAGAAATTCCTGGGGTACACGCTGCTCTCAGTGGCTTGCTTCCTGCATCCCGTCCTCGTCTGGCATGTCACCATTCCTGGTGAGAAGTTTGGGTGGGCAGTAGCACAGATGGAAGAGGAGCATGGTCTGTCAAGGGCCAGGGAGGGTGGGGATGTGCAGGGAGCTGGGCCGATGGCAGATGACGCTGGGCTAGCCAGACCAAGCACTGCTTGGCAGACCCTTCCCACTTGCCTCAGTCCTCAGCCAACATAGTCTTGTCCCCAGGGTCCATGCTGGTGCTCACTGCCCTGGCCTACTTCCTGCTGAGCAAGAGGAGGAAGAGCCCTGGGCACAAAGAGACACATCCCCAGGCGGGCCAGTACGTGGACCCTTCAGCCACTGAGGCAACCCCAACCATCGTTGGTGACACTGAGCAGACCTTCACCTTCCACGGGGCCCAGAGGGAGCAGCACCGCTCACTCCTGGGCCATATGAAGAGCATCCTGAAGGGCAGCAAGGACAGGAGCTCAGCCCCAGAAACTCCTGCCCAACCAGCAGCCATGCCAGTCCCTCGCAAGCAAGTGCACTTTCAGGAGAAGGTGGTGCAGATCATCCCCTCTGTCAGCGAGAGCTTGGAGGACATGGAGAGTGAGGCTGAGGAAACCACATCGGACACAACACCCATCCTCACCCCACCTGATGCCCCCATCATCCTCGCTCCTCTCAGCTCTGCCGGTCTCTTTTGAGCTGTCATCAGGAATGAGGACAGGACAGACCTGCTACCCTGGAACAGAAGGATGCTCCAGCAGCAGCCAAAGGGCTCCAGGAGGTGGCCCTTTCTGCCTTCCGTACTTTCGGGGTGACAACTGTGCCACCCCCTCTTCAGGGGCAGCCTGCACTGCCTGGTCCCATGCGCTGTGGCAAGGCCAGGGGACAGGCAGTGGTTCGGCCAGGGCAGTGCCAGCACTGTGGGTTTCTGCTCCCACAGCCTCACACGTGTCACAACCCTGTTCACCACTACTCACCACTGGGGTGCTCCTGCCTGACATCATGGCGTGTGCCTCTTTTCTGGCAGCAACAGGCAGGAAGAGAGGAGAGAGCCGTGCCCCAGAGCACCCTCTCTCGGGGCATTGGTGATTGGTGTCCCTCTGGTCCTCACTGCACATTGCAGAGCTCGGGGCTGGGCTACCTTCAGCATAGGGTGCTGCAGCCTGCAGGTTCCCTCACAGCACCTGCGCCCACTGCAGCAGCTTGAGACGTCCAAAACATCATTTCAGAGGTAGGCTGAGACCAAGCACACCCCTGGCCCTAGCACCTGCTTAGTGCCTCCCCAGGCACCCTCCGAGCCCAGAAGGGAAATCATCTCTGGCCTGGGGACACCTAAGCAGGAGTCATTCTGAGTGTCCCCTGCTTGGCCAGACTTCTTGAATTAGAAGAACTTTGAGATGATATAGCAGCCCAGGTCCTGAGGTTCAGCACCATGCTGGCACAGCAGACTGTGTGTAACTCCAATGTGCTAATCACGGCCCCCAAAGGCCAAAGGCAATAATAAAATTACCATGCTGTCCCACCATTTTCTTCCATGCCAGCTCTTCTCTGAACCCCTTATCTCTAGCTTAATCCTAGCATAATTTCTGCCTTTTGAGGACCATTCAGTTATAATCAGGCATTTCTCTCTTCTTTGACATATCCCTTTGGCTCTCTGCCACCTGTGGACGTGGGAAGAGCTCAGGTGGGTGGATTCCCTTGGACATAGGGCATGAAGCCACGTTGTCACCACTGTTGGGATGAAAAGATGTAACTGCTCTGAGCCCAGACACACAGCACTGGGGAGAAGTGGTGGTATTTAGAGAAGGTTCCTGAGACCTGCTAGATTGTTTATAAGGTAGAAGCCACTTAAGCTGTCTGTTTTTCTTGTAAATACATTATTTCTTCTATTTAAGATCTCAGCTCTCCAAGTGGCAATCACCATGTTCATTTAGGAAAGCAGTGTAGGTCAAAGTGTAATCAGAAGGCATCTGAGATAGGAAACCAGTGTTACTTTTTAATAAATACTTTTTAAGTGACTTCTAATTTGTGATATGGCTGAGGAAGAAGATGAAAGATATTTGACTGCTTGTGTTTAATAGTGAAACTGTTGACAAGAGCAGTTTATGAAGGGTTACACACACTCATCAGTCCTACAATGAGATATAGATAAAAAACTTTTTGTTGCATCACCAACAATTAAATGACGGCTGGTATCAATCTGCTCTAAACATGATACATGGATTGGAGACCTCCTGTTTCTGGCTGCATAAATTAACCTTGCACCCTGGCCTGCTGTGCAGGGGAAGAGTCACGTACACACGTGCCTTTAGGGTGGATTTGCACCTGTAAAAATAGCTTCAGAAAACTGCACCCAGTTAGCACTGCACAACTGATAGCAGCAAGCCCAGGATCCAACCACAGCTTCACCCTCAACCTGGTGTATTCATCACATTAGGAGATTTAAAAATAAAGCTATTTTCCTCTAAAACTGATGACAAACATATCTGCAGTATCCAAGGTCCTAACCCAGCCGTGCTAACACGATACCCACCGTGGCCAGCTCTGCCTCAAAAGGCTGTGCTTGGAGATGGTTCCCCAGCTTGACCACACATCTGCTCTGCAATTAGAGCCACTCTAATTAGCAAAGTCAGCTTTCTGCATCATCCAAGGCTCTCCTTTGAACATTGCATAATTAATTGCACACAGGGAGATAAACTTCATTGAAAGGGCACTGCTCCCAATAGGTTAAGCAATCTGCTGACAAGAGAAAAACCATATTTCTGCAGACTCTTCTCCAGCCCTCAGCAAAGCTCATGGGCACCCTGGGTGGGAACAGTTGCTCTGTCAGAAATTTTATCCTTCAGCCCTTACTCGATCATCCAAGCCCATGATATGTACCTGTGGGGATGCAAGGCCAGCTGGCGAAAAACAATGTGGTGACAGCACCTTTGGCACCCTGAAATGTGTAGGGAGCAAATTTCATTGTTCTCTGAAGTGCTTAAAATGCATTTGGAGTTGTTAGAATCTGCACAATTAGGTTTCTGTTTTCAGGCTCATCTTTTAAAAGTCTGTTGTAGACTCCCTTCAGAACCAAGACTGGAGGAAGCTACAGGTGAGGTGTTTTTCAGGCTTCATGGAGCCAGGACTGGACCTGGCTGCTTTTCTTACATACTCCCTTGAGATGTCCTGGCTCTTCTCCTACCCCACAGGTAGTTGGCTCAGGAGACAAAGGCTGGGAAAAAAAAGCTGCTTTTCTCAGGTATTAAATTGCCTGTTCATTTAAGGTCCATGGCTGAATCATTGTGAAGTCTGCCAAGGGGCTGCATCCATGCTGAGGAAGTGACTGCTCCTTCAGAGGCAGACAAGCTGCACCTCAAACAGCATGTGAGCTGCTTCCCAGGTCCCTGACAAGGACTCCATTTTTACATCCCCCTCTCTGCTCCTCACCACCCTTCCACCCCTGGTGGGATGCCATCTTCCAGTTCCATCAGTGTACAGACCTGTCAGCCCAGATAAGCAGTAATTAGGAAAAAGAAAGCAGGTGGCTATCTTCTTGGGTAATGAGCCAGACAAGTTCAGGGAGGGCCAGCCACAAATGAGGGGGATGGGAGATAAAAGAACCCCTTTCAGAGGTAGCAAGCTGTTAGAGCAGCTCAACTGCTTAAAGAACAAAGCCCCAGGCTTTCTTTAAAACCCAGTGCAGAGGAAATGTTCAGCCTCAGGGGGTGTCAGATGACTTTGCAGAGGCTTCAGAGATTATTCACTCAAGTGTGCACTTCTCTGTTGGCCCCACTCCCTGCATCTAGCTGTGAGAGTCATCCCAGGGGCTACTGAAAGCACCAGAGATGCTGCAGAGGGCTGTGGGGGGTCTGTATGAGAAAAGCTCTCATATATGCATAGTAATTGCATGGAAAGAAAAAGACTAAGAACTTGATGCTATGAACTTTGCAGTGCCCAGTGTCTGAATGTGAGCTGCCTGAACTGTAAGTCCACACAGAACTACATGAACTCTGCTATGTAATTTTTGCATGTATTCAAAAATTCATTACTCAGCTGGTCCATTGAGATTAATCCACTGAGTTAGAGTGCATAAAGCTATAAACTTCTGTGGATTCACATAGTGAAAGGAAAAGAGATGAATCATCCAAAAGAAATACATGTCTAAGGTAAAACTCTGTGAGGTAATCCTGGCAGAAATTGTTTCCTTCAAGATTTCCTCCAAAGATTCCCCTGCCTCAGGAAAAATTTGTCTGCTTTACATGTACAGGTGAAGTGGAAACACTCTACAATGCTACTTGAGAGTCCCCATCAAAACTTAGTGAACTGGTATGTTGCAAGTAGTTACTCCATTTTAATATTTGTATGCCAGAAACCCAGATTTTGGTGCAAGCTTCAGTTACAATTCATCTCTTCTTCAGTGCACAAGTGGTTGTTGCAGAGCCCTGGAGACAGGGTCACTACCTGCCCCACCACAGTGCTCTCACCTCACACCAGGGCCTTGGATGGTCATCCTCTGAACCCCCTAGATTCCCACAGGTTCTCTGAGCATTGCTCTGTATTTGAAACATGGAAATCAGTGTTTTACCCAAACAACAGCAGCATTAGGAAAATAAGGCACACTTGGAAAGAAAAGTGTTCAGTTCCTACAGTGTCAGTTCTCTAAATCAGAAATTCCCTGCTTGAATCCATAAATACAACACTTGCATCAGCAAACACCAGTGTCAGCATCAGTGGCATTGGTGGCTTCTAATTCAGAATGGAGCCATATCCACATGCAGGAGAGGACTTTTCCCCACTTGACTCCAAATGCTGCAGGCTCACACACCTGCAACCCTACCACTCAGCTCTGCACCTTCTCCTATCCCAGTCAGGAGAATCTCCCATGTGCTGGGCCAGAAATGCAGTTTCTGTTTTGGCTGGCCTCCTGCATTTTGTGCTATGTGGGAAGTTACAGGAACCAAAACTAGATCCCAAACCTGCCTGGGATTGCTCAGAGCTGTCAGCTTCCTTGTCTGCTCAGCATGATGCAAAAGCAGGAATATGACTTGCAGCCACCGTGTATCAGCTGGTACACCACTAGTGAAACGACTGCATAGCTTATATCCTAATGAATGGTTGAGGTGCCTCTTGCAGTATAATTTTAGTCAATTATTCACTCAGCATGTGACTTTACTGAATCGTGTTTTAAGGCTCTAGGCAAAACACCAGGAACCAACCCAGGCCTTTGGAACACAGAGTAAAGAGAGAATTCCTATTTCAGAGAGGAAAAAAAAAGTAAATAAAAAAGAGGGAAGAGTAATGTTTATTGGCAACTCCTCCTCATCACACCCTGGACTTCCCACAGCTCAGGAGGAAGTTGTGAACAGCATCTTAACACTAATCCCCGTCCCACTCTCATCTTTTCCCTCTGCCCAGCCACTTCTTCACCCTTTTCCACCACTCTTTTCCAACCCAGAGTGCTATTTAAAAAGAAATACTGTCTTGATCAAGTCATGCTAAACAAAATTACATGCACTGTGGCATGGTTGCACAGTTCCTTCCTTCCCCTCCCTCTCCAAAACTCCTGTGTAAGAGTAGCTGTGTTTGGTGCTCCCCTCGATGCCCAGCCCTGCTTTCAGCCCCCAGCCGCTGCTGGCACCCAGCTCCCCAGCTGCTGCACAGCCCACTGCCCCCACACTCGTGCTCCCTGGACAGACACGTCTGCAGATGCAGTTTTGGATGGGGCTTTCAACGCTGCAGAGGGGACAAACATCTACCGAGTTTTTCCTAGAAGGAAAGAAGGCAGCAGATGCAGGGAATATGCCCAGAAAAAAGAGACTATACGGCAGCCCTAGCTAATTTGCTTTGTTTTTACAGGGCTTTTTTTGGCAAATCTCACCTTCCAATTCTTGATGGATGATGCCTGCTGATGCACTACACATTTTTCACCCTAAAAAGCAATTTGGTTTTTTTCAATAATGTTTTTGCTAAATGGCATTAGCTCCTTCAATAGCATGAGAAAGCAAAAGAACACAAAAACTTTTATTGTGCACAAAACTGAGGGGAAAGTTTGGCTACTCTCTAAGCCATGCTCAAGTAAAATTCTCTGGGGGAATTTGGTATAGTGATAGGACTTTTGAATTTTATATAGTAGCCCTACATTTCTCCCTTTCAAGGTAGGAAGGCTTGCTCTGGGTTCTTTATTACTTCTCTTACTTTTGTGTCTATTGAGGAAACAGTCCCCAGCCCATCTCTGTGTATATAACTTTGCAGGAGTGTGGCAAGGAACCTTCATCTGAGAAGTTATTAGGAGGTCAGACTTGAGAAAGAAATTGCACCCTTCAGCAACACCTTCCCCTCAAAAACCCAGGCCCATGCAGGAAAGTGAACTCTATTCATTACTCTCTAAATAATTCTTATTCCATCTCAGCATCTGTTTCTCATGCAAGCATCTGCAAGAATCAGAAGAAGAAATCAGAAGAAATCATCAGCTGCAGAAATGGAAATTCAGTGTCTTCTCCACCAGAGACATGTTGTGTGTTTCACATTGGGACTACATGTTGTGGCAGTGTAAAAATTATGACAATCTCACTGTCAACATCTCTCATGGAAGTGCCCTAAGAAGGAAATTACAAACAAATTCCTGCTGGCTGGTTTGGAAATGGAGAAGGCTCTGCTTTTGTCATTACTTTTCTTGGATTTTATCCAGTACTAAAATACTGCATTTCTGCTATAATAATTTTATCAGCTTCATTGTTTCATGTTTTTTTCACTTCCAACTAACATTAGAACACAAACATTTCCTTATTCAAGATGATTCCTTCTAAATCCAAATTCCATGTTTCTTTTCCACTTACATAGCGCTTTCAACCATGGAAAAGCTGGCACAAAATAGCAAAATATTTTTTGCTTTATGTCCCACAGCAACAATTAAGAATGCCCCAATCCCATTAATTGCAATGCTGCTTGTCCTGAAACTGTGCCACAGGTATGAATTACTTCACCAATACTGTGCATCTAGACAGGGTACAATGCCAGATCGTGTGAGACAAACTACCAGACAAGGTAAAGTAAAAAATACCACATGGAATTTGTCACAGAAGTGCTATTGCATCCACTGTGCTGGTTCTGCCCCAAAACAGTGTCCTGTGGGCCATTCTGGGCAGGCTCTGTCCTTTCTTGTTACTTGCTTATAGCTGTGGAAACTCTTGTATCACCTGTGAAGTGCTCATGCAGCCACTCTAGACTGCACAGAAGTGCCATGCAGAAGCTGAGCTTTTAAAAGTATTTTTACTCAATACTTTTATTAAAAAAATAATTATTCAAGTAACTGCCCCACAACCAGCTGAGTCTGTAAAACAATTAAACACAAAATTGTTAGAAAAATCAAGTTGGGCAATGTCTTAAACTTTTTTTATAGGACTGTAATCCACATGTAACTGGCATTCAGATCAGCCATTCAGATGGGAGTTTTTTCTTATTAACAAGATTTTACATCTCAGGCAAGTACAGTCAAAATTAAAAGTTGAATGGAATTCAATCAAAGCTAATCTCAAGTAGAAAATCAGCAAGAGTAACTCTTAATCAAGTTTTACAGAGCTTTCACTTAACAGTAATTAGAAATTACAAGTTAAATCATATTTCTGAAAACATTCATCTATTTTACAATGGTTTTAATGCTGTAGTTACTAAGACAAAAGATAATTTTATTAATAGCATTTTGCCTTTGTTCTATCCTTTTAAGGAAAGGTTTGATGTCTATGGAAAGCTTTCTTGTGAAGCTGAGTAGGTGTGTACATGGCTCAATACCTGTGCAGAACAGCTGCTAAGAAGAACAGGAGCCAAGTAGAATTTCTGTTTTACTGTGTTGTGGTTTATATTTCATTTGATATCTGTTGTCATGTTTTAAATCTGATTTATTCAAAGCAGTCATGAGAAACTTTATCAGACCTCTGAGCTCATAAGTCTATAAACTTACTCTGCCCTGGATGAATCACTCATAAGTGGATATGTACAAGATGTAGGAGAGGGCAAATGGAGTATTTTTTCCATTCTCCCTGAGCAGAAGTATGGCAACATATAGTCGAATTTGGAACTGAAATTGACTCATATATTAGGAGTATCTCTTTCCCATTCGACGACCAGAAGGCAGAGTAAGAAAACACAAATATATAGCAAACATAAGCAAACATGGTTACATGATGATTAGTTGCCCTGTATAACTTTTCCATCAGCTTTTTAATTCTGAGGTGGTTTGAACACTGTGCAATACTCTGCTGTTGCAGCATCACTGTGTGGTTCCCTGGCAGGAGCAGCAGGACAATGTGCATCACCTCCCAGTGCAGAGGGAGGTCAGTGGATGGGACAGTGAGCCACAGAACACCAGGGTGTGTGTGGGAATGGCTCATACTTACAGCACCACAAACGGAGCTAACCTGCTTTCCCTCAGCTCTTCCAGGAGATACCACACCTTTCCATGCTGTGATTGTATTTAGTAAACCAGGTTCATCTTAAATGACCACCCCTATCTGTTACTAATAAACAACACAATGTGCATTGCAAAATAAGAGCCTGCTATTTCATTTCATGTAAATTTGATAAATCTCTGTTGCTTTGATGGGAAATATCAGGGTGATTGTCTCCAGTTAGGTGCAGTGGCATTATTTCTGACTGTGATTTCTCAGACAGAACTACATGTGTACCCACTGGGTAGCTGATGCACCATGCATTTCATGTTTCGAAGGCAGCAGGCCCCCTGGGATTCACATGCTAACAGGGATAACCTCTGCAGCATGGTTACACACACACTCTATGTTGGACAGATCTCTGCAAGCCAAAGTCTGTTGCAGGTAAGAAAATATACCATGGCTAGAAGAGTCATAAAGGTGTAAAGGTGTAAAAGTCATAAAGGTGTAAAGTAGCCTCACCACCAGAGCAAATACCAAAAACAAATTTATCAGTAACAGGAAAAACAAACAAAAAACCCAACCAAAATCATCTAGCCTGCACAGCATCAAAGAATTGGAAAAAAAAATACTATGAGATTGTCTATCAAGTATTATGAAGTCCCATGATAAAATCAAACCAGATACGATCATGTTAATAATTCCCAGCCTTGTCACAGCTATGAAAAACCACAATTTAAATTAAAATGATGTTATAAGTGAAGGAATTTACTGAGATTTTATTGAAAGGTTGGTTGGCATTTCCATAAAGATTGCTACTCCTGTAGTCATGTGAGATGTGAAGTTATCAGACACTGAGCTCCTGTTCAAAGGGATGCCTCTGTCACAGAGAAAAATCCTGAAGACTGGGAGCACCTGCTGATCCTGGAGAGTTTGTTTGTGACTTTGAATGCACAGAACTGGCTAGTCTGCATCCAGCCCATCCCCATCTGGCACCTGGGAAAGGGAAAATGTTTAGAATTCCTCTCATAAATGACCACTTCTTTCATCCTTTCCCCCCCCACCCCATAATCTTTAGCTACAGCGTGAATTTTGCAGACCACTGATGTTCAGGATTTTAAACAACTTGTTCCTATCAGTCATCACAAACAGAAAACTTGTTCTACACCTGCAAATCTGGTTGTTGCTTTGTGTAAACCAAGTGAAGGTTACCTGAAAATCCAGTCTTCATTATTTACTTATAGTTTTGTAAATAAAACAATCTTTAGGAGATTAAGATAAAACGTTTCACACAGTCCAGACATGATCCAGCAAGAAACTGGTTCAGCCAAAATTGCTACATAAAAAGCCTGAGTCGAATCCCAGAGGCAGGCAAGGTTCTCAAGTCTATCTGAAACATCACTAAAGCCCATTGGTTTCTTCTTGCTGATGGATCCAGGATCTCATTACTGGCACTCTGAGTAGCCCCTTTTCCCACACTCCACTCATCATCTAGTGTCCCACAGGTAGCAACAGCCAATGGAAAAGGAAAAAACAGAGAGATTAGTGCATAAAATTCTGTAATTCTGGAAAAAAATAATCCCTAAAATTCCATCTGAGGTGAATTGCTATGTAAGGGCAAAAATAGCCACTGTGAGTGGAGGATTGCATGAGCACACCCTGTGTGCATATGCACCCTGTATTTATGATTTTACCCATTGGTAGCTGACAGCTGGTGTACCACGTAGAGAAGTCAGTTTGCCGTAAGCAATTATCTACCTCTGGTTTGGATTTAAGTTTCAAATAAATACAGTCCAAGGCTGTAATTCTCTGCAGTCCCAAGTGAAAATTATAGACCAGTGGTCACAGAAGCCATCTCAGAGCTGACCTGCCCCTCATGCTGCTCCCTCCCCCGGCGCCAGTGGCAGCATCACATGTGGAGAGGGCATCACGTGTGGGGAAGGCATCATGTGGGAGATCTGCTGACCTTGGCAATCCTGCAGTGGGGAAGGCAAGGCTGTCTCCTTCCATGGATGATCCCAATGGCCCTCCTGAATGTTCCTTGCTAGGACTTGTATGGAGATGTAGGTATGGAGATGCAGTTCACTTCTACACAATGTGGAACCACCTCCACAGTGCTGAACATGCCAGGTGAGAATTCACAGTACACGAAATGGTAATGATTCTTTCCATATACATTCCAAAATCCTTGGAGACTTGGAACTCCCATCCATTTTTGGGTGGATCCCATTTTCTCTGAACTGGTCTTATTTAAATTCCTCCCTTTGCTAGAGCTGAGCCATGCACAGCCATGCAGAAAACGGTGGCACTAACTTCAGAGTGCCTCCTAATCCAATGCCTTCTGTGGAAACAAATGCTTTCTTATGAAACTTAAAAGGCAGGTACCCAGTATATGTATCACATACAAATATGGCACTGTACAATGCCCATAATTTTAAGGGCTAGTCTGATTGCAGAGGGTCTATAATATGAGAATAAATCATTTATTAACAGTACTTGTGCATGTCTTCATTATTTGAAAATTACATGAATCTGAAAAAATCATTTTGTTTTGTGATGGCATAATCCCTTTTCAAAACATAAAGATGAGTAATCTAGGAGGAGTGTGGAAGCATACAGTGATTGTATTCAAAGGCTTAAAGGAGGAGGGTTGAGCTGCCTTCCTAAGGGAACAATGTTCAGGAGATTATGCTGCCTGTGTGTTTGTCTGCATGTTCCCTGGTTTTCAGCAGAGTCCTCCATGAAATAATTAAGGCTTCGCTGTTTGATGACAAAAAGTTGACAAACTAGAAGGGAAAGAAGTTATATGGTCAGTGTCCTGACCAGTAAAGACTGCAGCATGATTAAGAAATTAGAAGAGGAAGAAGGGGAGCAACAGAGATACCCTAATCGTTGGAAATATTTAACTGGAGCCTGCAATCAACTGTAAGGTACAAACTGACAAGAAACCAGGATTGCTTCATCTAGTGCTCAGGGAACGATTTATTAAACAAAAAAGAATTCTGATAGGATGGAATTAAAATTTTTACAGCTTTGTTAACTGCAAGAATTTACCTGCCTGTTAAAATTTTGTTTAAATATTTTAATTTTTTTTAATTCTTCTTTAAGTATTTTTATATTTTTGTTTAAATTTTTTTTCAATATTTTGTTCAGATATTTTCTTTTTCTCAAGGCAATAAAAGGTGACATTTTTGTCTTCAGTAATCCATTATCTTAAGTCTCTTTCAGTAAAATTTGTAATTAGGACGTCATTTAAGATTTATATGAAAAAATTCTGACTTCCCTTAGGGCACAAAAGGAAGGATTTCAGCCAAATTTTCATTTACTTATTTGAATATTCATTCAGATTAACAGGATTGCAGCTTAGAGCTGTTCAGACAAGTAGCAGGGATAGTTCATGCACAAAAACCTCCTAATTGGAGGTGCCAACGGTAGCATAGGAAGGAAAAAAAAGCTCTGGAGATCAGAATTACTTGAGAAGATTGAACAGCAGTGAGTGGCCCAATGTCCCAGTCGTTAGACATGGACACCACACACTTATTTCAAGATGTCAGGATGACCTGAGCAAGACTGGGGATACAGCAAGTGCTGACAGATTTTGCTGGGCAGTGCTGCAGTGGCGGCAGGGAAAGCAGCAGCAGGGAGATGTCAGCCCAGCTTTGCCAGCTGAGAGACATGGCACAAGGCAAGGGGTACAGACCCTGAAAGTGATGCTGCCAGGGCCAGGTCTCAGCAGGTACCCCAGGTGCTGCTCTGCAGGGCCACTGCTGGCTCACACCGGAATCAGCCTGAGGATCACCACGCCACACTTGTTGGACAGCAAAGACCTGACTAGTTGTTCTGTTTGCCTTCAAAAGGAAAATACAAATTACCAGCTTTTCAGACCCCTTCTCCTCTGATATCGGAGCTTCTCCACTGCAGATTGACCATCCCACTAGAAGAGACAGGCACAGTGTCCTTTTACACAGACCCTGGAAACTCACTGCTTTTCAGATGGCCACTACTAGCTTTTCCAGGGGGGAAACTGTCACAAGACCCCTCTGCAAAGGGATATTCCTGCCTCAAGACCCTTCACAAAATGCTTCCAAAGCAAAGAGGTCATCCTGATCATCAAAAAGACATGGATTTCTTTTGTGATGGTAAGAATTATGCGCTTGTCTGATATTGTTTGTCTTAATGAAAACATATTCCCTTGTTTAATGAAAACTTTGGATGTTTAGTGCAACATGCAGTGAAGCAGAGCTTGAAAGAGGCCCATAAGTTTCATTTGTTTTCTGTGCAATGTTGTGGAACTATGCATTGGCACTAACATTTTAGAAGTTAACTTTCTTCACGTAGCAGGAGTATGAAACAGTTTGTTGACATAAGTAAAAGTGAACATGTAGGTTCTTCATTTGGTTTGGAAAAGTATCACTTTGGGGTCAGCAGGCAAATTTTGTCTTTATAAGGGAAATCTTCCATTAAAAACACAGACTATATTTGATAAGCAGCTTTGCTATTTAAAAGGCATTTCTATAGCTAAGGTTAAAATGCTTTGATGATGTTCCTTTTCCCTTACAAAAGATCAAAACAATATTCTACATCCTAAGTACGAAGTAATCATCTTAGTTCTATAATTACTATATATTTAATTTTTCATTATTTACAGTAAATTATTTCATGTTGGAAAATGAATGGTGATACTCAGAGCAGACCAGTAGTTTGTATTGGTAACTGTATCTTTACTTTTTAAAGAAAAAAGTTTGGATCTATGAGTTAGCAAAATCTTTGCTGTTTCAAAAGAAATTCCTACGGTGTATAAAGGTGCAAGTGAAAAAATAAGTGCTTTACACTTTGGAAAGACAGGTCTGTGATTATCTAACCTGCTGCCATAGCAAAAATTAGGAGGAAGTTGTTTTTAATGCATGAAAAGAATGAACAAACCATGATGGAGATGATTAGTATTTCATATTTGATGAGAACATTCCGACAGAAAGAAGGCAAGGAGAAAAGTACTCATGGAAAGAGAGACAGTGGTCCCAGCCCTCTCTGGGCTGCTGCTCAATCAGCCCCCACTCAACCCAGTTACAGGTATGAAAAGATCCCAGTTTGAATGGAGGTTTTGCAATGCTGTCTCCCCTAGCACCCTCCTTCTGTCCCAGAGCAAACCCATTTAATTCTTAAGATTAAGAAAGACCCAAGTGACTCTGCCCACAGTCCCTTTGACCCTTAAAAATAGCAGGGTAGGTCCTGCTGATGGCAGCGCAAAGCTGACCAGAGACTTCTTTAGTCTGTGCTTACCAGTGCTCAGTGCCCCATGTTCACCAGGACACTGCTGCACACTGAGTGCAAGGCCTGCATAGTGCTCGTACTGGTCCCAGTTCTTCTGCCAGAGGATTTCAATTCACACAAGGCTTTCATCCAGCAACAAGTGCAAGAGAAATAAAGCATACATAATTTTCAGCTTTCCATGTGCGTAGGCAGATGTGTAAATTAGTTTTTTCTTTAATTATAGTTGATACCCATGGGAGTGACAAGATACCGCTCTATACATAACTACACAATTAGCAGAAGGATAAAAAATAATTGTCTGCAGATTGTGAGGCAAAACAGTTTGAACAATGCAAAGCTATAAATTGCAACACAGACTCCATCTTCATCCACCCTCAGAGGTGAAGAAATCCTGGCTTGCATACATTTCACAAACTTCAGCATCAGCCAGAAAATGTTGTGGAAATAATTGCTCTTTTCACAAGTTGTATTTCCCCTGGATAAGTTAACAGAGAGGCTGGTGCTGAGCTTTTCATGTGCAAGCTGCCCCTTCTATGGGTGACTGGCACTGGAGCAGGAGGGCAACACTGCCTGGGACATGAGCAGACAAGGCACCAGCAGTGTGAGCAGCACAGACAGACATTCAGCCCTCTCTGTCCCCCATGAGCCCTTCCTTTTGACACTTCTTACTTTACCTTTGTCATGCAAAAAGTTCATAATTATCTAAGTGCCAACGCAGAGCTGCCTCACTCATCAATTACGAATACTGTGCCGCTCAGCCTTGTTGCTGGTAATCCCCAGGCAAGACCATTGTCCTTGATGATGACCACCAGAAATATTTTTGCAGGCCTGACAGAGCTGAGATCTCCCACCCAAGCAGTGTCTGTTCTCACTCGTGCTTTGTGCTTCTGCACTTCTGTCTCTGTGTATGGACTCCACTGAGAGCAGTTTCTTCACTGTTTGGAGGGGTAGGGCCCATTGCTGAATAGGGAGGTTCTGCCTTCACCCCCCAAACCTGCCTGTGCTGGGAGGCCAACAGCATGCCAGCCAAGGCAACAGGATGGGGTGGGTGGCTGAGGGCAGTTGTTTCATGCTGCTGGGAACCAGGTATTATCCCACGGATTCAGTGGCAAGCACACTGTTAGACCCTGTGCTTAGTTCTCTGTGTTTTTATCCCTCTCAGGAAGCAACTGTTTACACCATTATGACATGAAATGTTTTTAAAGCCATATGAGTGCACAAGGGGATCCTTCTGTTTTTGCTGCTGTGTGTTCCCTTGGAGACTCCTGGACTGCAACTTCCACAAAAACAAGTCTGTCTCTCAATAAAGCATACCTCCCCTTAAAGGCCCTCCTTAACATACTTAAAATAGCCAAACATTTCTGATAACTACGTTCACTAGCTGCATGAAGAAGCCAAAAGGACATATTTGATCCATGATGAACTGCTATATTCAGCTGTATAAAAATATCTTCCATTCCTAAGTCATTTCCAGAGCCAGGTCCAATTCCTGCAGCAGGAGGGAATGGGGAGAGCATAGAGTTTACAGAAAACACTAATATGCTGTACACTATTTTATCCATAAAAAGCACTGGAAAGAGTTGATGCTTCATAAACTGAGCATGTTGTGCACAATTTATATGAAGGCACTTATTTAAATAAGGGCACCTAGAATGACCCATTTAAAGTTTGTTTACATATGACCACACTTGTGAAGATGCAGCCACAACGCTGACAACAACATCTCAACCTTTAAGCATTTCCACTGAATTCCATACCTGGTTATAGTGTGAGTAACTTCCACTGAAACCTGACAATTTACAATGGACTGTGCATGTCTGCTTTTTAAAAAATATCAGCCCAACACTCACACAAGTTCACCTTCTTTGCTCATCTCAAACACTTCAAACACGTACTGCCAATAACCTGCAATGACTTTATCCAGTCGTTTGCTATTTATGGTATTATGCTGTGTTTATGCAATGTTTTAGTGAATTTTTTTATTGTTGGAGCATTGCTTTACACTAAAGAATGAAGCTGGTTTTGTTCACAGAGAGTTAATAGCACATCTTAATGACTTAGAATAGCATAAGGCACTCAAAGGCAAGTACACATTTAAACATTTCACTCATGAAATTCATGTTGAGCTTCAAAAGACACAGAGATTTTAAAAAGGGGGGAACCTGTTTTTCTTACAGGAAAGATGAAAGAACTTGGAGTCTATGAAAGGAAATAATGAGAACATTCATAAAAACATCCCATCCCATGTGTAGAATCAATATTTGAAAACACTCAGTGTTCTAAAACAGCTCTTTGAAAATCATTTCCTCTCCTAATTCCCCACCAGAAACTGAACTCAGAAGTTTCTATTTCTCTTTGAAAGCCTGATAACAAGTCTTGTAGGAACAGGTCATCTCCTGAGGTTTTCTTTCATATTTCTTTCTGATCTGTAAATATTAAAGGAAATAACTTCCGAGGATATATTAAATATTTCTGATCCTTACCACAGACAGTACTGCAAGAAAGAGGCATGCAAGCTATCATATAAGTAGAAATATCAAATCCTGCTCAAAACCTTGATCAATGTTCATGTCAATGTTTAAGCTGATCTGTTCTATGTGGATGAAGAGAATCCATTAGACAGAAAGAATATTTGGAGGAACAAAAATTGGGAACTGAACAAGAAAGAATAATTAGCTTCAAGATTTAAAAATACCTGGAACGTGCAGAACAAAATGTCCACCAGCTTTATAACAGAGTACACAAGGGGAAAAAAAACAACTCAATCATACTTCTGCAAAGTTTGTATTGTTGTAGTAAGGACACCACTCGTGGCAGAACATGGCTGCACTAGGCTTGTACTCCACAAAAAGGAGACTCAAAAAGACCTCTAAATGCCTTAAAAAGGACCTGTCTGAACTCTCTATTCAGGCCTACCTAATTTCCACTGCTGAACAATTTTGGCCCACTCAAAGTATGCTTGAGACCACTGACATGTGTGCCCACCTTGGCAATGTTTTCTGAGTCCATACAGATTATGGAAAAGCTTTCTAGTTTCATAATTATTCATTTAGGAAATATCCATTCAATTCTATGGCTATTTAAGAGGTGAAATATAAATGGAGGAAAATCTCCTGAAACCATGCCAGCAGCAATGTCGAATTAGGGAACAACAACAGAAGCATTAAAAAAATAAAGAAAAGAAAAATATGTGCACTAACACCTGTTAGAGGTATCAGAGTTCCTTCCACCCTTTCCAGATAACATGAGAAGCTGGAATTGGTAGGTTCCTAGTAAAAGAAAAAATTGTTGCAGGTCTACTGACCATTTCATTAGGTATGATAAGGTATATCTATGAATATATTTGTTTTAAAAATTCCTGATCCTTCTCTGCCACTCTACAGAGGCTGGTATTCTCCTTAAAAATCCAGCAGTCTTTGATAGCAGAAGAGCCTTGTTATAGCTGTGGTGGCTAAGGATCTGAAAAGCACGAGGTCTGAGAATAAAAGGAGTCACCTCTTTCTGGTGCTGCATCAGGGAAAAGCTGAAGAGATAGTAGAAGGAATGAGGAGTGGGAAAGACACAGAGGCTTATTGTCAAGTTGCTGCATGATTGGGAAAAAAACAGTGCATGACCATCCTTTCACTGCCAGCACTGCTTCCAAACAGCCAGGAATTGAGTTTTCATTCTTCTGCAGCCGCAGCTGCTCAGCCAAACACATGACTTCGGGCACAAGGTCAGTAATGTTTTGATTTATTTATCTTCCAAAACTGGTGAAGACTTCATGGGAGCTGCAAAAGACAGTATCAAACCTGAGGAGCTGCTTTATTAATTAGGGACAAATGTATTTCATTGTGTTGTTTTGCTTGTAAGCCTTGTAAGTGAAAGTATGATTGTTTCTTGAAAGATTCCTTTTGGCTAAAGAGGTTCAGGCCTGGCTTACCTAGCCTGAATTTGGATAACTCTGGGATAGCTGAAGAGGTATGGGAAGATGACAAGTGAGGGAATAAGAAAGTGGTGGCTTTAAACCAAAAGGTAGGGTGCTAGCTCAGTAAAACAAAGGTTTCTAAATGTCCCTTTTTCTACAAAAGCAGACAAGAATTTTCAACACACAAATTGTACCAGCATGTAGTGCTAGAATTTTAGTATATAATTTATTGGTCAGTGATAAGAAAAAAAAATGCTATCCATATTATCTGTGAAAAAAATTTAAAAGCCTTCTTGATTAGGAAAACAATAAATGCAATAGATTTTTTGGCTTATTCAGTCTGACTAAAAGATCTGTATCTGAGAAAACAGAAGTTTAGATGTGGCCTCCATGGGGTGGTATAGTGTAGAGAAGACACTAATTCAAATACTGCATTTTCTTTGAGCTTAGTCTTCACAGACCATGGAGCTGCTATTTGTCCATGTAAGCAGGATACCTACTTCTCAGGTTTTTTGTTCCTTTTTTTGCTTAACAAAACTTGATGTGCCTGCATTCAGTCTCTATCTAGCTTTCCATTTAGCAGAGCTTTATTTTCCTTTCTCCATCCTCATCCCATGGAGTGGATAAATCTTGTCACTGAGCAGGTTTGTATAAATTTTACTAGGCAACTATAAAGAACTGCTTTATTTACACTCCTAAGTTTTTAATTAAATTATAAATATTTACATTTTTTTATTTTCATTCGTTTTTACTTTTTTCCACTAACTATCCATCAATTTAGTTATCTCCACTTTGAAATCTTCCCTGTGACAATGATTGATTTACTTACGAGTTACCCAATAATTCTGTGTTTCCCAGAGTTAGCCAGAAATATTTCCAAATTCAGCTACAGATCAAATGCATGTCGTGGTAATGCAAGTGACCTACTTCTCAGACAAAGGAGTGAAATCCGTTGCTCCAGAAGCTTTGCTCCTTTTCTTGGACTCATTATATTTTTGCCTTGATCAAGAGCAGCATCCTAGTCCACACCTTAGCAGAGGGTCCAGGTTGCTGCCTAACACCCTCAGATAGGTGTTTGAAGTCAGATTTTTCCATTTAATTAACAAGTAATGAGTACCAGACTGTCTCTGTTCAGTATTAGACAGCACTTTCCTCATCAGAAAAGTACAGAACCTGTCTGGATTGCAAGTGCAGAGCAGGACTACTGACAGATGAATATATTGTTTTTTGCAGAAAGAAGATATGGCTCTTCGTTGCTGTTACATGTTTGTTTCAGGGAATTACTTACTCAGAAGAACTGAGGAGAATGAAGAGAGCTGTGGATCCTGAAGCCTTTATGAGTATTGTAAGTTGGTTGGTGGAGAGACCTGAGGATGGATGTTATGCATGACTTATAGCAGAGGGGTTTCTGTGTTAGAAATAGCAAGGTGGATAAACCACCTTTATTTAACCTGTCCTCTCTAGTCACTGTGTACACTACTGCTTTCTCTTCTATTCTCCTCTGCCTGCATGTATAACAGCTCATCTTCTCTCTGACAGAAATTAAAGCAAATAGTAAATTTCCAAACTTAATTTCCTTTCAAGTATCAGTTACCAGCTTGCTTTTGCTGGCACTACCTTCCTATCTGAAAGAATAACTATCTGGAATGTCAGCATTTCACCTGCAATAAAGTCCATAAATAACTAGTGGCGACCAGCAGAGACCAGAAATGGCTAGCTTTCAGAAGAGCACCTCTTGCCAAGTAAGCTTGTTTAGGTCTTTAGTCACTTGCTCAAATCCTGGGGATTCTGTCCTGCATGACAAAATACATTGAGTAATTCTCCAAGTATGAGTTGTAAAAACCAATCCTCTTTTGTAAAAAAACAGGTTGAAAATTGCAGGTCAGAAGTAGTATTTTCTTCAGAGATTAAGATGGGCTGTGCTAGAGATTTCCCTTGCAACAGTGAAATTGCCTGATGTTTTCTTTTTCCATATTGTAGTCAGCTTTTCAGCAGTGCTCATCGCATCTGCACTGTTCACAATACTGTATTTGTGAAGCTCTCTGGATTTCTCTGAGGGTAATTTAAACAAGCTGGCTCCAGGCTGGGTCGAAGCAAATCAGAATAATTGCACCCGGGCAGCTCCTCATCTCAGCCACACATCTCATCTCAGCTCATAAACTCTTATGAGCTTATAGTGATTCTTATATCACCAGAATGCAAGGGTTTGTGACGATTGCATGGCAGGAGTGTAATACAGGTTTTATATGACATAATTTTAACTGGAGAGCAAAACCCTAGGTATAACATAATGAAAAATGGAAATTCGTTGTTGCTTTAGGATTACATACATTCAGATGCCTAAGGTGTGTAGGCTAAATCCCCAGCTGTACCTGCTTTCTAACATTTCTTGATTGTGAATATCTTATAATATATGAAATGTACTTGTGCAAGCAAATGCCTTTGTACGTTCTCTCCTAGAATGAGCTCATTACTTACAAAGGGTACCCCAGCGAGGAGTATGAAGTGATGACAGAAGATGGTTATACCATTACCATTAACAGAATCCCTTATGGTACTCAGAATCAAGGAAACCCAGGTACAGTTCTTTAATATGACACAAAACCAGCCTAGATAGGGCATATTGTCAGAAGAGATACCTTGTATACCACCAAAGCTTGTGCGCATGAGTGAAATTTTAGCAGACTTCTGGCTGCCCTGAACAACCTATAAGATAGACAGAATTAATGTCAAGCACACCTATTTATAATAAAAATCCACTATAAAATGAAGCATATGTTTCCTAGTAAGGGTTGTGAATAAAACTTAAAAAAAAAAAGAAATAGGAAAAATGTTGCCTAATCAGCTGGTTTTGCAAAAGCTTTTCCACTGTCTAATTTTGCTTTTCTTTTTCTTACACTTGGGTAGTATCAGTGTCTGATTCATAGTTTGGGTAAAGAAAACCTCTGAAAACAATCCCAAACCTTCACCTCTGCATCAGTTTTGAGCATCTCAAGCCAATGTGGATGAGCTTTACAAACAATGACCAGAGGGTGCCAAGTTAGTTTTCTCTGGTGTCAGGCAGATCTTTCCATAAATTCTTAAAGAACCTTAGAAGTTGTCTCTTGTAGAAAAATATGTTTTGTTCTTATGATTAGTTGATGCAGGAAAAAATGCCAGTATTGAATACGAGACAGTAATGTCCCTGAACTATCAGGAAATGAAAAGATAAAAACTATTATAAACTCTTGTTTTGGTTTTGCTTTATTTTTCAGCTTCAAGACCTGCTGTGTTTCTCCAGCATGGATTATTGGGAGATGCTAGTAACTGGGTCACAAACATGCCCAACAACAGCTTGGGCTTCCTACTAGCTGATGCTGGATTTGATGTTTGGATGGGAAACAGCAGAGGGAATCGTTGGTCAAGAAAACATCAAAAGTATTCTATTGATCAAGATGAATTCTGGGCTTTCAGGTAGACAGAACCACTGGAGGGGATATCCATTGCCCTTCCCTACATGTTTATTTCATCTGGCTAAATCAGGGATTTACATATGGTACTTTTTAATAAGCATTCTTTACATTTGTTTTTGCTGAGGTGCCCCTATAAAAGCATGTGAACTGTAATGGAGACTACTTTAATTACTGCTTGAACTGGTTCTTCAAACTAGAGGTATAGCAGCAGAACAACTCAGAGGAACCTGCACAGGCCATGTCCAAGCTATTCCTCAGATCTGGAGACAGTTTTGGCAGCTGCTTAGAAACACTGGTCTGTGTAATACAATAACCCAAAAAACTCTTGAGTAGTATCTTCCATATCTACTGCCAGAAAAACACAGAACTTGGAACAATTGAATGATTCACTAAATCATTCAGACTCTTTCTTTGCTGAAAAGCCATTAATAAAAGCGTGAATTCAATTTAAATTCTGGTTTTTAATTATGCATGCCTCTCTTTCAATCTCCTGCCTGCAGTTTTGATGAGATGGCAAAGTTTGATCTTCCAGCAGCAATAAATTTCATTTTGGAGAAAACAGGACAGGAAAAGTTGTACTATATTGGCTATTCACAAGGTACTACCATTGGTAAGTTACACAAGAGAGAGGAATTATTCAGGAAAACAGGAGTAAAATGTGATTTGAGATACTGAGTTACTGAATGTACCTGAGATTTTCATTAACTCTTTGTAGATGTGAAATACTGTGTCAGTATAAACAATTGTCAACATGTCAGCATTTAAAATTTATTGTAAAAATAATAAAGCACAATGGATCAAATGCACTGCTGCTGGAAATCTGTCAGCTAAGAATCATACTGGAAATTATTGTGTGGGGCCATGCAAATTGTTTTTATCCAAGATGCAAGGGTGTGCCCAACAGCAGCTGGTCAGTTGACCAAAATAAACAAAACAGGAAGACTGGAGTACAGAAGGAGAAGTTGAGCAGTTTGGACCAGATGTACACATGATAAAAAAAAATAGAAAATTGGATTGACCTGAAGAAAAACAAATTCTCCTCCCAATAGTATAAGTAATACATGAATGTACATCAGAATGTACATTTATGTTTAATCAAGTCTGGAAGACAACTGCAAAATAGAGAAAGAAATTTCTCTGAGTAGGGAAAAAACCTGCAAGCTGGAAACTTAAGGAGAAGAGGGATTTAATATAAACCTAGGCTGGACCATAGTCTCTGAACAACTAACAAGGTTGCTCATGAATTTGAAAGTGCAGAATATGATATATTAATACTGAAAAGAGTCTAATGTAAAAACAATGATTTTTTGTTTTAACTCCTCTTTTCTTTTTTTTTTCAGCTTTCATTGCATTTTCAACAATGCCAGAGTTGGCTCAAAAAATCAAACTCTACTTTGCTTTGGCACCTGTCACTGCTATTAAGTATGCTAAAAGCCCAGCAACAAAACTCCTCTACCTTCCTGAAAAAGTGCTCAGGGTATGTGATAACTTTGTTTCCACTGTTTAACCGTAAACTTGTTTGTTCAGCTCTTTAAATGGATAAACAGAAAGTGTAGGGCTTTGTGAAGTCAACTCACTTGCATGTGGGTAGGTTTGTGGCTGAGGCCTTTGAAAGTTCAGACTGGGCATTAAGAAAAGCTTTCACTCCAAGGCCACAGTGCAGCATGGGGAAGGGGACCCAGAGAGGTACAAAGATGCAGGTCCTCAAAGGTTTCCAAATTCCTCCAGGTAAAACCACAACTGATATACAAGATTAACTATGATTGGAGTTATCATTTAACATATCTCTTCGTTAAAAGTGATGTAACCCAAATTGAGTAATGCACAAGCAGGCTGATGCAATGAAAACCAAGCAATTTCTCACTTGTTTGTGGGAACATCAGCTGGCAAATGGAGAAAAGGCAAGTAAGAACCACAGAAAGTGCTGAAGAAGAGAAGTGTGTACATTCCTAAATTAATGTTACCTTTGTATTTCACAGAGAATGCTTGGCAAAAGAGAATTCCTTCCCCAGGCTGAGTGTCTAACAAGGATCATAGCCCCTGTCTGTAGCCACCGAGCTTTTGCCAGGCTTTGTAGAAGTGTCTTCTTCAATCTGGGTGGCTGTAACCTGGAAAACATTGATGTGGTATGTGTAACTTTTACCAGCTCTACTGAGAGTTTAAGCTTATGCTCCCAAAATTCACCTTATCCTGTACTGTGAATCCTGAGTTTCTGTAAGTATCACGTTGCAGGGAACAGTCCCCACTGCTGGACAGCAGTATCTGCTGATTGCCCTCTCACTATCAGGGAACCGCTGCCTCTGTCCTCAGAAGAGCATTGGGCACCACTTCTACAGCTGACAGCTGCTCAGAGCTCCCTGAAATTCTGCAGTCTCCCTTCTGCCAGACCTCACCCAGGGCACCATATTGTGGTCCATACTGTGTCTACTGGTCTTATCAGAGATATTTCACATGCTGTCATGCTGAAAAAGAAGAAATAAAAAGCCTACATGATTCATATTTTCTCTTTGCAGCACAGAAAGGAACACACATATTCCTTCTTGTCCTCATTCCCCAAGCCTTGGACTACCAGGAATGTGCCCAGGGGCACAAGATACCTTGGGGGTAGAGAGAGAGTTGGCAGACACTGGTAGAAGAGTATTAGGACATACCTGGGCACCTCATGCTATCTCCATGCTATCTGTAGGTCAGATCACCCAGGCATCAAATTTTGCTCCACCATTTTTCAAAAAAATCCTCAGAGTGTGTTCTCTGAGGAAGGATCACACAACAGCTTGTTAAGAAATCTCTGCAGTGCTAGGGTGTGTTTTATTTCAAAGTCATGCATTCATCATTCAATTCCTTTTCCCTTTGTAGTTTTGTCCAACAGTGATCCTCTCTCTCACAGAATCTGATCTAGAATTCTAAAATAACCCACAGAGATTGGGGTCTAAATTGCTGGCTTTCTATTCTATCCTTCTCACCTGTAGGTTCTTTTAGATTCTCCATCATCCTGGAAAATGTTCTGGTTAGGGATTGCTCTTTCAGTGCTACTCCTAATCTGACACATTGCCATGTGTGGATTAAAACTGAGGAAGTTTCCAGTCATGCCATTCCAATTTATGTTGGTTTTCTTGACACATGACACGGCTGTAGCATACGTTTTGATGTACATCTGCATAGAAGGGAAGAAGAGAACGCTCACTGAATATTTTCTTTCAGAACCGAATCAATGTGTATATTGCCCAAACCTCTGCTGGAACTTCTGTGCAGAACATAGTCCACTGGAGTCAGGTATGAGCAAACCCCTGGAAGACAAAATAGGTACTCACCTCGAGAAAAATAGAGAGGTACAGAGATAACCAGCTGTAAAGCCAAAGCCAGCTTCTTGGAAACACATGCAACTTCTTGTTTGCAATTGGAATCTCAGTTCAGAACGCTATTTTTCATTGCTCCTTCTTTTGCCAGCCAGACAGAAACACCCTAAGTGATACAGGTACATTTGAAACCAACAATGAAGTGCTGCACTTGTTTAAAAACATGTAAGCTGGAAGCTGTGTGTGCAGGTGTACATCACTCTTCTTCTGTATCCAGTACCTTTTATAAATTATGTCCACAGTTCTGTAAGGAGTTTACCTTAAGAAATTAGTCATATTTCCAATGTGGTGTCAAGATATGAGCAGGATTTAGGCTACCAGGTAAATTATCAAATTTTACTATTAAAACCCTCTTCTCTCTCTTTAATGGCTGTCAGTGTCTGGACAGCAACAGAACCATAAGTAATAAACACTTTTTTTAGATTATTAATATCCTTTAGATTATTATTATTATTATTATTATTATTATTAATAATAATAATAATAATAATAATAATAATAATAATAATAAAATCCTGAATATTATTTATATCCTTTACCTACAAGGTACTACCATAGTACCTCTTCAGCAGTAGTGCTGATGGCAGTGCCTTTCTGTCTTTGGGCTCACACTGCAAGGATCCACAGGGCTGGGCTCCCTTGGAGGAGCCTCTGTAGCCAGGCAGGTTTCCTGGCAGCACCACGGGCCCTGGAGCGGTGCAGGAAGCAGCTGCAACCACAGAGAGCTCGCAGGAGTGCTCATGCCCTTTTCAGCACAGCAAATGCACAGATATGTTTGAGTGGCATCTGCACAGGCTCTTACTCAAAATCAAATTATACTTTCATCTGTGAGTTCATGTTAGACAGTAGGATTTATTAAGTGGTTTGTAACCGTGACCTAGACATGTAAAGAAAAAAGGTTACAAAAGCAGAGTAGGGGGAGCTCTGCCAATTGACTCAGATGTAATTCAGCATCTAACCCCAGGCTGCAAGCAGAAACATGCAGTAGTAATACTCCTAAGTCTTTGTTGTCCTTACTGTTATTACAACTAAAGGAGATAACGGAATTTAAATATTAATATTCTGGTGAGGGTCCCTCAGAGTCGTTACAACCCATGTTGTAGGTAAAGTGAAGAAGGGGAAGAACAAGAAATGGTAATTTCTGTATTCAAAATATAGTGGGAAGAGAAAACATAAGATGGAGCTCCTCGCAGATCTGAGTGTTGGCAACACCACTGAAGGAATAGGACGAGGCAGTAGCACTGGGGCAAACTTGCTGACAGCAGGTGCTACCAGCAGTTTTACAAACTTGAACAAATTGGCTGCAAGGACATCCTTGGGTCTTTCTGCAGGAGATGTGATTTTTTTTTTTTTGTTATGAAAAAAATATTTGACTCCTTTTCACTGTTTGACTCTTTTAATTAATTTACTATTGGCTCTTTCATAGCTCTTAGGAGAACTTCTTTTGGGGCTTTAGAGTGAAGTCAGAGGCTCATCAGGGAACGAACACAAAAACTTCCTGTTTTCTGGCTTTGTAACTACCCTTCTCTTGTTCATCATCTTAGGAAGCCCGCTCAGGGAAGTTCCAAGCTTATGACTGGGGCAGTTCAAAGAAGAACATGGAAAAATACCAACAGGTATATTTTGGTGAAGCAACCTTGGACAGCACAGAAATACACAAGAAGAGAGCAAAGATGTAGCAGGAAACCCATTTTCAGAACATAATAAATGAAAATATTACTGCTTTTCAGTTTGGAAGTCAACAGAGAAAGCATGCAAGCACTAGTGGCAATAATAAATTTAATACATTGTAAGAGAAAAAGAGAGAGAGAGGAAAAGCAAAACTTTTTAATTAAATGATCAGTAAGAATAAGAGGAAGTTAGAGCAGAATAAGTAGTAAATTAATTTTGAGAAAGAATAGTACACAGAAAAGAACAAAAACATCTTGCCTATTAGTGGAGCTAAAACAGACTAACAACATTAGGAATAGGAACACTCGAGAACTAATAGCCACCCCTAGATTCTGGCAGCCAGAGACAAAAGGACTTTGCCTTCAAGCAGACCCTGAAGAGCATCTTTTCCATTCAAGACTCTAATCCTATCCTTGACCCTCCTACCCTTTAGGCCTCCACAACAGCCTGTCATTACAAGTTACATATTTTAATGATGACTTGCATGAAACACAAATTCCTTTGGTTTGCCTTGAATTTGCTTGCTCCTGGAAAGTCACAGGATGCCTTCTAGGTTTTGTGTTTGGGATAATTACTTCCAGTGCTCTTTCTTCATACTATTTGTGGTTGTACAAACCTGTCTCCTGTTCTTGCTCTGATGTATCTTTTGCAGTCACAGGAATCCTAAGATGCTTTCCCTCTCCTCCTACAGAAGCCATTCCACGATCCTTTTAATCCTTGTCACATGTGGTGTTTTCTCTCTAGCCCATGTCTCCTGGGGCTGACAAGTACTTCAAAAGGACCATGATGGGCGTTTATCCAGAGGCATCCTGATATCTCTGTCTTGTTTCAGGCTCCTGCCCTAAGATTCCTGCTTGAGAGGGCAAAGACCCAGGAATAGTTCTGTCAGCTCTGGGGGTGTTTTACTTTCAGCTGTGCTATAGGTTCGGTAATCCCTGTGAGCACAGACTGAAAAGGCAAACAAGGGAACTTCCTTCCTCTTTGGTTTAGACACCTCTACTCTGAAGAGTGATAGAAGAAAGCCCCTTTAAAATGAATGTTTAAAATCTGCTGTGCTCTCCTGGATATTCATTCCTGTACTGTTTTCCAGACTATCCCTCCCCTCTACAACATAGAAGAGATGACTGTACCAACTGCAGTATGGACTGGGGGGCAAGACATGCTCGCAGATCCCAAGGATGCAGCCATTTTATTGTCTAAAATTAAGAAGCTTATCTATCACAAGAAGATTCCTGAATGGGCACACCTGGATTTCATCTGGGGATTGGATGCACCTCTGCAAGTGTACAACGAAATTATTGACCTGATGCAGAAATATCCTTAACCCACAGCCAGAAGCCTTATCTGACTCGTTCAACAACACAGATTCACTGGGTAAAATAAACCCCTTCTCTTGCATCTGGAGTCAGGCAAAGGGCTTGTCCTGCACACTACATGCCATTCTAATGCCTTTTGCAGCCTGATAGTGCCCTTCATATTTTCTGGAAACCTTGTGGATCTGTAATGTTTTCCCAATTGATACAGATTTGATTCTGCAATAACTATACTTTGCTAAGAGAAGACAGGATTTGCTCGCAGGCTTCTCTCTTCTCTAGAGTATGACAGTAATGAAAGCGCTTCCTTTCTCTGGATACATTCTGTGATCTCTAGGTATTTTCCATTCTTCATATTATTTCTCAGTTTGTTGGGCTGAAAGTTATTTAAAGGCAAAATGTAATCAAAATTTTATTCTAACATTTGTGATATTGTATAATTTTATTATTAAACAAGATGATGAGCATAAAGCAGAAACTGAGTTCATACAAAAAAACCCCACCTGACTCCTGAAAAGAATATGATTTGTCTTTGTTTGAAACAGGACTGCTCACTGTTTTCATGAGGAAGAGCAAGGAACACAGGGTAGATGCAACAGAAAGCAGTCTCATGGTTCAAGCACGCACCTGGAAGCTGAGAAACTTGGCTTCAAGACCCACCCTGAGACAGAGAAATCCTTGATGACTCAATCTTAATCATTTTGGCAATGGCAGCATTTCCATGGGACACTTAGGGCAAAGTTACACCCTGAACCCAGCAGAAACCTCACACCTCCTGCTGTTTCACATGTAAACTACTGGCTATCACAGAGCTGAGGTGATCCAACCTTTGTCGTGTCTCTGAGAAGCCTCTTTGGAATTTAAGCACTAAAATGAAAAGTACCCAAACATTGTTAGAAACAATCCATTATCTTCATCCCATGTATATTTAGAGCACTTTGACCACTACTGGAAAGAGCTGCTTTCAAGACAATGATGAAGGATTATTCATCCTTTTAATTTCCTGGGGTAACTATGACTCTACCAATCTTGTTTCAAATAGGTAGTTATGGCACGAAACCTCTCAGTTGAAGAGTAAGCTCTGTGGTTATTAGGTTACAGCATTGTAGGTCACCATCCCTCCAAAACAAAATGCCATTAGCTTCACTGTGAAAAGAAACACAGTGCATTTAGGGGTTTCCTTTCAACACCCTCTTTGTCCATTTCGATGAACTGTTAATGTGGGCCAAGTCTGGGATGCCAGCCAGCACAGCGCAGCTCTTACACTGGGACAGTTCACTGGTGACACTCTGTGACCAAAGGACGAGTGTCTTGCTCTGAGTAATGGTTCATTAGCCAAACAAATTAGCCATGGCTGTTACCACTTCTGCACCTTTCCCTTCCAAGACAAACAACAGGCCTGTTTCATCTCCTGAGCCCACTGCTGAAGGCTGTGCTGTTTCCTTCTGCTTCACAAATGTAACTAGAGTTTGATCCAAACAAAACAGTTCCCCTCCTGAACAAGGACATTCCTTCCATCAAATACAAATTCCTGAAGGCAAATACCCTTCAGACAGTCAATCTTTCAACCAACTCACTGCTTGTATGGAAAATGTATGAGGAGTTGAGACCTACTTTATAAGTTTTCAATGCTTTCCTTGCTAAATGCAACAACATCATACCTGAAATTAGGCAAAACATTCCCTAAAGTCACATAGAAAAGAGATTGCAATTGTGCAGCTATCTTGCAACCTGGGATACCATAGAGGCAGCAGGGAGTTGAATTTTCTGGAAAGTTAGTAAAAACAGGTTGAGCAAAAAGCATTGGACACTTCATGGGGACTGTTGATCCCACCTTGGGACATGAGAAGGGATGAGACATCATGTTGCAGAAGTCCTTCTGCGTGTTTAATTTATGCTTTGATGATAGTTATTGTCACAGAGATCAGAGAAGTCAAGTTGTAATGCTTTTCACAGAGAAATTCTCAAACTACTTTTTCCACTATCCCAAACTGCTTTTTACTTTGTATGTAAATCAGAGCTGTTACTGTGCTGTCACTGACATCCTGTTGGTTCACTCCTTTCCTTCCTCTGGTAGTCAAAAGCATCAGACTATTTACAATGGTGTTCAGAAGAGCATATTCCTCTTATGTGGTGTTCTTCTAAATGCTCATCAGTCCATGATGAAACTCAAGTTCTTCTGAAGACACTTGTGAGTTAATTGGCTGAACAGGCTGATCCTCATGTAGGAGGATTCTACTTAGTTTATAGCCCAGTCACCCAAGGACACGGAACGAGTCCTTCTGCCCATGGTCATCGAGCCAATCTCAGGGAGGATGGAGCCCTCAGGCTGACTACAGCTAATTCAGCCGTTAAGCAAAGATCTCCAGATACCATGTTTTCAGAGGTGATGAAAATGGCTTAAGATAAACAAGAACCCTTGTTCGTTCCCTCACTGGGAGAAAGGTTACACGTTGTGTTCAAGCCCTCTTTTGCACTGGAGTGTGGTTAATGCAGAATAAGATGGGTTTCATGAGTTTTTCTGGCCACTGGAAAACAGTCTTAGGTCAGTCTGCAATGTTAAATTTAACATAAACTAAAGGAAAAGAAATAGCAGAGACATTGAGACACTATGTTGAGAAAAGCTGGACACTTCCTCCTTTTCATCTTAAAAGATTACATTTGAAGCAGCCCCTCAGTTGGGCAACAGTACAGATCAAGGTCTTCCACAGCCCCAGTGATCTGCAACACCCAGGTCCCAGCTAAACATCCCAACCACCGATTTATAGGTACACTGTACACTCTCCTGTTCCAAGATGCATTTTGGGGTTGTGAATTAAACCAGATAATCTTTTTAATCACAAAGATTTCCCCACTTCTGAAATGCTGCCAAATCCGCACTTAAACACACTCTGCAATACGTGCTGCCAGCTCATGACACTCACAGCTGCTTCCCTGAAGTGCTCATTTTGTTTGGACTTCCTTTTATCGGCGCAGGTTGCTGCCAGTGAATCAGTCTGCTGGTGGAGGCTGACTAGGGACGGTGGCAGAAGGCAGAAGCAAGGCAGCCAAAGCAGAGGTAAGTTACTTGGACATTCACATTCATGGTCTCTTTCTCTGTTTCTGGCCTCCATAAAGATGTGCTGTCTTGCTTTTGTGCAGTTGGTTGTAAAAATAAGCAGTGTTTTTCCTCTCTCATCTGTAAGCCTATTGCTATGCACAGAAGTGCTTATTTGCTTAAACTAGAAGACAAAGATGTTTGACCTGCACAAAAGGAAGAAAAAGAGCAACTATTTAATTTTTTTCTACTTGTTTTCTTCAGTCTGAGAACAAGGGAATAAATGTGCAAGTATTGCAACAATGTGTGTAATCTGGACCTCCTGTTCCTTCTGTGTATGTATGTTAGTGAGTAAGGCAAAAAATTCTCATGCATGTTTAGTCACAGTTGCTCTTCTGGTTGGTGTGTGTATGCCTCACAGCTCCTATGAAATAATTTTTAGACTGTGTAAGGCACAAGGATAGAAGGACAAATTTCAGAATTGCTTGCATCTTAGCTTCCCTAAATCTTAAAAGTATGTAGAGGAACTTTCAAGGGCATTTCTCTCTCTGATCTTTTTTTCATCTAAGAATATTCTTTTATGATAGGTTACCATGTTAAGTAGTTACTTATGACTTCATCTCACTAGATGAAATCAGCTGTTCATGTCTCCAGTCTTTATTCCTAGAGTTTAAGGGAGCAGTGGCCTGCCAAGATTGGCCCCCTGCATCCGAGTAAAATGTGAATATCTGGAAGTCCATAAGCCATGCCAGCTAAGCCAGGTGATCACAGAATGCACTGAGGAAAGTTTACCTTAACAAGAGGAATAATTTAGCCTCTGCATTGCTTCAATTAATCTTGGTAGTGATTTGTAAACAAGCTGAGATATTAGCAGAACTTTCTCTTGCCAAATTGAGATTCCCAGTGCAAGGAGAGGGAGGCATATTTTATTCTCACTAGAGCAGAGTAAAACAGAAGAAAGCAAAACAGAGTGTTGCACTGCCTGAGTATGTAGTTGTGAGGCTTCCTGTTTTGACAACAAAATTTAAGAAGTATTTGATATACAAAGGGAATCTAATGAAGTGTGTTTTGATGCTAAGTTTAAAGTTTTGGGTGTTTCCAAGTGCTGCCTTATTTCAGCTGTTTGATGACTCATAAGGTTTGACTTCTTGTTTAGTCAGATTTAAAGGTTTAATTGAAGATCACTAGAAGTCAAAACTTATTTTCTTTGTTTAGTCAAAACTTATTTTCCTTCTCATCCCACAAATTCTGTTCTTCTTCCCCATTGTTTGATGGGGAATGCTTCCTTATTTTCTCTTGATCTTCATATTGAACATTCCTGAGTACAAATAAACTTCACAGAGCGTCATATCTCATCATAGCAGATGTCTTATATTAAAAGCAGACTCAAGAAAACTGTAGCTATGTGATAACTTCTGCTCATCATAAAAATTTTCATTCTCATGTCTAATGCCTGGTTCCAGAAAGAATTGACTCCTGAGTCTGCTTAACTTCCTGATGAAAACTGTAAGACAGACAGGTCTCCTATGAAATTCATTCAAAAATCCTGTATGCTGTGGCTACTGTGAAGCTACATGGACATAGAAGAGCTGACAAGCTCACGCTTGCTGGCTGCTGCTGAACATGCACCTGCTGCCTTTGCCTGCCTTCCCCAGCAAGGCTGAACCCTCTTGAGTAGTCCTTCCCTGACAAACAGTCTTCAGGAGCTGCTGCGAACCCCATCAGTGTGCAGGCTTGTATCTACAGCAGATATCTGACAATTCTATCAAAAGTTATTTGCAGGATGGACAGGAGGGTGAAATAACACAATCACACCACAGTCATAGAGGCATGTCCTCTTCTTCCGAGGAAGTCAAGCCTGCAAGAGCAGTGGTGGCCCCAGCCATTGCTGGTGAAGCACTCTCACAAGACCCTGTGATGAGCTGAAGCTTACACTGCAGCTTACATGCATTAAGTCCCATGGATTCCACTGCTGAACATTTAGGTCTCCTGCCTGACTTTATGGTCTTTACACAGATGCAGAATGACTGCTACTCTTCCCTTCACAGGTGTCGTTCTCTCCTCACACATTAAAGCACAGCATAAACCAAAAATTTGATGTCTGATGTATGATGTGGCTTTTCTTGAATGTATAAGCACAGTACTGGGCTTCACGGATGAATCTTTTTTGTACAGTTCTTCAGAAAGAAGAAGGAAGGAGCACTGAACTTCAAAGCTCTTGCTCTTCAAACAGTTTTAACCTATAATCCCACACTCAATAACTTTCTGGGTCGCAGAAATTGTTCTTCTCTTTTCTAAGGGGCGTTCAAGTCAAAATTATCTTGTTGGCAATAAAGTCTGGGAAGCTCAGAGAGACCAGTGTTCCTGCACTCATTGACCTGGATTCTGGAAAATAAAAACCAAACCGGGAAGTATATCTACTGTACATGGAGTTGGCATAAACTGGTGCTAGATTGATGGCACTCTGCAATTTCTATTCAGAAAAGCTAATCTGGAACCATCAGTCATCCCAGGAAAGGGCAAGGTCTCACTTCCCTATGACCAATACAAGATTTGTGCTATGGACAACCATTTCTAAGAGGTAAATGGAGACAGGCCCTTGGTAGCACAAAGGCAGTCTCAGGATTCATTGCTCACTCCTCACGGCTGCTCAGCTGGTGGCCAAAACGTAAGGCTAACTAGGAACTGGCTCATGGGGATTTTGAGGTGCCACGCATGGCCACCTTGTTTGCTTCATATTCTCAGAGGCACCGATTTCAAACAGAACTTGGTCATATTCTGGGGCACATCACCCTATGAGGAAAGCACAAACTGGCACAGAACTGGTGCAAAAATGTTGCCTTTAAGGCCATTAAATCTCCTCACAGAGTGCCTGAATTACTCCCGGCCCCTTCATGAGCCTCATTATGCGATCCCTCACCCCAGCACACCACTGACAGACACAAGAATAGCATTCAGTCCCAGAGGAAGAGATGGCAGGTTTAGAGAGAGCCCATCCTGAACCTCTTTCACCTCATTCCTGAGGAGAGAGGAAACAAACTGTGCTTTCTTCTCCTTTCACCTTTCCTGCTGGCAGAAGGGTGGAGGTAGATAAAGGCAGACAACCTGGGTGATGGTCATCTCGGGCACTCACATTTCTTTGTCAAGCTTCTGCTGAGTTTGTGCCGAGAGCTGGCCCTCTCTACCAACATCAGTTCCCTTGTAATCTGCAGAGTGCTCAAGCATATTCTTGCATGGTATGCCCAGGTTAACACCTCTCCTGTTCTGCAACCCTACCTGCCAAACAGGGTGAGCTGCAGACAGCCCCTCCTCACACAGGTACTTATTCTGGCAGCCCCTGGGGAACAGACATTGGGCAACCTTCAGGAGTCTCCTCTTGGGTCTAACTGTGGAGTTCCACACCTCTCTCTTCCTAATAGAAACACCCCCGCATGTGCTCTTCCACACAGCCCCAAGATGTGGTGCCTCCTCGTGCTGCTCTGCTCCCAAGAAATTGCCTTTTCAGCAGGATTCACAGCAGCCTCCATCCCGAGTGTTGACACAAGCCTCTGCAAGAAGAGTCGCGACCCCGAATGCTTCATGAATGTTGTAAGTTGGGTGACCTTCTCTCCCTTTCTAAAGCCTCTCTTCCAGTTACATAACTAACAGTGCTTGTCAGGAAGCTAAGAAGAGCCCCTTCTGCATTTCCTGTTTTCCCAGCCTGCTGTTTCCAAAACCACTGCTTCAGGGTCACTGCCACAATGAGGGCTGGCTCTGAACTTGCCAGGGACAGATGTGCCTATTTCATGTTGCATGAGGAGAGACACGTAGCACTGCCATGGGGACTGCTGACTGCTACCTTTGTTTCCAAGGCTAGGCAACTCCCCAGAACCTCCTGAGGGCCACTGGAGATTCAGACTATGGAATTTTGATCCCAGCAGCCAGACTCAGCCCTGGACTATGGACAAAGCACAGACTACATGCTCCAGTCCATACCAAACTGAACAGGCTTACAGATCCTGCATTTAGGGTGAACCCCAACAGATATATTATAAATGTGGAGCTGTGTCATGCCTCATGATACCTGTTTGCAGTCAGCTTTCTCAACACATGTTGGTATTTCAGGCTACTGCATCAGGGGAGGAGCGCAAACCTGGCAAGAGAATAAAGAACTCTCCAACACTAGCCTGAAAGAAACCTTGATTCTCCTATCCAAACAGTCTGGTCTGCCACAGAGAAGAATTCCTTTGCAGTGGAGGCAAAGGCTGGTTTCTAATCTCAAGTGAAGCAAAGGCCTGCCCTTCCATAACAAACTGTTTGCTCAGAACAATGGTAAGGGAGGTTGAACCCCTTCTACAGATTCTCACAATGCAAAGATGCTTTGCCCTGAGTCACCAAAGATTTCCTCAGAGCACATGCAAAATTAAGTGTAGGTGGTCTCATTAGTTCCTTTGACTAGAACTCCATCCTTGTTTGCCTTGCCTGCATGGCTTGCCTAACCACACTTTGGCAAGAAAGGATTCGTTATGGACCATCCCCACAGCTTTAGACATCATCTCATACAGATAGGGCTGCATATTTAATCTGTAGAAAGGTACAATCTGTATCAGCCCTGCATAACATGACAAGATATTTCCCAGAAGAGAGCTGGTCACAGTTCTGCTTTTTTTATAATAGGGAGATAAATACCAGACAACCACCATCTAAACAGGTCTGAAGAGGACTTTGCTTCATCTTCTTACAAGGCCTGTAATGTTTATTCCATGGTCTCTGTGGCTGGGGCCCTGCACTACCATCACAGCACATCCCACATGCACACTTCTCGCCTTGGTCAGGCTCCAGAACAGGCACGTTAACAAACTCTCCTTTGGCTTTCCACAGAGTGAAATAATCAGATATCACGGATACCCCAGCGAGCAACATGAAGTTACAACCGAGGATGGATACATTCTTGATGTTTACAGAATTCCCGCTGGAAGGAATGATGGAAATACAGGTGTGACAGAGTTATAGGACACAAGGAAGGTCTGAGAGCCACTCTTACGTGGATTCCCCATCTTTCTCCTTTGCACATGTTCCACACTTTTCCATCTCCACAAGAGCACCTAGTCAAAAAAGTGACTCCAATGCAGAATCCACCTGAAGTCCACACATTCTGTATCTCTGTCCTTATTTCAGACTTTTCTAATAATTCTGTTATATCTAAGGGTTGGGTTTTTTTTCCTTCAAATGGTCTGGCAGGTAGACTGGTAAACTGGATTGGGGGAGGTTTTACATTAACAACCTAAATAATATACATATAAAATAGTAGCCTGACAACAAAGCCTCTGAGGTTAGGCATAAGAATATTAATTCCCAGGCTTCTGAATTACAGAGATATTCTCAAGGAAGGAGGTAAGAAATCAGGTAGTCAGTAAAGAGCAAATGCATTTCATCAGTTTCATCACATTTTCTGAATCTAGCTGGAATCTGAGGTACCCTATGCTACTTTGACTATTTGTCCTTGTTAGTATTATAGAATTATTTATATGGATACCCTCCCCTAAATGGAAATCTCCAAATCTCTCTTTTGGAGATCATTTGGACTACCTAGACTCTCAAATTAAGGCTAACCAAGTTAGATCAGGGTCCTCTCAGCCCTGCTCAGCGGTTACCTAAGCATGGATTCCTTTGGATTAATTTTTCTTTGTCTTCCATGCACTGTTATGCATTCAGCAGTTTTCAGCTTTGGGTAGATGTTTTCAGCATAGGAGCAGTAAGTTGGCATTCCAGTGCAAGAGGAGGTGAGACAGGCATCCTCAGTAAATTCTTTATTTGCCAGACCTGTCATAAAATGGTTCCTGCTTGCATGGAAAAATCCTTCCAGTTTCTAAAACCAATATCTATGTATAGCTCTCCTGGGAGCTTCTTGAATGGAGAAAACTCTCACAAACTCAACTCTGCACTCCAATATTAAATACATGTTAATTGCTGTTCCAATATAAGAATATTTTAATCTTTTTCAGGGCAAAAGCCTGCTGTGTTCCTACAGCATGCTTTTCTAGGAGATGCTACTCACTGGATTTCCAACCTGCCCAACAACAGCTTGGGCTTCCTCCTCGCAGATGCCGGCTATGATGTCTGGTTGGGAAACAGCAGAGGGAACACTTGGTCTTTAAAACACAAGACGCTTAAGCCCTGCCGGAAAGAGTTCTGGCAGTTCAGGTAATCAGTAGAGAGAGAAAGACTCAGCACAGAAACTCCAAGGGGACTAGATAGCTTCAGCCTGATGGCTTTTACCTAAACCAGCATCAAAACAGGATCTACAACAATCCAGGAGAGTAAAGAACCAGACAAAGAAGGATGCTTACTAGAACTCAGAGCTGGGAGCAGGGGCTGGAGAAGAGATTTCAGAGACTGGGAAAAGAAATGGGATGCTGAGGAAAAGAGAGACAGTACTGTGAGAGCAAGAACCTCAACTGGAACATGCTGAGAAGCCTTGTCTAGAAATCTGATCTATTAGAGTTGGATTCAACCAAGTGAGAAATATGTTCTGTATCCCATGCAGGTGAAAGCTCTGATTAAATTCTGTTCCCCAAGGGCTGCAGCTGTCAGGTGAAACTGGCACCTCCTCCACAGAGAGCCCAAGGCAGCAGGCAGCCAGGCTGTACAGCTGCACCCCTCTGCCCACTTCCCCAGCTCAAGCAAGGGTGCAGACACTCTGGGCAACCTCCTCCTTCAAAGGGTCCTGCGTGGTGCAATGAACAAAACTGACAGTCAGTCACTCACTGAGATGGTCAAACTGTCTGCCAGCTTTTTGTGTTTCTCCCTGTAGCTTTGATGAAATGGGTAAATACGATCTTCCAGCAGAGCTGTACTTCATCATGAATAAAACTGGACAGAAGGATGTTTACTACATTGGGCACTCTGAAGGGTCAGCTTCAGGTAATATCAGGAGAATTATTCACAACCATTTGTATTCCTATTTGATCAGTAGGTGACTCTCCCCGCTGATTCTGTTGTTTTTCTTGTTTGTAGAGAGTTAGAAAAACATAGAGATTTTTCTGGGTTGAGATTTGGAAAATATGAAAAACTTTTCTAAAATCAGGTCTGGTTACTGTTAATAATAAGCAAATAAACTTAATAGAAGATACAGTGATAGTTCAACTTTTTAAATAATTACAGACATAGAAATGGCCATTTACTGGGTACTTCTGGTACTGGCATTGGGTATTTTTCTCAGCAACAGAAGTTTACGTGAAGTTCTTTTGTATTAAGACAGATAATTGGAATCATAGAATCATAGAATATCCTGAACTTGAAGGGATATACAAGGTTCACTGAAGTCCAGCTGTTGGCCCTGCCCAGGCCAGCCCCAACATTCACACCATGTGCCCGAGAACATTGTCCAAATGCTTTTTGAACTCTGTCAGAATTGGTGCTGTGATCACTTCCCTGGGGAACCTGTTCTTGTGAACAGGATGGAAAAACTAAAAAGATAAAACAGCCCATACAATACATAATTTAAATGAACACATTAATTTAAATTAAATTGCTTGGAGGCAAGGAAAAATAACCTCAGCATTACTAAGTAATGACTTAGTGTCAATCTTACAATTTAAGTTGTTGTTCATGAGCGGCTACAACTGGCCACGTTGCTATTTAAAAACATAGTGCCAGAGAATGAAAATTAAGAAAGCAAAAACATTAATAGTTTATTTTCTCTTTGCCCCAGACTTTGTCATTACTCAGCTCATGTCCTCTAAATGCAGCTAACTTTCTTTTAACATCACTTGAAAGTTCTTGATGTTTATGGTTTATGTGTAAGATCCATTAATGAACTTTGATTAGAAAGGACCGACTGCCAGTCCATTAGTGTAAACAACCCAGAAAAAAGGAGAAGGAAATGTGGAAAAATCATATATTGTCACAAATTCTGACATTTTCTTTCTTTGCCTCTCATAAGAGTAGTTAAAGACCCTCATCACAAATCAAACCAACCATCTAGGCTTTCTTCATCTCCCATGATGCAAATAATCAGTTGAAAACACTCAAAGCTCCCACTATTCGGCTAATTATTCTGTAGTTTCATGAAAGCATACACATGCAGAGATCCTTAGAGATTCTAATTAGAAAAACTCATTTTTTATGAGACTTCCTTGAACTTTAGAGGGAATTGATGTTATCTTCAAAACCTCACTGACATGTTGCCTACAAAAACTGTTCTGATAACGATAATGCCCAGACATGCTCTAAACCTCAAAATGAACTTTGTCTCCCAAATAAAATTAGTTCCAGGACTTAGCTTCAACACTTTCCTTGAGTAAAATATGCAGCACAGACATGAACAACAGACAATGGGCTGAATATCTATTAATTTTTCTTGTTTGTTATCTGCTGTTTCTGTATTTAATTTGTCTGTGGAGGATATCTTTGCTAACTCACACTGTCTCTTCTGTGTTTGCAGCTTTCATTGCATTTTCTACGTACCCTGAGCTGGCTAAACGGGTGAAGGTGTTCTTTGCTTTGGGCCCAGTAACTGCATGCCCACATGCTACAAGCCCTCTGATTAAGATAACAAGTTTTCCTGAACCACTGCTCAGGGTATGTAATTTTTTCTTCTAAGAGGTCCAATGCCTCACTAACCTTCACAAGTTCACTCAGCCCAAGACAAAGTGCTCCCAAACAAGTGACATGCTGACACTGAGCTTCAGATTAATTCAGTGGTCTCAAAAAATCCATTCCCAAACATTGTGGGGAAAATAGTCAGGATATAGAGCTTGTAGCAGCAGCTCCCAATGAAGCAGGAGACTTGTGAAACACTGTCTTGTTTTAGGGCTCCTGCTGTTTAACTAAAATTTTGCTTGCCTCATGCAGGAGAAATTAAACCAGAACTGCTGTAACAGACACAACAATCTCTAGGACTTTAAAAATGAGTAGGCATTAAGATCTTTACACCAGAAATGGAAGGTTGGCTTCCTCAGGGATTGGTGATAGCAGTATGAAGGAGGAAGAACAAGTTATGCACT
This sequence comes from Erpornis zantholeuca, assembly GCA_013400515.1. Classification (NCBI taxonomy): domain Eukaryota; kingdom Metazoa; phylum Chordata; class Aves; order Passeriformes; family Timaliidae; genus Erpornis; species Erpornis zantholeuca. The sequence goes on from VZTN01009896.1 coordinate 444,113, forward strand.
GTGGGGAATAGGGTGTTTTAAGGGGTACAGTGAGATTAAGCTGTTCCAGCACTCTTTGAATTCTGAAGGCTAGGCTATTAGCAACAATTTCCTGCATAAAATTCTTCTGTAACACTAAAAAGGATGTTGCACTTTTCCTTTCCCTCAGTTAGCACTTGGCTGCAAAGGGTTCGCGCACCAGATCGAATTTCTGAAGGGACCTGTGACACAGTTATGTACAACCCTGGATAAGTTTTGTACCCATGTTCTCTGTTACATAGCTGGAGGAAGCATAAAAAATATCAACATGGTAAGTATATGCAAGAACACCTACCCACAGTAAAACTAAAGTGATTTTGGAAGTTACACTTGTGCACTCTATCCTTGTCTCGTTACCATCATGCATTTAAACAAGCATAAACCACAGCATAATTGTCAGTAGGCTGAGGGAATGCCAGGACATAGTGTACTGTCAGTGGTGGCAGCAAGGCTAGGGCTAGGGATGGGTGGGACCAGCAACAAGGCACATTCTAATGAGGCCAGAAAGAAAGAACTGAGTTCAAACTGGAGCAATATTTCATATGTCAAGATGTACCCTCTTTTGGGGCTAAGCCAACCAGATTTTGGTCACACACAGATGTTCTTTAAAAAGAGATGATGAGTGATGGAGTCGGACTTCTTGGCAATACAGTTGCCAGTTTCCTTCCTTAGCATATAGACACTGGGGTCCTCTGAACACTGAAATAGCTAAAAGACAGGAAAAAACCTCTTTTTCTTCTCAATTTTCAGACTATTTGTACTGAAACTTGGTCCCAAAGAGCTACTTTAAGGGGCATTTTCCTGGTTTTGTTGACCTTAGAGCTGGGCCCAACAGCTCAATCCACAAGGTGTAGCCTTTCCACTGTGCTGAGGAGTGCAACACACCTACAGTGGGATTCACAAACTCTTGTGCATCAGTCAGAGGGGACAGGAGAGACAGCAGAATTTTCCCTCTGCTTGCCAATATATGAACACTGTGGCTCTTTACAGTGGCCAAAGTATGCAGAAGCTGGCCTGTATAATGTTTGTTACTGCAGTATCTGTAACAACTGGGCCCATTTTTAAATCTATAATCCTTTTTAAAAGCACACATGGGAAAGCAGTTAGAATCAAAGGTTCAATGCAAAAGCAATTGCAGCTTTTGAATTGCAGAGCTAAACCATTAAGGGTATTTCCTGCCTTGCTTAAGTCACTAATGGGGTTCTCAGAGCAAGATATCACAGCTGAGGAAGAATCCTGGGAGATGGAATTGGAACATCTCCTTAATAGAACTATAAAAAATGTTTCCTAAGCTGACTTCTTTTGTATTAGACACTCACTTCCTTCAGAGTTTTATTCTGTCACAGCACTGGATCTCTGTCTTTAAAAAACTTCTGCTTTCTCTCCAGAGTCGAGTAGATGTGTACGTAGGACATTCCCCAGCTGGAACATCAGTAAAGAACATTATTCACTGGCAACAGGTATAATTGTGCACTGACATGTAAACAATCTCTTACTACTGCTTTTTATGCAACTGACAGCCTACAGGAAAATCCAGAGGCTTTGGATTTGGGAAAATGATCATCAACCTTCTCACCTACCACCATGAGCACCTGCACATTTAATAGGGTCTAGAATACTGATGTGCTCCTGAAGACAAAGATTCCCAGCAGTCAGCCCCCCAGGATACAATTAACCAGGAAATGGACACAAACAGTGGACAGTTAATGACTCTATGGTCTATTTTGCCAGCCTCTAACAAAATCAAGCGGATACAAAGCAAACACAGATACAGGAAGAGAGAATAGCAAAGACAATGCACCGTGCAGATTTTTGGCACATACCCAGCTCCTTAAATCCTTGAAGTAAAGGTTTTCTAAACTGATAGACACTGACTTTCTCTGACACTTTATTACACAGCACTCCCAAATGAAATAACTTGTCATGTTTATGCAAAAAATTAAATTACTAAAACAAACAAAACAACTCCAGGTGTTTGCCCACCAGTCCTGCAAGGCACATTGCACTAGACCTGTAATTATATTACACATTACAGGCACTCAGGCTCTCTTTCCATGTGAAAACTGAACCCAACTCTGCATGACAGAGGACCCCAACTTGTACTACCTAAGGCAGTAAAACAAGAATTTAAGTAACAAAATATACTGGGGGTGGAATATAAGGATCAGGACAGAAAGTTAGCAAGAGAAAAGGAAAGGAAGCCACTTACTTTGTGATCTATCCTCAGTACCCTGGAAGCCTGCAACCAGAGCAAGGTGTGGGAGTAACTCACAGGCAGGAATATCTTCCTGCACTCTACTTCTTTGTCTCTCATCACTTTTATTTTGTCTTTTCTTTTAAAAGATAGCACATACAGACAAGTTTCAAGCTTATGACTATGGCTCTAAGGAAAACATGAAGAAATACAACCAGGTAAGGCAAAATGGCTTCCCTGAGAACTCATTGAAACTAGGAATAGAAAAATTCAAATTTTAGCACCTGTGAGTACTAACAAGGGGGAGAGTGGTCTCAGATAATGTTTCACCTGAGTCACACACAAGTGTAGAAGTCTATTCACAAACAAGGTGGAGATAAACCCTTGCAGACAATTAACCTAAGTTCATTTTGCCTCCCCTGATGATGCAGGGATGTGCCCAATGACGTGTCAACCTACATGTCATGGCAAAAATGAATAAGAACCACACCCAAGTCCTAGGACTGGGTGAGTACAGTGCTCTTCACTTCCCCAAAAATCCTTGAAGTCTGCCTTTAATTTAAGAGAGGAAATTGGTCTCACAGCTGCCGTGACCTCTCCAGTGGACTGGAAATCCTTTCACTTTTAACAGCACATTTGACTTCCAGTGCCCTGTGCTGTACCAAAATGTTGCTTTTCATAAACACAAAGGGCTCCAAAGGTACAATCAGACACTTCTATATCACACCCTTCCTTAGATATTTTCTAGAGTAAAATTATAAATGGCCAAATTATTTCCTTGTCACTTAAATTCCAAGCATAAAAACTAAGACCAAAAGCTGTACTCCATGCCCCCAAAAAACTTACAGATCTTCCCACTCTGAATACACACAGGAAAAATCTCCACAGTCCATCACAGATGAATACCATCATTGCTCTTATATGCCCACAATTCTGAAGAGCACAAGCTGGGGTCAAACGGCAAGACAACCCT